>WNGS01112561.1:46382-73881 GCA_020271785.1 Procambarus virginalis | reverse complement strand
GTTAGAACACCAACACCACACAATAGTTATAGAACACCACCACCACCAATAGTTGTTGAACACCAACACCACCACACAATAGTTATAGAACACCACCACCACACAATAGTTGTTGAACACCAACACCACACAATAGTTATAGAACACCACCACCACACAATAGTTGTAGAACACCACCACCACACAATAGTTGTAGAACACCGCCACCACACAATAGTTGTTGAACACCTCCACCATACATAGTTGTTGAACACCTCCACCATACAATAGTTGTTGAACACCAACACCAACATAGTTGTGAACACCTCCACCACCACACAATAATGTGTAGAACACCACCGCCACCACACAATAGTTGTTGAACACCACCACCACACAATAGCTGTAGAACACCGCCATACAACAGTTGTTGAACACCAACACCACACAATAGTTGTAGAACAACACCACCACTACCATCCAATAGTTGTAGAACACCGCCACCACATAGTAGTTGTAGAACACCACCACCACACAATAGTTGTAGAACACTACCACCACACAAGGATCCAACAAGAATGAGAGGAGAAGATGAACCAGCAATGCTTGATCTGATATGTACCCTAAATGAGTGGGATATAAGGGAAGTTAAGATGGAAGCGCCCTTGGGAATGAGTGATCACAGTGTATTGAACTTTGAGTACCTGGTAGAGCTAGAAATTATTCCCCCCCCCAAAAAAAAAAAAGAACTAGGAAACAAAAGGCTGGCATACCGAAAGGGAAATTATGAAGAGATGAGAAGCTTCCTGAGGGAAATACCTTGGGACACAGACCTCAGAGCTAAGTCTGTACAAGATATGATGGACTCTGTCACCCAAAAGTGTCAGGAGGCAGTAAGCAGATACATCCCGGCCCAAAAGGAAAAATCCGAGAAGCCAAAGAAGAATCCATGGTATAATAGGGCATGTATGGAAGCAAAGAAACTGAACAAAAGGGCGTGGAGGAACTTCCGGAATAACAGAACACCAGAAAGCAGAGAGAGGTACCAAAGAACCAGGAATGAGTATGTCAGGGTGAGAAGAGAAGCAGAGAAAAGTTATGAAAATGATATAACAAACAAAGCCAAGACCGAACCAAAGCTACTCCACAGTCACATCAGAAGGAAAACAACAGTGAAAGAACAGGTAGTGAAACTTAGAACAGGCGAGGACAGGTATTCAGAGAATGACAAAGAGGTGTGTGATGAACTCAGCAAGAGGTTCCAAGAGGTCTTCACAACAGAACAAGGTGAGGTCACTGTGCTAGGAGAAAGGGAAGTAAACCAGGCGGCCTTAGAAGAGTTCAAAATTACGAGAGAGGAGGTCAAGAGACACCTGCTGGAACTGGATGTTAGAAAGGCTGTTGGTCCAGACGGGATCTTGCCATGGGAACTAAAAGAGTGTGCAGAAGCACTTTGCTTGCCACTCTCCATAGTGTATAGTAGGTCACTGGAGACGGGAGACCTACCATAAATATGGAAGACGGCGAATGTGGTCCCAATATACAAAAAGGGCGACAGGCAAGAGGCACTGAACTACAGGCCAGTGTCCTTGACTTGTATACCATGCAAGGTGATGGAGAAGATCGTGAGAAAAAACCTGGTAGCACATCTGGAGAGTAGGGACTTCGTGACAAATCGCCAACATGGGTTCAGGGAGGGTAAATCTTGCCTGACTGGCTTAATAGAATTCTACGACCAGGTGACAAAGATTAAGCAAGAAAGAGAGGGCTGGGCGGACTGCATTTTCTTGGATTGTCGGAAAGCCTTTGACACAGTACCGCATAAGAGGCTGGTACATAAGCTGGAGAGACAGGCAGGTGTAGCTGGTAAGGTGCTTCAGTGGATAAGGGAGTACATGAGCAATAGGAAGCAAAGAATTACGGTGAGGGGTGAGACCTACGACTGGCGTGAAGTAACCAGTGGAGTCCCACAGGGCTCTGTACTCGGTCCTATCTTGTTTCTGATATATGTAAATGACCTCCCGGAAGGTATAGATTCATTTCTCTCAATGTTTGCGGACGATGCCAAAATTATGAGAAGGATTAAGACAGAAGAGGACTGTTTGAGGCTTCAAGAAGACCTAGACAAACTGAAGGAATGGTCGAACAAATGGTTGTTAGAGTTTAACCCAACCAAATGTAATGTAATGATGATAGGTGTAGGGAGCAGGAGGCCAAATACAAGGTATCATCTGGGAGAGAAAATTCTTCAGGAGTCAGAGAAAGAAAAAGACTTGGGAGTTGACATCACGCCAGACTTGTGCCCTGCAGCCCATATCAAGAGGATAACATCAGCGGCATATGCCAGGCTGGCCAACATACGAACGGCATTCGGAAACTTCAGTAAAGAATCATTCAGAACTTTGTATACCACATATGTCAGGCCAATCCTGGTGTATGCAGCCCCAGCATGGAGTCCATATCTAGTCAAGGATAAGACTAAACTGGAAAAGGTTCAAAGGTTTGCCACCAGACTAGTACCCGAGCTGAGAGGTATGAGCTACGAGGAGAGACTACGGGAATTAAACCTCACTTCGCTGGAAGACAGAAGAGTTAGGGGGGACATGATCACCACATTCAAGATTCTCAAGGGAATTGATAGGGTAGATAAAGACAGGCTATTTAACACAAGGGGCACATGCACAAGGGGACACAGGTGGAAACTGAGCGCCCAAATTAGCCACAGAGATATTTGAAAGAACTTCTTTAGCTTCAGAGTGGTTGACAAATTGAATGCATTAGGCAGTGATGTGGTGGAGGCTGACTCCATACACAGTTTCAAGTGTAGATATGATAGAGCCCAATAGGCTCAGGAACCTGTACACCTGTTGATTGGCGGTTGAGAGGCGGAACCAAAGAGCCAGAGCTCAACCCCCGCAAACACAACTAGGTGAGTACAATAGTTGTAGAACACCACCACCACACAATAGTGGTAGAACACCACCACCACACAATAGTTGTAGAACACCACCACCACACAATAGTGGTAGAACACTACCACCACACAATAGTTGTAGAACACCACCACCACACAATAGTTGTAGAACACCACCACCACACAATAGTTGTAGAACACTACCAACACACAATAGTTGTAGAACACTACCAACACACAATAGTTGTAGAACACCGCCACCACACAATAGTTGTAGACTACCAACACACAATAGTTGTAGAACACCGCCACCACACAATAGTTGTAGAACACTACCACCACACAATAGTTGTTGAACACCACCACCACACAATAGTGGTAGAACACTACCACCACACAATAGTTGTAGAACACCACCACCACACAATAGTTGTAGAACACCACCACCACACAATAGTTGTAGAACACCGCCACCACACAATAGTTGTAGAACACCACCACCACACAATAGTTGTAGAACACCACCACCAACACACAATAGTTGTAGAACACCGCCACCACACAATAGTTGTAGAACACTACCACCACACAATAGTTGTAGAACACTACCACCACACAATAGTTGTAGAACACTACCAACACACATTAGTTGTAGAACACCACCACCACACAATTGTTGTAGAACACTACCACCACACAATAGTTGTAGAACACCACCAACACACAATAGTTGTAGAACACCGCCACCACACAATAGTTGTAGAACACCACCACCACACAATAGTGGTAGAACACTACCACCACACAATAGTTGTAGAACACCACCACCACACAATAGTTGTAGAACACCACCACCACACAATAGTTGTAGAACACTACCAACACACAATAGTTGTAGAACACTACCAACACACATTAGTTGTAGAACACCACCACCACACAATTGTTGTAGAACACTACCACCACACAATAGTTGTAGAACACCACCACCACACAATAGTTGTAGAACACCGCCACTACACAGTAGTTAAAGAACACCACCACCACACAATAGTTGTAGAACACCACCACCACACAATAGTTGTAGAACACTACCACCACACATTAGTTGTAGAACACCACCACCACACAATTGTTGTAGAACACTACCACCACACAATAGTTGTAGAACACCGCCACTACACAGTAGTTAAAGAACACCACCACCACACAATAGTTGTAGAACACCACCACCACACAATAGTTGTAGAACACCACCACCACACAATAGTTGCAGAACACCACCACCACACAATAGTTGTAGAACACTACCACCACACAATAGTTGTAGAACACCACCACCACACAATAGTTGTAGAACACTACCACCACACAATAGTTGTAGAACACCACCACCATACAATAGTTGTAGAACACCACCACCACACAATAGATGTAGAACACCACCACCACACAATAGTTGTAGAACACTACCACCACACAATAGTTGTAGAACACGAACACCACCACCACCACCACACAATAGTTGTAGAACACCACCACCACCACACAATAGTTGTAGAACACCACCACCACACAATAGTTGTAGAACACCACCACCACCACACAATAGTTGTAGAACACCACCACCAAACAATAGTTGTAGAACACCACCACCACACAATAGTTGTAGAACACCACCACCAAACAATAGTTGTAGAACACCACCACCAAACAATAGTTGTAGAACACCACACCACACAATTGTTGTAGAACACCACCACCACACAATAGTTGTAGAACACCACCACCACACAATAGTTGTAGAACACCACCACCACACAATAGTTGTAGAACACCACCACCACACAATAGTTGTAGAGCATCACCACACTCAGTTACCTTCCCTACCTTTTCAACCTTTTTTACCCCTCACCACCTTTCCTATTCTTCATCACTTTTCCTTCATCTCTGAAACCATTTTCACTAAGCACTCTTTTAATCAATTAATACACTACCTAAGAAAACTTTTATTTAATCCAGCCCGTCCTCGGACCAAGTCCATTCTATCCAGCAGTCGACTCCTAAGACGCATTCGACAATTTTAACATTCTGTTCATTAAAAACATAACTTTTCTCAAATATAAATTAGTATTATTATGTATTTGCATATTGTGCATATTTAGGCACTGGTTAGGTTAGGTGTTAAGGTTCTGTTGGCGATTATTTGTATTTGTAGTATGTAGGTGAAGCATTTATAGCGTTGTAGTTCGAACAAAAGTCGTCAGCGAAGCACTTGTTTAGGAAGCGTTCGGACGTCATTAGTTGTGAGTTGTGTGTAAATCGTCTTTCATTCTTAAACAGGGGGTTTGGCCGGTGTATGGAATGGACTTTGGGTTTTTGTTTGGAAGATGGTGTCACGCGCCGCTCACCTAGGCCTTGTGTTACATGAGGTTGCAGTTAAACAGCTTGGGATCGTGCTATACTGATCCTATAACCTCTCGCCGTGGGTCTTCGCTCCCTCCACTAGGGTATCACATATCACTCCCAGGGAGCTCTCCTGGTCATGCCTCAAGACCGGCCACCACTATTTGACCTTGGACCCAAGAGGGAGAGGAGAAGGCCCAGCCCACACTGCTAAGCTCAATCCTGCAGTATGTGACTCCCCACTGGGCCTGCCCACCTATGCATGCAGAGAATTTGCTGGACTTCCTGCCGTAGCCTCACTTCCACCTCTTACCTTCTGGTCGCCAGCTGGGCCATTCTCTCTGCATCCCAGCAATGCCGTTAGTTCGAATATAATGTTTTTGCAGCAGCCTAGGACCGTACTATGTGCTGCCAGTACTAGAATTCAAATGTACAGTCGTGTTGCCAACTCAGGGTCACTCTATAGGGAACGCCATTACCAGTATTCAGATCTAATATCATGTTGCCAACACAGGGTCTCTCTCTAGGTCATGCCAGTAACAGTACAGTAGAATCATATGTCACTTATCAACAAAGCTCACTGAGATGGAGGTTACATCAAAAGCAATAATAACATAAAAGTTTACTCAAAGTAAACTACAAACACACGAGGTACATATATAGACTTATGGAAATAATAATAATAATGGTGACAGCAGCACTCCTCTGGTGGCCGCCGGCAACTCGCATCAGCTGATCGAGTTAAAGGGATCACTGGTTCCCCTCACTGGGGCGACTCCATCAGCAGAGCTCTTCAGTCCTCCACAGGCCGGCCACACGCTGTCTTCACCAATCAGTAGAATGATATATACGTGCTGTCCCACAGCCTAATCTACTCCTGACTTGTATGCACTCCAGTAGATGCCTAAGCATAACAATAGGCCTATCTTGCCTAACAATCAAGGGAAATATGGGAGGGAAAAATGATTTACCTAAACATATCCTGTCCTCAGATGCCTGGGCTCCAGTCGCCGTTCGCTGGGTACTTCGTTCCTCAGCGTCACCAGTCCGTAGGCGTCGTGAAGATCCTCGTCATCTCTGTGCTCATTCCCTAAGTGAAGTTCCTGGGCGTTGACTCGTCCAGTCGTCACTGCTCACGTCGTTCCCTCAAGCACTCCTTCACCGAGACCACACACTCAAGGATCAGGATTCATCTTCTCCCTTCTGAGTTCCTAGTGGGCGTGATCCCATCACAACAGCTCTGAATGTTTCGGAGTTCCACTGACGGCGAGTCACTCACTCCTCCAGCCGTAGTAACTCTCTCTTAACTTCTCCAAGACTAATCAGCTCACGGTCCACGGCACTCTTACACTGCTGGAATACACTTCCTTGAAGTACTGCAGTCCTCGGTAGTCACTATATACTTGTCAGGCTGTGTATATCCACTTAAGAAGGCTCCTAGACCGCGGAACTCGAGAGCTCGATCGGCGCACGTCTGCTCTCAACGAACCGCCATATATCTCTGAGCACCTGGCGCTCTGCAGGCGGTGGGCTAGGTCTCCTGATGACGTCACAGACCCAGGGGCGGGCTATGATTGGTCAATGAAGTCATGTGACCTCAGCCAGCCAATCACCGACCTGCGGGCGCCACACACAAAATGGTGCATTTGCAGGCCACGGGGCGCCATTTTGTTGTACCCAGGGCGCGACTTTTTCTCTTCCCTGCAAATTTACAAATGCAAATTTCTCCCCAAATAAGCAACCATTTTGGAAACCTCATACATCAAAAGATTCCCTGCAGGTAAGCTGATATGACTCTTACAGCTGGCATCTGGGAAAAACTGGAGAGGGCACCGTCACAATGGGCTGATTTTCTCTAATCTTTTATAATATTTTAGATTAAGAAATCCACAGGAACCGTGATGAGGGTTTGAACCTATGCGCTGGGTATTCTCAGACACATGCTCTAGATGACTAGCCTTTAGAATCGTCGTGGGTTCAGGAGAACCCCAGGTTGCAATTCTTTTGACCATGTGGCGTACAGAGCGTGCATTTGGGAATACCCAGTGTATAGGTTCGAATCCTCATCACAGCTCCAAGTGGATTTCCCTATTGATATCACGTTGCTATGATTTCTCTGAGTAATGCTACACGAATCTTCTCTGTGTGTTCGAAGTTGGAGGTCAGATGCTTTCAATTAGCCTCACCAAACTTTGCAGGATGACTGGTCTTTTTCCGCAGGTGGTCATAGGCAGGTCGGGGTCTAGCATCATGCTACCAACTCCGAATGAAATGGAAAGTTATTCTAATTTTCAGTCTCACTAAATGCTTAATAAATCACTAAATAGGCAAGTTTCAGAAGACCTAGTTCAAATCCACAGTGTAGTGTTGTTGACTGTTACGAATCTGTGTTTGATTCTAACATTCATCATGATAAATATGTATGTCCATTATTTCTTTTCCCCGTTAAGTAAATATAACGTGGTATCCAGTTGTGTTCCAGTATAATTATGTTTGATTTAATTGTAGCATGCTGTAGTGTGCCTGTATTGAATATTGTGTTAGGCTATTTGCATGTTCATTCCTGTGGGGGGAGTCGGTGGCGGCTCACTGGGGGGATGACCATATTTGGGATGTTCCAGTGGCGGGTCGTGTATTCAAGCTAGTATCAATGTTTCACCATTGAAATTATTCTTGTTATTGATTGTACTTAAATTCTTTTACACCTTAGCAGTGTTATATACACATAAGTTTAATTATAATTATGTTCTTAAGTATTACTCTCTGATAGCAGAGTATCAGGAGGTTTCATGTGGGTTTTAGTTGGATCTTTTTGGTAGATGTCGGGAAACCGACACACATATACAGAAATAGTATAGTCTTCCCTTAGTCAGTATCCTCTTAAAATTAGAGAATGGGAGACTCCGTGACGTCATCGACGTCGCCGCAGTATTTACATTATTAAAATACTGTTCATACAACAGTTTAATGTCTAAATTGAATAAAAAAGTGTTCAATAAGACTGAATATAATTATTAACACCAAAATATAGCTTGATTCCCTTGTTAACGTAAATTTAACTTAGAAGTAGAACAACAATATTGGAACAAGGGAGGGAGAGCGTCTCTTACAGACGCCACGCTCACACGAAAACAATAACAAACGCAGCCTTACGCTGCATGAATGGCTCCAGAGTTGATTTAACATCTAGACACCTATTTACGTGTCAACAACCAGCCACACAGCCTATCAACAACTACAGCAACGATTGTATCCGGCTTACCAAGTATCTGTTTTTGATTTATTGTGTACACATTTTAATCTTTTACAGGGTAGTCGGTTATGATATATGGGAAACACCCCAAAAATGTACGTGTACCCCATTTTACAGCCCTCATATTCCATGTTATACCTGTATAGATATGTTCAGGGAACAGTTATTAACTCTTTGCATCCCATACAGGTAAAATTTGTGACTTGGAACAGCAAGTAGCTGAGCAGAGAGTTGAACTATAAACATATTGTACCTAGCTGTTTACCAACGCTTGTAGACCTCCACAGAGCCATTACTGGCACCATGAGGCACAGAGCCACACCCACATGATGCTACCATGATACCGCCTTAGCAGGCCATTACAACAAGTCCAGCTAAGACCTTTGTTATATTGTAGTAGTAGTATTCATAACTAGTAATAATTATTGAAATAATAGTAGATTAGACCACCATATGTGGTATGAAAATATTACAATAATTAAACTTAGGTAAACAATTGGTAGTTTAAGAAGGAGCCATTACAAAGTGGTTTAAGCTACAAATTGTCCCTCCAATTTATGTGAGAATAATTTCAGGCAGTTTTAACAAGTACATACAGTCCACTCAATTTCTTACTTACTAAGAATAAAATTAAGATAAACTTTAATTTATTGAAGTCAATTAAAAGGAGATATACTGCCTGGAGTTTTTACCACATAAATTATGGTCCTTTGAACCGGATGATTATTACAGTTAACCAGTAGGTACATTGCATCTAGATATAAAATCCTGATATACATTAGTAGTGCAATATTATAGCAGAAAGACATTGCTATATTTACATTTTCTAGCCTAACTTTTCAATCTCATAGCAAGCAGAACTTTCAACAAAGCACTATTATTGTTCTGAGGCCTATGCCAAAGAACTATTGTGCCTTTTTCATTACAAGAGGTTGATAAGAGGCTACTTTACTTATAAGTTACTTATAAATGTTTTTGTAATTTAAGTATAAACATTACTTTAATATTGCACCAATACATACTGCATACCACATTATTTACAGCAAATTCTTGCACAAGGGTAGGACATTTTAGGCTGGTGTTGTACAGCAACCTAGTTTAATTTATTGTGCTAACCTGGTGTAAGGGTAAGAATTTTTACACTTGTCTAGAGTTGAACATATATTACAACCTAGCAAGTACATATTTTTATGCAGTATTCATGACAACCCGAGTTGTGTTGTCAAATTCATACATATAATTATAGGTATAATTTAACTATAATCATTTCACCTTTGAGTGTTAACCTGTGTCTCTGTACCAACCAAGAGTGATAATGACGGGCTAGCTTGCGGAATACCAGCATTGATACAGGCTTACCACTCAAATTATAGTGTGTATGATTATACAGTAGTATATTTTTTAAATGATAAACAGCTCTAGTTCGGAAACTAGTTGCTTTACTAATTCAAGTGCCAAATAGTTAAAAGTCCATACGACTAGCAAGTACTTCCAAGATGTCTACACTCCAAAATGTAAAATTAACCCTTAAGGCCTTAAAGGGGCATCTCACAAGGCAGATTAACAAATGTGAAGACATGAGTAATCAAACTCCAGTTAATTATGCAGCACTGGAAAACTATCTTAAGCTTACACGGAACAAATATGACCGTGTGTTGCAACAAATGAAACAGTATCAAGATTTACTTAACGTTTCCAGTATTGATGAAGATACGATGAACAACATTCTCCAAGAACACTCTGATTATGAAGATGCAATGTTTGTAAAATTACAACAATATGACGATTTGATAGACGCTCATAAGGCCAATATAAATATTGCAGCCACAAATACCCAGAATCAGACAGCACCAGAAGTCAAATTACCATCACTCAGTCTCCCAACTTTTTCTGGAACAGAGGACGAGAGTTGGGACAATTTCTGGAGCAAATTTGTCGATTCTGTGGATTCTAATGTCAATGTACCAAAGACGACAAAGTTTACGTATTTACAGAGTGTCTTGAAGGATGAAGCCTTTCAGGTAGTCTGTAATCTGAATCACACAGATGACGATTATGACAATGCTGTACAACTACTCAAAGAAAACTATGCGAAACCTGAAAGGACTATCAGAATTCTAACCCAGAAGCTGTTAGATATTAAACATCCAAATAATACAGCAGTCTCACTCCAAGCCTTTAGATTGGAGCTTGAGTCTTTGCTTAAGGCACTTAAAACCAAAGTGGACTTAGATGCATCAGACTGGATAATCCAAGTCCATATGACACGCAAATTACCCAGGGATATCCTGGATAAGCTATTCGTGTTATATGGAGTCATCTCTGACCGTAACAGAGATTACAAAGGGGTTACAAACCATCATAGAAAGAGAAAGAGTTAACCCAGATGAAAAAGCGACATCTAAACCTTCGTCTACTACTAATAGTAAACAACAGAGTACAAACAGTACTCCAAACAAATCTAAAACAACTTCTCCCTCCCCAAAGTGGAAACAAGGCAGTGTGGGCACATACGCAGTTGGTACCTCCAAACCTACAGGTAACGCGTCACCCAAATCGGTGACTCCTCAAGATACTGTTAACGTCTGGAGACCATGTCTGTTCTGTGAACAATCACATTCCATGTACAATTGCAGACGTTCCCCGATCGTGCAACACGCATAAAACGACTCAAGGAGTTACATAGATGTACCAAGTGTATAAGGGAACATCATCCCGACAGCTGCACATCAACAATACGCACCTGTTATAGGTGCCATAAGGGTCAAACCATACAGCACTTTGTGGGGATTCAAGTACAAAGTCTGCCAAACCACAGGAGGAGGAAGGAACTAACACCTCAGTACAGCTTTGTACTGTGCTACCTGACATAAGTGTTTTCTCAACAAGGTCTAAACATAAATCAGCTCTACCTACTGCACGATTGATCATTAGAAATGGAGAGAACAAAGCCACCGTACGTGGATTATTTGATCAAGGGTCCCAATTGACCTTTATATCCAAGAGTTGGTAGATACCCTGAAACTTACACCTGTAGAGGAGACACGAATAAACATAGCAGGATTCCTGACTGACTCAGGAGCCCGAGTTTTCAAGGTAGTACAACCCAAAGTACGATTAGGAGGTTACGAACAAAATGTACAAGCTCTAGTAGTAGATAGATTCCCAACAGATCTGTATGTATATGGTCTGGGGACAACAGCCAAATTCCTAGAAAAAAGGGGAATTCATTTGGCTGATAAAATCACAACAGATAACCTTTCCAATATTGGAATCCTTATGGGATCAGATGTCTACCATAAGTTTATCAAAGGAAAGGAATACAAACACGGTATGAACGTGTTACCATCTGCAGGTGGCTATTTGCTAACAGGCCCTGTATTACGGCTAAACCAACCCGCACCTGTAGAACACCAACATGCCAACCCAGTAATGGTTGCATGACTAGGAGACCAGTCTCCACTGCAACTCAGAGACATGTCCGAGGAAGAGCTTGATCCCCCTGTACACAAGTTATGGGACCTGGCAACTCTCGGCATTGTCCCTGAACAACCTAGCCCAGATGATGACTGGACTTACAAACAATACCTGGACTCAGTTATATACAGAGATAATCAATACTGGGTCAGGTTACCATGGAAGCTGAATCACCCTCAGCTACCCGTCAACCATTTTATGGCACAAAACCAATTGAGATCACAGGTGTTGCGCTTACAAAGACAACCTGAGAACTTGAAGTTGTACCATGAAATAATACAGAAGCAACTCGATGACAAATTTATCGAAGTTGTTACAAATGATAACCCAAAGGAAGGTCACTACTTACCACATCATTGTGTACAGAAGAATTCTGCAACTACCCCATTACGGATAGTATTTAATTGCAGTGCTAAAATGAGGCCGAGTAGTGTTTCGTTAAACGACTGTCTTCAAACTGGCCCTAGCCTAACACAAAGGCTTTACGACGTGCTGTTAAAGTTCCGTATTGGGACTTATGCATATACGGCCGACATCAGCAAGGCATTCCTTAGGGTAGGTCTTCAAGAAGAAGACCGGAACTACACAAAGTTCCTATGGATTAAGGATCCTAACGATCCGAACAGTGAATTAATCACTTACCGTTTGCCTCTGTCCTTTTTGGCGCCACGTCATCTCCTTTCTGCTCCAAGCTACCTTGGATACGCACTTGAAGAAGTCCAATAGCCCGAACAAGACGGAAATTAGCAAAAACCTGTATGTGGATAATTTTCAAGGTACAACCAACAGTGAAAGTAAACTGTTGGACATATACCATGAGGCCAATCGAGAATTAATGGGAGCCAATATGCCTCTCCAATCTTGGGTCTCTAACAATGAAAAATTAATCAACTGATCTCAACTGAATTTCCCGATTACCAGGTACCCGAGATGACAAAGGTACTAGGTGTCGAATGGAACACGACAACAGATCATTGACAATCAAGTCAGTGGAGCCTGATACCACTAACTTAACAATGAGAAAATTACTATCACAAGTCAGCAAACCCTTCGACCCATTAGATACTATAAGCCCAGTACTGATTATGGGAAGTTGATAATACAGGAATTGGCAACAAAAGATAGGCTGGGATGATCTCTAACACCTGCCCAAGAAAAATGGCAAGGGTTAGTAAAAGATTTAGTACCCTAGAGTCTGTCAAGTTCCCCAGGAACACCGGTAGTAAATGAAAAGAACATTAAGCTACATTATTTTTGTGATGCCTCAGGAAAGGCTTACGGCACAGTAGCTTACCTGGTCACATGGGCAAGCCAATTTGCTCACATCAAAGGCCAGAGTGGGCACCTTTAAAGAAACGATCACTGCCACAACTGGAATTAACAGCCTTACTGTTAGGAGTAAGATTGGCTCATTATTGATCAAGGCCTTAAGCCCCATCCACTTTAAGAAACAGTAGTTTGGTCAACAATAGGACAGTGCTACAGTGGGTTAAGAACAATAACAGTAAGAATCCTTACGTGAGTAACCGCGTTAAGGAATACGAGAGTTGTCAGCAGGGATAAACTAAGATATGNGCACTTTGCTTACCACTCTCCATAGTGTATAGTAAGTCACTGGAAACGGGGGACCTACCAGAAATATGGAAGACTGCTAATGTAGTACCAATATACAAAAAGGGTGACAGACAAGAGGCACTGAACTACAGGCCAGTGTCCTTAACTTGTATACCATGCAAGGTGATGGAGAAGATTGTGAGAAAAAACCTAGTAACACATCTGGAGAGAAGAGACTTCGTGACAACCCATCAACATGGGTTCAGGGAGGGTAAATCTTGCCTTACAGGCTTGATAGAATTCTACGATCAGGTGACAAGAATTAAGCAAGAAAGAGAAGGGTGGGCGGACTGCATTTTTTGGACTGTCGGAAAGCCTTTGACACAGTACCCCATAAAAGGTTGATGCATAAGCTGGAGAAACAGGCAGGAGTAACAGGTAGGGCGCTCCAGTGGATAAGGGAGTACCTAAGCAATAGGAAGCAAAGAATTACAGTGAGGGGTGAGACCTCAGACTGGCGTGAAGTCACCAGTGGAGTCCCACAGGGCTCTGTACTTGGACCTATCCTGTTTCTGATATACGTAAATGATCTCCCAGAGGGTATAGACTCATTCCTCTCAATGTTTGCTGACGACGCCAAAATTATGAGAAGGATTAAGACAGAGGAGGACAGCTTGAGACTTCAAGAAGACCTGGACAAGCTGCAGGAATGGTCGAACAAATGGCTGTTAGAGTTTAACCCAAGCAAATGTAATGTAATGAAGATAGGGGTAGGAAGCAGGAGACCAGATACAAGGTATCATTTGGGAGATGAAATACTTCAAGAGTCAGAGAGAGAGAAAGACCTGGGGGTTGATATCACGCCAGACCTGTCCCCTGAAGCTCATATCAAGAGGATAACATCAGCAGCATATGCCAGGTTGGCTAACATAAGAACGGCCTTTAGAAACTTGTGTAAGGAATCTTTCAGAACATTATATACCACATATGTCAGACCAATCCTGGAGTATGCGGCTCCAGCATGGAGTCCCTATCTAGTCAAGCATAAGACTAAACTGGAAAAGGTTCAAAGGTTTGCCACCAGACTAGTACCCGAGCTGAGAGGTATGAGCTACGAGGAGCGACTGCAGGAATTAAACCTCACTTCGTTGGAAGACAGAAGAGTTAGGGGGGACATGATCACCACATTCAAGATTCTCAGGGGAATCGACAGGGTTGATAAAGACAGGCTGTTTAACACAAGGGGCACACGCACTAGGGGACACAGGTGGAAGCTGAGTGCCCAAATGAGCCACAGAGATATTAGAAAGAACTTTTTTAGTGTCAGAGTGGTTGACAAATGGAATGCATTAGGAAGCGATGTGGTGGAGGCTGACTCCATACACAGTTTCAAGTGTAGATATGATAGAGCCCATTAGGCTCAGGAAACTGTACACCTGTTGATTGACGGTTGAGAGGCGGGACCAAAGAGCCAGAGCTCAACCCCCGCAAGCACAACTAGGTGAGTACAACTAGGTGAGTACACACCAGTGTCCCTAACTTTCATACCATGCAAGCTAATGGAGAAAATTGTGCGAAAAAGCTAGTCGAACATCTGGAGCGAAGGAACTTTGTGTCTCAACACCAACATGGTTTCAGGGATGGCAAGTCATGCCTCACAAGATTAATTGAATTCTACTATCAGGCAACGAGAATCAGACAAGAAAGAGAGAGGTGGGCAGACTGTATATTTTTGGATTGCCAGAAAGCCTTTGACAGAGTGCCACACCAGAGACTAGTGCGAAAGCTGGAGATGCAGGCAGGAGTGAAAGGGAAGGTACTCCATTGGATAAGGAAGTACCTAAGTAACAAAAGACAGCGAGTCACTGTGCCAGATTGGCGAGACGTCACCAGTGGGGTCGCGCAGGGTTCAGTCCTTGGAGCCATACTGTTTCTTATATGTGTAAATGATCTTCCAGATGGTATAGAATCATTCCTCTCATTGTTTGCTGATGATGCAAAAATTATGAGGAGGATTAGGACGGAGGAAGACAGTACAAGATGATCTAGACAGACTGCATGAGTGGTCCAACAAATGGCTACTAAAGTTCAACCCAAGTAAATGTAAGGTAATGAAGCTAGGCAGTGGAAACAGGAGGCCAGACATAGGATACAGAATGGGAGATGAAGTCCTTCATTAAAAGGACAGAGAGAAGGATCTAGGAGTTGATATCACACCAACCCTGTCTTCTGATGCCCACATCAAAAGAATACCATCTGCGGCGTATGCGAGGCTGGCTAACATCAGAACTGCCTTCAGGAAACTGTGTAAGGAATCATTCAGAACCTTTTATACCACATATGTAAGATCAATCCTAAAGTACGCGAAATCATACGAGTATTCTAGTATCACGACAATAGAAGACAGAAGAGTAAGGTGAGACATGATCACTACCTACAAAATTTTCAGAGGAATTCACAGGGTAGATAAAGGTAAACTGTTTAACACGGGTGGTACGCGAACAAGGAAGCACAGGTGGAAACTGAGTACCCAAATGAGCCACAGGGACGTTAGGACGTTAGAAAGAACTTTTTCAGTGTCAGAGTAGTTAACAGATGGTGCATTAGGCAGTGATGTGGTGGAGGCTGACTCCATACACAGTTTCAAATGTAGATATGATAGAGCCCAGTAGGCTCAGGAATCTGTACATCAGTTGATTGACAGCTGAGAGGCGGGACCAAAGAGCCAGAGCTCAACCCCCACAAGCACAATTAGGTAAGTACAATTAGGTGAGTATACACACACACACACACACACTGAATGGGAAATGAAGTACTTCATAAAATGGACAAAGAGAAAGATCTAGGAGTTGATATCACACCAACCCTGTCTTCTGATGCCCACATCAAAAGAATACCATCTGCGGCATACGCGAGGCTGGCTAACATCAGAACAGCCTTCAGGAACTTGTGTACGGAATTATTCGGAACCTTGTGTACCACAAATGTAAGACAATCCTGGAGTATGCGGCCTTAGTATGGAGCCCGTACCTTGTCAAGTACAAGACGAAGCTGGAAAAAGTTCAGAGGTATGCCACTAGGCTAGTCCCAGAACTAGGCATGAGTTACGAGGAAAGGCTGCGGGAAATGCACCTCACGGATCTGGAAAACAGAAGAGTAAGAGGAGACATGATCACTACCTACAAAATTCTCAAAGGAATTGACAGGGTAGATAAGGATAAACTTTTTAACACGGGTGGTACACGAACAAGGGAGATACAGGTGGAGACTGAGTACCCAAATGAGCCACAGGGACGTTAGAAAAAACTTTTTCAGTGTCAGAGTAGTTAACAAGTGGAATGCATTAGGGAGTGATGTGGTGGAGGCTGACTCCATACACAGTTTCAAATGTAGATATGACAGAGCCCAGTAGGCTCAGGAATCTGTACACCAGTTGATTGACGGTTGAGAGGCGGGACCAAAGAGCCAGAGCTCAACCCCTGCAAGCACAATTAGGTGAGTACACACACACACACACACACACACATACACACACACACACACACACACACACACACACACACACACACACACAGGGGCCAGGTAGCCTGGTGGATAGCGGGCAGGATTCGTAATTCTGTGGCGCGGGTTCGATTCCCACATCCGCAGAAACAAATGGGCAAAGTTTCTTTCACCCTGAATGCCCCTGTTACCTAGCAGTAAATAGGTACCTGGGAGTTAGTCAGCTGTCACGGGCTGCTTCCTGGTGTGTGTGTGTGTGTGTGGTGTGTGAAAAAAAAAAAAAAGTAGTTTGTGTAGTTAGTAAACAGTTGATTGACAGTTGAGAGGCGGGCCGAAAGAGCAAAGCTCAACCCCCGTAAAACACAACTAAGTGAATACACACACACACACACACACACACACACACACACACACACCACACACACACACACACACACACACACACACACACACACACACACACACACACACACACACACAAACGAGAGGGTGGCAGGGAAATGCTGGCTACTTACATCACATCTCAATCAATTGGTTTTGGTACAAAAGTCTTTTAAGAATTCATATACAAGTGCTTCTTATCTCTCTGTGATTTAGTTTGTTTCAGGACATTCAATACATGTAGAATTAAAGCAGTTTTAATCACACTTGTGTCTTGACGCATGTTAAGTACCTTTGTGTGGACATTGTTATACAAAAGTAATATTCTTGAACGGGAAATCGGAAAGTTCATCCTCGGCATCATAGAGATCTTCCTCACTCTCCGAATCATTATTTTTGTTGCCTTTATTTTTTTCTCCCTCCACTAATTTTTCTGAAGAGTTGGATTCTTCGTCCGCTTCATCAGAGTCCTCGTGGTCTCTCCACTGGTCTTCCAGGGAACTTTCAGATTCATCAGAAGTTTCCATCCGGAAGTTTTTATTTATATTATGTTTCATATTCAATTAGTCTTCATCCTTCTGGTCTGTGAAACTTTCTTTGGGAGTTTCGCCATCTTCATCAGTTTCATCGTCTTGAGCAGTTTCATCGTCTTCATCAGTTTCATCATCCTCGTCAGTTTCAACGTCCTCGTCAGTTCTATTGTCCTCATTTTCGTCATCATCGATAGTTTCGTCTTCATCGAAAAATTGGTCATCTTCATCAGTTTCACTGTTCTCACATTCCAAGTCCTAAATGCTCCTCTGAATTTCTTCTCGAAATTATGGGTCTCCGTCACTAGACTGAGAAATATCCTTCAGGAGTTCCTGCGGGAGTGAACAGTCATCGTCACCAGATTGAGCAATTTCTTCCATGAGTTTATCAAAGGGTGATAAGTATGACCCAGAAGACTGCGAAGAATTGTCATATAACGAATAACGTTTTCCTTTTTGTTGATTACAAGATTTTGGGGAATTCTCCGGGAACTTATTTTTTCCTTTCTATTGATCGCAAGATTCGAAGGAATTTTCCGAGAATTCCTCTCGAAAAGTTTCTTCCTCGAATTTAACCTCAGAAAAAGCCTTTTTCTTGTTGTAGTCATTACCTTTGTTGCTAGCGTTCGTCTCTTCAAAACTGACGTCATTTATGTTCATATATTAATTACCGTCATCAGATGATTATGCCGTGAACGGCGTTTTGAAATCATCCTGATATAATAATGGATCCAGTGCTGGGGTTTCCTATTACTCACCCTCAACCTCTTAATATAGTTGTAGCAAATGCTGCTGCATTGCCTCTGATGACTCCAGGAATGTTTTTCTGAAGTCCTCATCCAGCTTGTCCATATATGCTAAATATTTAGATTTTTTTACGGTGATTTGATAATCGTCTTGGCGGTAGAGAGGCGCAGGTTCGACAGGAGGAGGGTTCGTGTGAAGAAACTCTTCCCATTTGATTTCTTCTTCCATATGTTTAAGTAAGAAATCATCATCTTAATGTGAAGTATCACCAAATATGTATTTCTTTTATTCTTTTTCTATTTAAATCCAGTGTGTGGGAGGAGAGTTACAGTAGCCAGAACAATAGCTATCGTCGGTCAAATAAGCTTGAGAGCGTGGCTAAGGTAACGCAAAGTCGGTAACTAACTCGTCATAATTAATGTTCGTTGAATTTATTAGCCTGAACAGCATATATAAAATATTTTCCCGTGTTAATGGCAATTATGGGATAGTTTTTTCTAAACAAAATTGTCCACCAGATGGCAGGTTTTGTTAATGAAGTGCCGCATAGAACGCTGCCAGATCCATTTGTCTTATGTCTTACAATGTCTGCCGCCAGCCTTGGCTAGGCTGCTGCTGTTGTCGGACCTCAAACCGCTGCCAGAAGAAGTCTTCTAATACAGTGATGCACCTGTCATAATGTCTCACCGACGCTACACAGAGTGAGGAAGACCTATACGTCTCCTCACCAATCTTTAAATACGTGTATTTAATTCCATCCTCAACAAGTGTGAACGTTTTGGGTTAGTTTTTTTTAAGTGATCTTTTTTTACCAGAGACAATAATTTTCCGATGTTTGGAGGAAGTGTGTGTCTTGGAAAACTTGACTTAGCTGACTTTTTCTGGTGGGCTGCCACTCAGAAAATCCGGACGCTTTGGGTTCCGTTCTGAAATTTTCAAGCAACTTTTTTTTGCTGGACTTCTTCCTGAGAAATCATTTATCTTTCGTTTGTATTCGTGTTAATCTGATTGTTTGTATTATTTAGTTGTCTCTGGACTCGATGAATCATCCCGCTTTTGTTACATCATTGTACAATTACTCATTTGACAGTCAGATGTTTAAGTATTGTCCCAGGACTTTCCTCCTAACATTACGTCCGTTGTGTCCTGTAAAATAAACTTTTATAATTTTGTACTTGCCTTTACAACTGTATATCATAGATGCTTAATATATCTAGAATGAATCTGATTGAACTCCGATTGCTGCTCTGACTATTAGTAGTAATGGTGGCAGAAAGTAACCCGCATGGCTTTGCCTTTCTTATGGCATTTCTCCACCTCTGATATAAAATATTATTTGTTTTTATTTTGCTAGATAGATGGTGGTGGCCGGGGGGGGGGTGTTGCACCTGGGTCACCCAAGGCCGTGCAAGACTATCTCTCCCCTCCCCACCTCTCTTCTATTTATCCCGTGTCTCTAATCACTCTTTCCCTATTCCCCTCTATCTCCCACCTATTTCCCCTCTATCTTCTCCTATTCACCCTCTTTACTCCAATTTCCCCTATTCTCACCACTTGCCTTCCCTCACTCAAACATCCTGCTGAGTGTTTTTCCTAATAATTACCTGCCTCTCTCCTTATTTCTATAGCCTCCCCCCTCTTCTTCCCTCTATAGCCTCCCTCTCTCCTTTCCTCTATAGCCTCCTCCCTATCCTTCCCTCTATAGCTTCCCCCTCTCTCCTTTCCTCTATACCCTTCCCCTCTCCATCTTCCTGAAGAAGCGTTCTCCATGCTTGGAGACAATGAGGCAGGTGGGACCGCAGAGAGATTATGCAGTTGCATAACTACCTTCCTTTCCCTGAAGTCAAAGTTTGGTTGGACTCTTACACGGGTTTGGTTGACCTTTCGTACCGCAACTCCCACTTGTTGGCCAACGTTCCGTGACTGTTGGATTCTGACGCCAAGGTCCGGTTCTTCATCAGTCTGCTGCAAGGTAATTGTTTTTATTTGGTAGCTGTGATGCTCATTGTTATGTCCCGCATAACATTCTTGCATTTGTTGATATTAAGGAACATTTGCCAGTCTTCTGACCATTTGTGGAGTTCTTGTAGATCTCTTTGTAAGACCTCAATATCATTTTCACTTCCCACTTTACCATAAATCTTAATGTCATCTGCAAATTTTATGACGTCGCTTATAACATGGTCAACGATGCCATTGATGTATATGACCAAAAAGAGTTGGCTCGAAAATGCACCCCTGTGGTACCCCACTTACCACATTTCTCCAGTCTGATTCATTCCCATTTAACACCACTCTTTGTTTCCTTTGTTTTAACCATTGTGTTATCAATTATATTATTCAACCAAATTAAAAGTAATACTAATTGACCAGACCACACACTAGAAGGTGAAGGGACGATGACGTTTCGGTCCGTCCTGGACCATTCTCAAGTCATTCTCATTGACTTGAGAATGGTCCAGGACGGACCGAAACATCGTCGTCCCTTCATCTTCTAGTGTGTGGTCTGGTCAACTTACTTTAGCCACGTTATTGTGACTCATCGCCTGCGTAATATTAATATTTGTAGCAGAAATATTTACTTCAATTGCACATTATTAGTAATATAAGTAGTGGTAGTTTCGGTAGTAGTGTTGCTCGTTTCGGTGGGGGGACAGGAAGCCTGTGTTTATATTAACTCGTATCGAGATCCCATCAAGGTTGAACTACTGATCATCCCAACGATGTAACCCCCACACAACAGTTGACTAACTCCCGGTTACCTATATGTACTTCTAGGTGAACAGTTTCATCAGGTGAAAGGAAACATACCCATCAATTTATGTCCCGTCCGGGTATCGAACCTGGAATCCTCAATTGAGTGGAGAACATAGTATCAGAAGTAGTAACTATGTGTAAGTGTGGCTATAATGGTAGTATTACAAGTTCGAACACTAAGTAGATGAGTAGCAGTAGATAACTAGTAGAAATGGTAGTTGTAGTAGAAGTAGCAGGTAGAACCACTTGTAATAGTAATAGAACAACTGGTAGTAATATGTCATATTATTGTTTGTAAGTCCTGTAATAGTTTTTAAGTAATTTTATTACTTGATAAACAATCTTATTTTATTACAACATTGCATTTATTATTAGATTTAAAAATTATTACTAAATTATTACTATTTATAGTATTAAGTACTCTTTATTAATAGTAAATACTATTATTAGTATTAAAGTACTATTATTAGTATTACAGAACTTTTATTAGTATTACAGTACTATTTATTAGTATTAAAGTACTATTTTTAGTATTAAAGTGCTATTTATTACTATTAAAGTACTATTTATTAGTATTAAAGTGCTATTTATACAAAAATGATTAAAATTATTAACTTAAAAATACTTCTATTGCTAAGCATACTAGTAAAATTACTGGGGCTAGTAATCAATGTTAATATACTTGCAACTCTTGCTGTGCTAGTAGCAATACTAGTGGGACTAGTAACTCTTGCTGTGCTAATAGCAATATTAGTGGGACTAGTAACTCTTGCTGTGCTAATAGCAATACTAGTGGGACTAGTAACTCTTGCTGTGCTAATAGCAATACTAGTGGGACTAGTAACTCTTGCTGTGCTAGTAGCAATATTAGTGGGACTAGTAACTCTTGCTGTGCTAGTAGCAATATTAGTGGGACTAGTAACTCTTGCTGTGGCTAATAGCAATATTAGTGGGACTAGTACTCTTGCTGTGCTAGTAGCAATATAGTGGGACTAGTAACTCTTGCTGGCTAATAGCAATATTGTTGGGACTAGTAACTCTTACTGTGCTAATAGCAATACTAGTGGGACTAGTAACTCTTGCTGTACTGGTAGCAATACTATGTACTAGTAACTCTTACTGTGCTAACAGCAATACTAGTGGGACTAGTAACTCTTGCTGTGCTGGTAGCAATACTAGTGGGACTAGTAACTCTTACTGTGCTAACAGCAATACTAGTGGGACTAGTAACTCTTGCTGTGCTGGTAGCAATACTAGTAGGACTGTTAACTCTTGCTGTGCTAGTAGAAATATTAGTGGGACTAGTAATTATTGCAGTGTAGTCACAATGGCTTAGACTTTCTCTCATAGTTACTTTCCTTTCTAGTAATAATAATTAAACCACACAATGTTGTAGAACACACACCACCGGACAACCACCACATAATAGTTGTAGAACACCACCACCACCACACAATAGTTGTAGAACACCACCACCACCACCACACAATAGTTGTAGAACACCACCACCACCACACAATAGCTGTAGAACACCACCACCACACAATAGTTGCAGAACACACACCACACGATAGTTGTAGAACACCACCACCACACAATAGTGTAGAACACCATATGCAGAACACCACCACCACACAATAGTTGTAGAACATCACCACCACCACACAATAGTTGTAGAACACCACCACCACCACCACACATCATAACAAATGCAGTGATCACAGGGCTACTATGTAGTGAGGAAAGAGAGAGAAGGGAGAGGAGGAGGTGGTGTGGCTTTGCTTTTGCTACTAAGAGAAGGTTGGAGTTTCGAAGAGATGGTAATTCAGAACTGTGAAGGTTTCAGGGACTCCATATCACGCACCATTGCAACTGGAGGACAGAAAATTATAAAGTAGCATATATAACCCCCCACCGAATGACAGAAGACCCAGACAGGAATATGATAGAAAACAACATGGCCACCATCAATATAATAGAGAGAGCAGCTTCTGTGGCTAGCAGGAACGGATCCAGACTTCTAATCATGGGAGACTTCAACCATGGGAAGATGTGGCAACAAGAAACTTTCTAAGTCAACACGTCAAGGGACCGACAAGAATGAGAGGAGGGGATGAACCAGCCTTGCTTGATTTGATATTTACCTAAATGAGTCGGATATAAGGGAAGTTAAGTTGGAAGCCCCCTTGGGAATCGAGATCATAGTGTATGAGCTTTGAGTACCTGGTTGAGCTAGGAATTATCACCCCCAAAAAAGAACTGGGAACCAAAGGGCTGGCGTACAGAAAGGGAAACTATGAGGAGATGAATAAATTCCTATGGGATATACATTGGGACACAGAACTCGGAACCAAGTCCGTACAAGACAAAATGGACTATGTCACCCAAAATGTCAGGAGGCTGTAAGCAGGTTTGTCCCAGCCCAACGGGAAAGAACAGAGAAGCAAAGGAAGAATCCGTGGTTTAATAGGGAATGTATGAAAGCAAAGGAGCTGAACAAAAGGGCATGGAGGAACTTCCGTAATAACAGAACACCAGAAAGTAGAGAGAGATACCAGAGAACCAGGAACGAGTATGTCAGTGTGAGAAGAGCAGCTGAGAAAAGGTATGAAAATGATATAGCTAATAAAACCAAGACTGAACCAAAGCTACTACACAGTCACATCAGGAGGAAGACAACAGTGAAGGAACAGGTGATTAAACTTAGGGTGGGCGAGACAGGTACACAGAGAATGACAAACAGGTGTGTGAAGAACTCAACAAAAGGTTCCAGGAGGTCTTTACAATAGAACAGGGAGATATCACGGCGCTGGGAGAGGTGCAGCAAACCAGGTGACCTTGGATAGGTTCGAAATTACAAGAGATGAGGTCAAAAAGCACCTATTGGAGCTGGATGTGAGAAAAGCTGTTAGTCCGGATGGAATCTCGCCATGGGTATTGAAAGAGCACTTTGCTTACCACTCTCCATAGTGTATAGTAAGTCACTGGAAACGGGGGACCTACCAGAAATATGGAAGACTGCTAATGTAGTACCAATATACAAAAAGGGTGACAGACAAGAGGCACTGAACTACAGGCCAGTGTCCTTAACTTGTATACCATGCAAGGTGATGGAGAAGATTGTGAGAAAAAACCTAGTAACACATCTGGAGAGAAGAGACCGTGACAACCCATCAACATGGGTTCAGGGAGGGTAAATCTTGCCTTACAGGCTTGATAGAATTCTACGATCAGGTGACAAGAATTAAGCAAGAAAGAGAAGGGTGGGCGGACTGCAATTTTTTTGGACTGTCGGAAAGCCTTTGACACAGTACCCCATAAAAGGTTGATGCATAAGCTGGAGAAACAGGCAGGAGTAACAGGTATGGGCGCTCCAGTGGATAAGGGAGTACCTAAGCAATAGGAAGCAGAAGTTACAGTGAGGGGTGAGACCTCAGACTGGCGTGAAGTCACCAGTGAAAGTCCCACAGGGCTCTGTACTTGGACCTATCCTGTTTCTGATATACGTAAATGATCTCCCAGAGGGTATAGACTCATTCCTCTCAATGTTTGCTGACGACGCCAAAATTATGAGAAGGATTAAGACAGAGGAGGACAGCTTGAGACTTCAAGAAGACCTGGACAAGCTGCAGGAATGGTCGAACAAATGGCTGTTAGAGTTTAACCCAAGCAAATGTAATGTAATGAAGATAGGGGTAGGAAGCAGGAGACCAGATAAAATGTATCATTTGGGAGATGAAATACTTCAAGAGTCAGAGAGAGAGAAAGACCTGGGGGTTGATCTCACGCCAGACGTTCCCCTGAAGCTCATATCAAGAGGATAACATCAGCAGCATATGCCAGGTTGGCTAACATAAGAACGGCCTTTAGAACTTGTGTAAGGAATCTTTCAGAACATTATATACCACATATGTCAGACCAATCCTGGAGTATGCGGGCTCCAGCATGGAGTCCCTATCTAGTCAAGCATAAGACTAAACTGGAAAAGGTTCAAAGGTTTGCCACCAGACTAGTACCCGAGCTGAGAGGTATGAGCTACGAGGAGCGACTGCAGGAATTAAACCTCACTTCGTTGGAAGACAGAAGAGTAGGGGGGACATGATCACCACATTCAAGATTCTCAGGGGAATCGACAGGGTTGATAAAGACAGGCTGTTTAACACAAGGGGCACACGCACTAGGGGACACAGGTGGAAGCTGAGTGCCCAAATGAGCCACAGAGATATTAGAAAGAACTTTTTTAGTGTCAGAGTGGTTGACAAATGGAATGCATTCAGGAAGCGATGTGGTGGAGGCGCTGACTCCATACACAGTTTCAAGTGTAACTATGATAAGCCCATTAGGCTCAGGAAACTGTACACCTGTTGATTGACGGTTGAGAGCCGGGACCAAAGAGCCAGAGCTCAACCCCCGCAAGCACAACCTAGGTGAGTACAACTAGGTGAGTACAATAGTTGTAGAACACCACCACCACCACACAATAGTTGTAGAACACCACCACCACACAATAGTTGTAGAACACTACCACCACACAATAGTTGTAGAACACTACCACCACACGATAGTTGTAGAACACTACCACCACACAATAGGTGTAGAACACCACCACCACACAATTGTTGTAGAACACGAACAAATTATGAGAAGGATTAAGACAGCAGGAGGACTGCTTGAGGCTTCAAGAAGACCTAGACAAGCTGAAGGAATGGTCAAACAAAAGGATGTTAGAGTTTAACCCAAACAAAAGCAATGTAATGAAAATAGGTGTAGGGAGCAGGAGGCCAGATACAAGGTACCATCTGGAGATGAAATACTTCAAGAGTCAGAGAGAGGGAAAAAGACTTGGGGGTTGATATCACGCCAGACCTGTCTCCTGCAGCCCATATCAAGAGGATAACATTAGCGGCATATGCCAGGCTTTGGCCTACATAAAAACGGCATTCAGAAACTTGTGTAAGGATCATTTAGAACTTTGTATACCACATAAGTCAGGCCAATCCTGGGGTATGCAGCCCCAGCATGGAGTCCATATCTAGTCAAGGAATAAGACCAAACTGGAAAAGGATCAAAGGTTTGCCACCGACTAGTACCCAAGCTGAGAGGAATGAGCTACGAGGAAGAGACTACGGGAATTAAACCTCACTTCGCTAGAAGACAGAGGAGTTAGGGAGGATATGATCACCACATTCAAGATTCTGAAGGGAATTGATAGGGTAGATAAAGACAGGCTATTTAACACAAGGGGCATACGCACAAGGGGACACAGGTGGAAACTGAGCGCCCGAATGAGTCACATAGATATTAGAAAAGAACTTTTTAGTGTCAGAGTGGTTGGTTGACAAATGGAATGCATTAGGAAGTGATGTGGTGGAGGCTGACTCCATACACAGTTTCAAGTGTAGATATGATAGAGCCCAATAGGCTCAGGAATCTGTACACCTGTTGATTGGCGGTGAGAGGCGGGACCAAAGAGCCAGAGCTCAACCCCCGCAAACACAACTAGGTGAGCACAATAGTTGTAGAACACCACCACCACACAATAGTTGCAGAAAACCACCACCGCACAATAGTTGTTGAACACCACCACCACACAATAGTGTTGAACAACCACCACCACACATAGGTGTTGAACACCACCACCACCACACAATAGCTGTTGATCACCCCACCACCACACAATAGTTGTTGAACCCACCACCACCACACAATAGTTGTTGAACACCACCACCACCACACAATAGTTTGTTGAACACCACCACCACCACACAATAGTGTTTGAACACCACCACCACAATAGTTGTTGAAACCCCACCACCACCACACAATAGTTGTAGAACACTACCACCACACAATAGTGTAGAACACCACCACCACACAATAGTTGTAGAACACCACCACCACACAATAGTTGTTAGAACACCACCACCACACAATAGTTGTTGAACACCACCACCACCACACAATAGCTGTTGAACCCTCCACCAGTGCACCACACAACAG
>WNGS01112561.1:24364-40641 GCA_020271785.1 Procambarus virginalis | reverse complement strand
AAACCCTTGTCAACGCGTTATTGGATTGTGGAAAACTACATTTCCCTCTCAACCCCACCCTTACAACCCCCGACCTCACAATCCCCTGTTTACAACCCCCCCCCCCCTCCACAACCCTCCCCCCGACCTATCTTCACCCTCTCCCTTATCCCTCCAACCCATCCAACCAACCCCACGTGTTACTCCACCCTACGCCCTCCATTAATCCTACACCTTGCTCCTCACCTCCCCTCCACCCCTCTGCCCCCCCCCCCTACCCCCATTCCTAGTGTCGCCTCTACAGAAGTTGCTGGGGAATGTAGCCAGCGGGCTTCTGGGCACGTAAAATTTGTGATGAAATTTGTTGGAGGTGTCATGGCGAGGCCATTACAGGTATGTGTGCACGAGCACACGGGTCAAGGGTGACCCAGAACAGGTCAGTGCGTTGGCTGGCAGACCTACGTTTAAAATAAAGGTGGAAGGTGTGAGATTGACAGTTTTTGTAGACACCGGAAGTCAAGCAACTCTCATTAAAAAGTCAGCTTTCAGCAAATGTAAAGATGCACGCCTTAAGCGTTGTGGGAAACATTTAACAGCAATTAATGGTCAACATAATAATATCTTGGGACAGGCTACACTCAATTTTAAAGTGAGTAAGGCAGAATCTTACCCAAACAATTGCACGATTATCGAGAATCTTGCATTCCCTGGCCAGATTTTATTGGGAATGGATTTTCTGGGACGAGTTAACTTTTCTTTGTCTGCTCACGAGGGGGCAAGGAAATGCAGATTGAAGTTGGGCCAGGTAGTTTATCGCATTAAAATGGTAGAGCATCCGCCAGTGGTTGCTTCCATTAGTAAGAAACAGAAGTACAACATTCACTACCATAAGTTGTTGTTCAAGTCTCTTCCAGACACAGAGAAGAAGTCATGTGGGTTACATTCCTTGATGAAACAATGTTGCCCACCCCATTCAGTTAAATTTATCAAAGTATCAGTGGGACGTCACATTGCACCAGGTACCAACCTTCAGGTGGCTGGGAGACGTGACAGGTTGTTAATCCCTCATCATTTAATCACAGTGCTTGATAAAGGTGTCCTTATTCCAGTTGTCAATCTCTCACACAAAACTTATCGTTTCAGGGCAGGTGATAGGTTGTCTCAGGCTACGATTGTGGAAAATACGGGAATATTTCAGTATCAAAGCCAGGAGATGCCAGCCACCATAGCACAATGTAGTGTACTTAATGTTACAGACAGTATTAAACAAGGGAAATACAAGACCGAGACAGGTAAAAGTAGAAATACTCAAGAAGTGGTTACGTTAATCTCAGTTCTGGACTTGCAACATGTGCAACAGTCAGATAGGAAACTTTTGAGAGGGATTTTACGTAAATTCCCTAGACTGTTTGCAACAGAAGACGATCAAATCGGGCTTCTGGATAGGATTGAACATATTATTCCTACAGGTGATCATCCTCCTATTTACACTCATCAATGGAGACTTCCGGAATGGGCGAAGGAAGTAATTAGGGATGAGTGTCAGAAGATGTTGAGATAGAATGTGATAGAGCCTAGCACGTCACCATGGTTGTCGCCCGTGGTGTTGGTACGGAAACCGGATGGTAGTTATTGGTTTTGTGTTGACTACGGGAAGGTCAATGAAATTACTAAAGGTGATGTGTACCCTTTGTCACGGATACAGGAAAGAATAGATCAGTTTGGGGCAGCAAAATACTTTTTCACTCTGGATGCCAAATCTGCGTATTGGTGATTCCAGTCGCTGAGAAGGATAAAGAGAAGACTTTATGGAAGAGAAGAAGAAGACGTCTTTGATGGTGTTCATACTTATCAATTCAAGCGGATGCCTTTCTGGTTAAAGACAGCTCCTTCATCATTTCAGAGGGCAATTAATTTTATCCTCAGTCCACTTTTGGGAAGGCACTCATTAGCGTACCTGGATGATGTGGTTATCTACTCCAGGACGTTTGATGAGCACTTACGAGATTTGACTGAGACGTTGACATTATTAGATAAGGCGAGTTTCAAACTCAATGTGGGGAAATGCACTCTGGCATCTCAGAAATTCAAGTTTCAGGGATTCCAGGTGAGCACAGACGGTATCCGACCTGACCCCGACTCCTGTCGCGCCATTGCTGACATGCCAACACCAAAGACAGCAAGGGATGTTCGCAGGTTCTGGGGGCAGCCGGATATTTCCGTCACCACATTGAAGGTTTTGCAAATATATCAGCACCTTTAACTGAGCTTACTATGAAAAACGTTAAATTCATTTGGAAATCTGAGCATAATAACGCTTATGCAAAATTAAAAAGTCAACTCATTACCACCCAAGTATTGGCAGTACCTGATTTTGATAAGGAGTGGAAAGTACAAACTGACGCCAGTGGCATAGCTATTGTTGGGTGCTTAATGCAACATGATAATGACAACCTTCTCCACCCAGTAGCATATTTTAACAGGAAGGTTAAGGGTCCGGAGGTCCGCTATTCTGCAACGGATAGGGAAGCTTTGGCTGTGGTAGAAAGTGTCAGGCACTTTGATCCGTATCTTTTCCAACGTCACTTTGTCACTTATACAGATCACAGGGCTTTAACTCATATTTTTAAGAAAAGAATTAAGTGCCCTCACATGTCACGTTGGTCTCATGAACTAGCTGCTCACTCATTCCAGATACTTTACAAGCCTGGTCCATCACATGTTGTACCAGACACATTAAGTAGAAACATTGCTACGATTAACGTAAACCTTAATATTGAAAATATTTCCAGTGAAAAAATGCGATAATTCCAGATGAACGAACCGAGGTGGAAAGAAATTATTGAACATTTGGAGGGAGGAAAATATCCGTCGAAGAAACGTAATTTGGCAATTCTTGAATTTGAAATGAGGGATGGGGTCTTATTTTATGTAAAGGGACAGAAGGATCGTGCAGTTTTTCAGCTGGTTATCCCAGATGTATTAAGAACGTTGGGGTTGAGACTCGCACATGCGTCTAAGATTGCAGGTCATCCGGGGGTTTTTAAAACTCACATGAAAGCCAAGTCACTCTTTTTCTTCCCCGGTATGTTAACAGAGGTCATTAACTTCGTTAAGTCCTGTGGTCACTGCCAAAGGAGGAAAGGTACCCTTCAGGTACAAGCTCCATTGCAAGAATTCCCAGAAATTTTTGAACCCTTAGATCGGGTGGGGGCTGATCTAATTGATCTGCATCACAGTCATTCAGGAAATCGTTACGTATTGATGTTGGTAGACCACCTTTCCAGGTACACCAAACTGATTGCAGTGCCTCAGAAAGACTCCCGAACTGTTGCGACGGCGTTCTTGAATAGATTCGTCACTGTATTCGGTCCCCCTAAAGTGTTAGTTTCTGACCGAGGTCAGGAATTTAATGGGAATATTTTTAGAGAAGTATGTAAAATTGTGGAAACCACTTCAGCATTCACTACGGCTTATCACCCTCACCCCCTCCCTGCTCGGCTCGTTGATGCCGTGAGGGGGGGGCTTAGTGGGCGGCTGCCGGAGTGTGATGCTCCTTGGGACAGTCCTCTATCCTTTTCTAGCCTTGTGCTCCTGCTGCCGTCCTCTCTAATTTTGCCGAACACCTTTTCCTTTTCCTTCTGTTTCGTTTTTCTCTCCCTCTCTCCCTCTTCTCCTATCTGCTTGTCGTTTCCTGCCGACCTTTTGCTTGTTTTGGTTTTTCTTTGGACTTCTTCTATTTTGACGCCCGGGTGCTTGAGGAGGCATACTCTTGCACCCGTAGAACTGTAGTACCCAACGTCGAGAGCGAGGGGAACCTTTTATTGTCAATCCCCCTTTCGTCACTGAACCCGATCTCGACGGACTGTCGGTTCTTAAGGTGGCGTTTGTGGGGCGTATACTCACGACGCACACCTGGGAGGCCCCGGCATGATCGGCGATAGCTTCTTGTTGGGTGTCCTGCCTCTAATTGTGGCTCCGTGGTGGGTGTGGGGGCACATTCGTGAATGAATATTTTTTCTCGTAGCAATGATTACTGGTTCTACTGTTTCTCCTTTACCTTCTCAGGCTCGTGGGGTGGGCGACCAAGCCCCCGAGTCGGTCCGTGTTGGAAGACCGGGCTCTGTAGCCTCCGCTGCATTGGGCCCCGACCTTGCTCCTCCTTTGGCCTCTCTGACTCCTCCCCTCGGCTCCCCTCCCTCCTCTGTGGTTGGGTCGAGCCCCAAGCCCCCAGTGGTGACTACCTCATCCCCTGGCGCGGCTCCATCTCTAGTTGTAACTACTGCGCCTTTTAACCCCTCTCTCTCTGGGGGTTCTCAACGCCGTCCTCGTCACGGCCGCCCTCGCTCGATTCCTTCCCGTTCTGATACCTATCAAGCCTTGTTTGGTCCCGCTTCGTGGGCCAAATATTTTGATCTCCTCCCTCTTGATTCTGCGCCTCTTGATGATTTCTCCCTCCATCGACATCTCGTTGATTCCGTGGATGCCTCTGTTACTTTCAACCCCACTCGTCTCGGTACACGTGTGGTTGCTGCTCCTTCTCAGGATGCTGCTTCCCGCTTGGCTGCCTTATCCTGCCTTGGCGAGACCCCTGTTCGGGTCTCGAAGAACGCTCAGTTGAATGCCAGTGTTGGCACTATTCTGCTCCCGCCCCATGTTGCGACCGGTGTTCGGGATCTGCGAGACTGCCACGACGATATTCGACATATCCTTGCTGCCCAGGGCCATTCTATTCTCCAGGTGGACACGTTTACTCGTCCCCCTCGTGGTAGTCGCCGTCAACCCCTTCGGGTTGTGAAGATTACCTTTGATGGTAGGACCCTTCCACCCTCCGTCATTCTTGCTGGTGCCAGGTGCTCTGTCCAGGAGTACATTCCTTCTCCTCGGCTCTGTAACAAGTGCTGGAGGTTTGGGCATGGTGCCCTCCGCTGCTCTGGGACTGTCTCTCTCTGTCCTTTGTGTGGTGGCGAAGGTCACTCTAAGTCAGAGTGCACTTCTCCCCAGGCTCGTTGCCTCAACTGCGGTGAGGCCCATCCTACCTTCTCCCGTGCGTGTGTCCATTACAAGCTTGAGGCAGCCGTCCTCAGCTTGAAGCACCGGGAGCGTTTATCTTTTCCTGAGGCGAGGCGCCAGGTTCGCCGGCTCCCGCCTTATGCTAATATCTCTTATGCTCGCGTGTTGCGCTCTTCTTCTCCTCGTCCTTCCCACCTTCCTCAGACTCACAACCGTTTCCGGGCTTTGGACCCTGATACACCCACTGCCTCCTCCTCTGTTCCTTTGAGTTCTGTCCCGAAGGGTCCCCCTCCTGGTCCTCTGTCTGGAGTTCCCCTTCTTTCTACCCGGTCTGTCGTGTCTCCTGTGTCTTCTTCCTCGTCTCCCTCCGATCCTCCTTCCCATCCTTCTCCTCCATCTCTTGACTCTCCCCGCCGCCTGTCGGTGCAGGCGGATGTCCATCGCTCTCCTAACGGCCATCGTGTGTGCTCTCGTTCAGCTTCTCCTGTTGAGACACTGGAATCCGTTGCCCGGTACGTAGTTGCTGGGACACCGGTCTCTTTAAGTCAGAAGCGTAAGCCTGGCTCCTCTCCTTCCTCCTCCCCGGCGGGTAAGAAGGCTTCGCTTTCTTCCTCGACCCCTACTACTGGCTCTATTGCTCCTTCCCCTCCCATTTCAGTGGTTGCTCCCCCTGTTCCTGCTATGGAGGTTTCTTTGGCCCCTGCTTCCCTTTCGGTTGCTGCCCTTGCTGCGGTGCACTCCCCTCTTTCTACTCCCCCTCTTCCTGCTGCTGTCCTTGACTGCTCCTCTCCGTTGTCCTCCTCTTCTTCCTCCTCCTCCGGACCCCGCCCGCCCACCTCTGGTCTGTTCTCCCGCTTCCTTCCCTCCGTCTTTGCTCAGTTTACCCATGCCCCCTAACCCTGACTTTGCTGACCCTGATCCCGACCCTGATATTCTTTAACGTGCTATGTTGCTCTTTCGCCTTTGTTTCTTCCTTGTTTTCTGTTGTTGTCCTTTCTCTTCTCGTCGTTGTATATTCTTCAATGGAACGTTCGAGGTTATTACGCCAATTTCCTCGAACTCCAACTTCTGATTTCGCGGTTTTCGCCCCTTTGTGTCTGTCTCCAGGAGCCGATGCTTGGTGCTCGTCCTGGTCGTTTTCGTGGCTATTCCTTTCCCCCCCCCCCAGCCGTTGCTGGGGCTCATAATTCTTCTGCTCTCTTGATTCGTGCTGATGTTCCCTTTGTTTCTTTACTTTTTCCTTCGCCTCTCCATTGTTCGGCTGCTCGTATCTTTGTGGGGAAATGGTACACAGTTTGTTCCATTTATCTCCCCCCGAGTGTCCCGCTTTCTCTTCCTGATTTGAAACACCTCCTGGACTCCTTGCCGGAGCCTGTGCTCCTGCTGGGTGACTTCAATTGTCGTCATTCTCTTTGGGGTGATGTTCTGACGAATACCCGAGGTCGCCTTCTTGAGCCATTTCTCCTCTCTTCTTCCCTGTCTCTTCTGAATTCTGGTGAGCCCACTCATTTGGACTCTCGGACTCGCACCCTTTCCTGTCTTGATCTTTCTCTCTGCTCTTCCTCTCTTTACTTAGATTTCACGTGGCAGGTTCTTGATGACCTCCATGGCAGTGATCATTTCCCCATCCTTGTGTCCTTTTTCTCTTATCGCCCTTCCCTCTCTTTCCCTAGGTGGCAGTTTGCTCAAGCGGACTGGAACCTATTTACCCTCAGTGCTGTTTTCTCTGGCCTCTCCCGTCTGCCTCTCCCTCGCGCTCTCCTCCTTTTTCATGACACTGTCATCGACGCTGCCCTCCGCTCTATTCCTCGCTCTTCCTCTCGGGGTCCACGGAAGTGCGTTCCCTGGTGGAATGCGGACTGTGCTCAGGCTGTCCGCTGTAAGCGTGCAGCCTGGAAGAGGCACCGCCGTCGGCAGACGACCGATTCTTTTCTTTCGGAAAGCGAGTGCGGTGGCCCGTAGGGCCATCCGTACGGCTAAACGTGAATGTTGGGCTTCTTATGTCTCCACAATTACGTCCGAAACTCCCCTGCCACAGATATGGAAGCGTATCCGCAAGATAGCAGGTAAGTTCGTTCCCGATGTTTCCCCGGTCCTTCACCTCCGTGGTACTCTTGTGGCGGACCCGTTGCAGGTCGCTACCGAACTGGGTTCCCACTTTTCTTCTGTTAGCTCTGGTCTTCATCTTCCCCAATCTTTCCTTCTTCGTAACCTGTCCTTGAGTCTCGTCCTTTAGATTTCTGCACTCGTCTTCGACTTTCCTATAATGATCCCTTCTCTCTATCTGAACTTCGTTCTGCCCTGGCCCTCTGCGGTTCTACGGCGGCGGGCTCCGATGGTATTCATTATGAGATGCTTCACCATCTCCCTCCGTGCACGTCTCAGTATTTACTGAGTCTGTATAATCGAATCTGGGAGTCGTCGTCAGTCCCTGAGGACTGGCTCGATGCCGTTGTCCTCCTGTTCGCAAACCAGGGTCTCTGGGAACTTCCCCTAAAGACTTTCGCCCTATTGCCCTCACAAGTTGTGTCTGCAAACTCTTTGAACATATGGTTAACGTTCGTCTGATGTGGTTCCTGGAACACCATCACCTCCTCTCCCCTTCTCAATTTGGTTTCCGCAAGTGCTGCAGCACGACAGATGTTCTGGTGAACTTGGAGGTCTATATTCGTACTGCTTTTGCTGCGAGGACCTCCGTTGTTGCCGTCCTTTTTGACCTGGAAAAGGCTTTACGACACACTTGGCGATATCATATTCTATCCCAGCTTCATTTTTGNTCCCCCTTTTTTATACTGTCTGAGTCATTTGAGTCATTTTATAGGGGATAATCTCGGGTGGTATTGGAAGCCTTTGGATCCTCATTCAGTAAAGATTACCTATTTAATTCTCCAATCAGTTTCCAAGATTACTTGCCCCTTTGAGTTCCATGATTATTGATTCTCTTCCTTCCTGGGGAAACAATAATTTAGACACATTCATTTATGTTAATGGGAAGGTGGTGGCAGTGTTTAATGAGAATTTAATTATTAGTTAAAATTAGTAACCCCTATTCTTGTTGTGTCGTCCTCATTTAATATTCCGCTTATATTCGTGGCAGTTCAGTGAGGGATCATACTGAGCTGTAGCAGTGTTAAGCTGGGGTATTGAGTGAAGGTAATGGTAGCGCAGAGAGAGTATGGTAAGAGTTATTACAATGGTAGCAGCAGTGTTTCAATAATTTCTTGACGATTATTGAAGCCTTACACCTCTGTCCATTCGGTTATGCTGTGTGCTGAGAGTTCAGTCGGGTGCAACGAGCTAGAGGTCGACAGTAATCTTATATAGTGAGATTTGCATAGAGTAGGCGATTCTAGTGTCGTGAAGGCTGGTAGTTTAAATGTAAGCGCTAAGTAGGCAGTTAAGAGTATGGGCCGCCTTGGTTATTTGGAAAGGGTACTAGTTACTCGACCCTCTGCAACTATGGACAACGGTGCTGCGTGGGTTTTTCACAGCAGCAATTCTAGTTTTCGAATTGTCGGGACGGAGAAGAACTTAGGACGCTCTTATTATCCCCGAGGGCGTGTTAGGCGACCCAATTGCTAGATTTTACAGTAAAGCCATGAAGGTGACAAGAGTTCACTGAGGGATGGCCTAGTTGATTCTCTAGCAACGGAATTACGGTGGTGTAGGACAGTAGATTCGTCGGTTGTTCCGCTAGTCTAACCGTTGACCGCGAAGGCAGGGATTTTTTATACTGTTGGAACCTAGGTAGATGCGGTTACCTAGGTTCGGAAAAGCGACAGGGTGGGCCGGGACTGGACGGTTATAGTTTAAATCGAGTTTTCCGTAAGTACTAAATTAAGTTCCCTGTATATTAAGTTCCCCTTCAAGTTAAGTAATCCCCTTGTTAGTTAAGTGTTCCCCTGTGATTAAGTAATTCTCGTAAATAAGTGTGTTTATTTTCTAAGTATTTTTTTTTTACATAATATTATAAAGAAGTCTGGAGTTTTTGTTTCCGTGTTGTGCAGTATTAATTCTCTGTAAGGATTACTAAGGTGAGTGGTTTTGCTGTTTTCAAGTGAAGTGAAATGCAATGAAGTGAAACCAGTGAAAGACTTAGTGAAAATCGTGGAAAAATGTTTGTGGTGAAAATTCGTCTAAGTCGATTGGAAAATCTCAGTTTTGGAATAAAATCCAGTTTTGTGTCTAGCCCTACGCCGTCGTCGTTTTAATTCAGTGTGCCGTTAAAGTCATTCGAGTTTTTTTTTTTATTTTTTTTATTTTGATGTTTACATGCAAGCATGCTAATAAATACAATAAAACAACAAAAAAACATACATGAGCAAAAAACATAACGAACATAAGTACATAAACACAGAAAAAAAAAACGCCGTCCGGAAGGGCCGACCACAAAACAACAAAGTTACAAAAACAATGTCAACAAAAAGTACAAAAACAAACTTCAAATAATGAAGACACACGGAATACAACACAGAAGTGACACTTAAACAGTAAAAAACAGAACAAGGCTACCAGCACCGTAAACATACACGGAGAGGCACCAACACGAACAAAAAACAATAATAAGAACCATAACAAGAATAACAATAATAAGAACCATAAACATAATAACAATAATTATAAGACAGGAAATAAAAAAAAAACAAAACATACATGCCAAAAGCCTGAAGGGCACTCAGCACGCCATAAACAAGCGCACAAACAAACATCATGAAACCAAAAAAAAACACAAAACATAATAAAGGAACATACCATCCACAACCAGACACACACGCACAGGAACCGGACACACACGCACACTGCATACAAAGAAACCCACAACCACAAACCGGAGCACACAGGGACCGGGAAAACAAACCCTCCCCACCCACTCATACACCCAACCCACACCACACAACCATGCACACTAAAGGCAATAACCCACAACCCACAAAACAGAAGGAAGCATGGGTCAAGCAAAACCCAAACCCCTCGGGAGAAGGATACTTAACAGGGAAACATCCTGTTAGAGCCCCCCCAATCAGTTACTCCTTTTCGGTGGGGCGACGACCCCTAAACTCTGGAATCTCCAGATCAGGCGGACACAGGTACCTCCGACGGTCAAAGGCAATCGCATAACGAGGCTGGGGACCACAAGCCACGCCCTCCGACGTAGCAGACGACACCGATGAAGCGTACGAGGGCTGCCGAGACAGCCGCGTTGCCGGACGCACAGGAGCAGGGGACAAACGACAAGAAGGCAATGCCTCCACCGAGACCGCATGAGACACTGAAGATACGGCCGCAGAAGGAAGAGGCGGCGAAACCGCAGTCGAGGAGCCGGGGACCGAGGCAAGAGGCACAGAATCTCCAGAGCGAGCAGTTTTTTTCAACCGCAGCACAAGGTCACCCCGCTCACCATGGACCTCAGCAGGGGGTACCACCCCCCACGAAGAACCGGAGCCATCCGAGGCAGGCGATGCACCCGAAGCAGGAACCGCAGCCACGAGATCGGAAGTGGAAGCCGAAAGACCGTCACAGGCATCCTCCGGCAAATGCACCTTCACCGCCACCGTAGTACGCACTGCAGCCGTAGCCACCCCGCTGTCGCCTGCAGACTCACAAACGCCGAATTCGCCAACGTCCACCCATGCAGACGACGAACGCCGAGAACGCTTAGGCACGGGCCGCACATCCTCAGACCCAGAGGTCGACTCAGACACACGCTCAACACAAGCCGGGCGAACCGACGCACACCGCAGTACTGCAGCATCCTCAACCACATGGGGCACCAGGCCAGACACATGGGAAAGTGCCGGAATCACCTCAGCACCCAGCACAGCCGGAACAGACGTCGAGGGTGCAGGGCCAGAGACAGGGCCAGATGCAGCAGAGGAAGACGGGGGATTCGAGCAGAGAGTCTGCCGAAGAATCCCAGAGACACCAGGCAGAGCAGGATGATCACCAGGCGATGTCACAACCTCCGGAGGAGAAGCCACCACCACAGGGGGCGACACAGGGGCGCATCAGGCGACACAGGGGGCATATCCGTGGCCGGAGAGTCGTCCAGAGCCACAGAAACCTCCTCCACAGGAAGCGGTGGAAATTCCTCCTCGCTGAAGAGGTTCACAGGTGCAGCGGCCGGCGAAGAACAGTCAGCAGCCTGATGGCCCAACAGGCCACAACGATAACACGTCCGAGGCTGGCGGGCGTAAAACACACGAACTGTGTACCCCATCAAGCGCACAGAGGACGGAATATCCTCCCGGAGCCTCATGCCCAAGGTGCGAATGTTCGTCCTCACACCCTTAAGTGGGCTCGAAGATACCACATTCACCCGCACACTAACGACGGCGCCAAAACAGTCGAAGTACCGCTGGAGCAGACCCTCCAGAAATTCCAATGGAGCCCCATGCACGCTGACGTAGGTGAGGGCACCACTCCGATCAGAGATGGAAACAGTGCCCGCACCATCCGGCAGAGGGAATGTCCGCCCCTCGTAGCGACGGAGAAAATCGCGGTACGTCAACTCAGCTGAGAACTTAATAATCACACGACGGGCCGTTACCAGCTCAACGCCGTATATGTCCATCACAGAAATGTCCAGCTGCTCACACACCCGCGTGATCTCCGGGTACCTAGCCCTGCAGGGAAAATTCCAAGCCCACAGACTGAGCCCGCAGTATTAATGGGAGGGGGACCCCATCGTGCAAGTCCACGTCAGCACAGGCGAGCAAGAGAGACACGCCCCCAAACGGCCAAAACTGGCAACAAGCACCAAAACAGCCTGGAGCGAGCAGCGGACACGTCCGCTCGCCACGACAGCTAGGCAGACACTCTCAGTCATTCGAGTTAGAGCTTTGAGAGACCAAAAGTCGAGTTTTTGGTCATTTAAGCGAATTAGCGTTGAGACTGAATTTTTTCTAGCAGTTTTACTCAGCGACCAGGAAGGCAGCGGTCTGTAATTGTTTGTGCTCAACAAAGTGTCCAAGTGTCTAGCGAGTGTTATATTCGGTTAAAGTAACGAGTCAACTACGCATCAGTATATAATTTATAATTTTGGGAGAATAATTAAAAAAAATTTAATTAAGAATCAGCGCGACTCTGGCTGAGAGCGGTGCAATTATCAGTGTTAATTTCTCAATATTCTACAACGCGACTGGCGGTGAACAAGCGTTTACTATGTTAACAACGAGTTCAATCAGTAACATAAATAAGTAATTTAACATTAATTTTGTATTACTAATTAAACAATTCATTATTTTCAAGCGCCGTTGTAGCGTCGGGCTTTAAAAATTATATAATTGTTGAAGATTTAAATATCACCAGTATTAAAGTTACGATAACGCCATCGGTCCCTAGTGCGCCTATGAATTAAAGAATCATTGAACAATTCAATTAACGTAAAATGTTGTATTAATTGTTCGCTGGTCAACAAGACTTCGACTAGTTTGTTGAATTAAAATAGAGTCCATACTAATTTCTTTTACAGTAAATTCTGTGTAGTTCCCTCACGAAAATATTAACTGTACAGTTTTCAGTATACTTTGTTCAAGATTTCGGTAATTATCATTTTTTTTAAGATTTATATTGGACTTGCATTTAGAGACAAGAAATTCTTACTTTAATTCTTTTTATAATTGCGATACCAGTCAACTTCGGGTGTCAAATAAATATAGTAAAATAATTACAGTTTATCAAGTTCATTCTAGTATTTTCGGACATTTAATAATTAACATAACCTTTTATTTTGTGGTTTATGTTGGCGCATGTATTTTATTCAACATCGGATACAGTGTTTTGTTTTCACAAGTGATAAATGATAGTCGATGCCAGTTGCGCATTTCTATCTGTCCGCATATTACCTTACGAAGTGGAGATGAGGATAATAAGACACAAAATTCCATTCATTAGGGGAAGCGTAGTCAGTGAGATTCTGCCGCCGACACCTGTCATCGCCTTGTCAATGGGCGTGGTGATTTAGGGTTCACTGGGGCTGGAGAAATCGATTAGAAAAGGTGGCGATAAATGGTATTTCCAGGTTGGACACACGGAGTATTTTTCCAAGGAAAAACTTCATCCAACTAACACTCCCAGGGAGTCTCACCTGCGCTGCCGTGTGGTGTAGACGTGTCGCCTGACCGCTCCGTTAGTTTGGGGTGGTTGACGTTTTTGCCGGCAGGGGGTGTAGGTGTCTCTACCCTCCCTGCTGTTCCTGGTGGAGTGTACGTGGCGCTTTTACGATGGGCGGCCATCTTCCAGCTGTCGTGAGGGTGAACTCAATAGGTTTGGAGTTTACTGGCCATGCTGGTTACCCTCTTGTGGACTTTGTCTTGAGTGACATGCTCAAGGTCCGGGTCCAGGACGTCTACGGTGTCGAGCTGGTCACTACTCGCCATGTGATCATAAAGTTTGTGGGTGAAGCAGTGTACCGTGATTTTCTCCAGAGGTACAAGGGGCATACTTTGCTGCTGCAGGACGGCAACGGGTCTGTGACCATTTCAGATCACAGTGGTGCTGTGACATATGTAAGTGTCCATAGCGCCCCATGGAGTTTCCTGAGACCCTCCTCCGGAGTTTTTTCCAGAGGTATGGCCCCGTCATCAGTGTGCGGATGAACTCGCTGTCTTCTGGGAAGTATTCGGGTGTGAAGACCAACATTCGTACCCTCGGGATGCGACTGAGTTCGGACATTCCGTCCTCTGTCCGGCTGTTAGGGTACTATGTGCGGGTGTTTTATGCCCGGCAACCCCGTATTTGTTTCCGGTGTGGCTTTTTTGGGGCATCAGGCTGCCGGGTGCACTGCTGATCTGGTTGCTCGCGTGAATTTGTTCCGTGAAGAAGATTTCCCGCCGCTCTCTCTGGAGGAGGACTCCGGGGGTGAGGAGGTGAGCGTCCCGTTCGCTGCTGATGCTCCCCCAGCATCGCCCGACGTTCCCCCAGTTGTCGCGGACCCTCCTGCGGATGTTGCGGTGCCGTCGGATGTTACTCCTGATCCTGTCTCTGGCCATGCTGCTCCCGTGGGCCTTCCTGGTACTCCCTGTGAGGCGTCACCGTCTGCTCCCTCGTCTTCGGCTGCTGAACCTGGCCCTGAATCCTCACCTCAGGTCCCTACTGTGCTGGGTGCTGGGGTGGCTGCAGAGCCTCCTGCTGTGTGTGGTCCAGTTCCCCCTGTGGTAGAGGCTGCTGCCATTCTCTGTCGGGCGTTGGTTCGGCCGGCTAATGGTGCCCGTGTTTCTGGTTCCGCTTCCGGCTCTGACGATATCCGGCCAGAGCCCAAACGTTCCAGGCGTTCGTCTACTGCCTGGGCCGATGTTGGGGACTTCAGTGACTGTGGATCTATGGGTGTTGACGGCGTGGATCCGGATGCGCCATTGTCTCCGCAGTTGGTGATGGCGGAGGTTTATGTGCCTGCTGGTGCTGATGCCCATGTCTCGGGTGTGCCGTCTGTTCCTTCCCCACCGGGGGGCTCTCCACAGTGGGGTGTGGTGGCTTGCGCTACCAGGGATAGTGTGGATGCTGGTGCTGGGCGTGGCCTGGTAGTGACTTTACGAAAGGATGCGCGCCGCCCTGGTTCCCTGCAGTCGTCTAGTGGTGTGCCCATGGCCGCTGGTGCCCCTGTGGTGGTGCCCTCTGTCCGGCCCCCTATTGTGGAGTTGCGGAGTGGGGCACTGGAGGCCGTGGTTGCCGAGTCCCTGCTGTTGGAAAGGCTGGAGGACTTTCATGGTGGGCGGGTTCCCGTTGTGTGGAGTAGGGTGGCAGTTACTCACCTCCGGAGTGACACCGTCTGGGTTCCCTGTTTGCGGGTGTTTGTTGCCGGGGTTCCGGATGACATGGCGCCCCCCGGCGGAGGGTCGAGACTCTTGGGGGAGGTGGCTGCATTGGAGGTGTTCAATGTGCGGTTCCCCCGGGCCTTGCTCCCGGGCAAATATGTCAGCTGATTCCATGTTACTGTAGTGTTGTGTGCCCCTATGGCCTTTTGTTTGCCCTATTGTATTTTGTGCCCGTGCCTCTCCTTTATTTGTTGCGAGGCAGGTGTTTTGGTGAGGGCGTTTTTATTCCTGTATTTGCTTTTGTGTTGTTCCTTTGCCATGTGTGTTCAACTTTTGCTTTGCTAGGATGTGTTGTTTTTTGTTTTTATTTTTGTTTTTAATTTTATTTTTGTTTGTATTTATATTTTTTTTTATTTTTTTTTTTGGCTTCTTGTGTGCTGTGCGTTTTCTTGTTCTATTTCATGATGTCCTTTATGTTGTGTTTTGTTCTCGGTCCTTCACGCCAGTGCTTGTTTGTTGTTCTGTATGTTACTATGTTTCGTTTTCTTGATTGCATGGATTGCTTGTTTGTTATTATTGTATATTTTGGCCTCTCTCTTTGTTTGTTGCGAGGCGGTTGATTTGGTGTGAGAGTTTTTATTCATGTCTTGTTTCTGTGATGTACCTTTGCACTGGTGTTTTATTATTGCATTACATGTTGTACTTGTTTGTTATTTTTGCTTTGTTTGTTGTATATTGTGATTTTCTTGTTATGTTTTATGTTGTACCTCTTGATGTTTGCTTTGTTTTAAAATGTTTTGTTTTGTACTGTTACTGTGCTTGCTTGTTTGACATTGTTTTCTATTTTGTGTTTTGATGTATGCTGTGTTTCTCATGCATTTATCGTGTTTGTTATTTGTTGTACTGTTGTCGGCCCTTCTGGCCAGTGGTTTATTGTTTTGTTTTGTTTTGTTATGTTTTCTATGTTCTTTTCTTGTTTTTTTTTTATTTAAATTGCATACTTGCATATAAAAATAAAAAAAATAAAAAAAAATAGCACTCCCACTCTTTAGTGCTAACCCTTTAGCGAGTTGCAGGGTGCTTCTTATTCCAAAAAGCGGAATACACCATCATAAAGCTCCTATCAAGGATAAGCACTCAGTGGTTCAAGACACTATTTGTATTAGGAAACGTTTTGTGTTTTTACTAGAGGTTATTTATGGAATCAAATGGTGTGTTAAAATTTCACCCTGATCCGCCGACGGCTCTTGAAGTTACGTTTTGGGCAAATATGTTTGCCCAAAAGAAAAGAGTTTTATCAATGAATGGACAAAGCATGCAGACGCACCCTCCCCAATACCCCATCCTTACCCAAGCACCCGCCCTCCCTGCCTACAACCCTCAACCTCAAACCCTCCTTACCCAGGCTCCCCTCCCTGCCTACTACCCTCAACCTCAAACCCTACTTACCCAGGCTCCCCTCCCTGCCTACTACCCTCAACCTCAAACCTTCCTACCTACAACCCTGTTCCCCATCCTCACCTCCAGGCCACC
>WNGS01112561.1:0-23364 GCA_020271785.1 Procambarus virginalis | reverse complement strand
TTATTGTTATTATGTTTATGGTTCTTATTATTGTTATTCTTGTTATGGTTCTATTATTGTTTTTTGTTCGTGTTGGTGCCTCTCCATGTATGTTTACGGTGCTGGTAGCCTTGTTCTGTTTTTACTGTTTAAGTGTCACTTCTGTGTTGTATTCCGATGTGTCTTCATTATTTGAAGTTGTTTTTGTACTTTTTGTTGACATTGTTTTGTGGTCGGCCCTTCCGGACGGCGTTTTTTTTTCTGTGTTTATGTACTTATGTCCGTTATTTTTTTTGCTCATGTATGCTTTCTTTGTTCTGTCAATGTTTGTGTTGTTTTATTGTATTTATTAGCATGCTTGCATGTAAACATCAAAATAAAAAAAATAAAAAAAAAAAAACTCGAATGACTTTAACGGCACACGTGAATTAAAACGACGACGGGCATAGGGCTAGACACAAAACTGGATTTTATTCCAAAAACTGAGATTTTCTAATCGACTTAGACGAATTTTCACCACAAACATTTTTCCACGATTTTCACTAAGTCTTTCACTGGTTTCACTTCATTGCATTTCACTTCACTTGAAAACAGCAAAACCACTCACCTTAGTAATTCTCACAGAGAATTAATACTGCACAACACGGAACAAAAACTCCAGACTTCCTTATAATATTATGTAAAAAAAAAAATACTTAGAAAATAACAACACTTATTTACGAGAATTACTTAATCACAGGGGAACACTTAACTAACAAGGGGATTACTTAACTTGAAGGGGAACTTAATATACAGGGAATTAATTTAGTACTTACGGAAAACTCGATTTAAACTATAACCGTCCCGTCCCGGCCCACCCTGTCGCTTTTCCGAGCCTAGGTAACCGCATCTACCTAGGTTCCAACAGTATAAAAATTCCCTGCCTTCGCGGTCAACGGTTAGACTAGCGGAACAACCGACGAATCTACTGTCCTACACCACTGTATTTCCGTTGCTAGAGAATCTACTAGGCCATCCCTCAGTGAACTCTTGTCACCTTCATGGCTTTACTGTAAAATCTAGCAATTGGTCGCCTAACACGCCCTCGGGGATAATAATAGCGTCCTAAGTTCTTCTCCGTCCCGACAATTCAAAAACTAGAATTGCTGCTGTGAAAAACCCACGCAGCACCGTTGTCCATAGTTGCAGAGGGTCGAGTAACTAGTACCCTTTCCAACTAACCAAGGCGGCCCATACTCTTAACTGCCTACTTAGCGCTTACATTTAAACTACCAGCCCTTCACGACACTAGAATCGCCTACTCTATGCAAATCTCACTATATAAGATTACTGTCGACCTCTAGCTCGTTGCACCCGACTGAACTCTCAGCACACAGCATAACCGAATGGACAGAGGTGTAAGGCTTCAATAATCGTCAAGAAATTATTGAAACACTGCTGCTACCATTGTAATAACTCTTACCATACTCTCTCTGCGCTACCATTACCCTTCACTCAATACCCCAGCTTAACACTGCTACAGCTCAGTATGATCCCTCACTGAACTGCCACGAATATAAGCGGAATATTAAATGAGGACGACACAACAAGAATAGGGGTTACTAATTTATAACTAATAATTAAATTCTCATTAAACACTGCCACCACCTTCCCATTAACATAAATGAATGTGTCTAAATTATTGTTTCCCCAGGAAGGAAGAGAATCAATAATCATGGAACTCAAAGGGGCAAGTAATCTTGGAAACTGATTGGAGAATTAAATAGGTAATCTTTACTGAATGAGGATCCAAAGGCTTCCAATACCACCCGATATTATCCCCTATAAAATGAATCAAATGACTCAGACAGCATAAAAAAGGGGGAACAGATAACTAAACACAATTACATTAAAACACTTTATTATTTTAAAACACGTATTGAAATCAAATTGAAAATTATATCCTACTTTGATAAGACATCCTACGAGGCAAATTGAATTCGAGGTGCATTTACTTGATGAACCAAAACTCAGACAGACATTACCTTAATCCTTCAACCTCGGCCAAGATGTTGAGCGGCTGTCCTCCAGGTCATGACGACCTGTACCCCAGTAAGCTCCAAGACACACTGACTTTAATATTCTTAACTACCCCTGGGGGACCTAAGATTTTCCTCTGGGGCTTGGCTCCAACTAGGAGCACCAATCAATTCAAAGCAAAGTTGGAATATTCTGAGGCTGAGCCAATGGCATGGACAGGCCCTATCCTGGGGGACTCGCCTCCACAGGCCTCCATGGCTTCAACCAATTCCTACAGAGTCTCACTCTTAGGCCAGCCAAACTCTGACTTAGCCCCACCCCTAGGCCTCCTTGGTGACATAGGCCTGTCCTGACAGTTATGTTTTACTCCCGTAGAATCATGAACCGTTCCCACGCTAGACAGGAAACAACAGCCGTTATATGACTCCCAGCTCCCTCACCCGAAACTTGAGAATTACAGTAATTCGTCACTGGTCCTATGTATCAAATGGTTAGTGGCGAAAGCAGGAGGAGAGGGGAGGCGAACGAGGGAAAGGAAGAGGAGGGGGAAGGGGAAGGCGGAAGGAGCTATGGTCTGCCCATACCATTACAATGGACTTGAGGTGGTTTGTAGTGATTGAACCCCCATGCACAGATACCATAATTAAGATAGGGATAGATAGGTGCATAATATAGTGAGATGAGAGCAGAGTTAGGTACATAATATCTGATTTTGGAGAGTATACCAACTCTTTTAGAGACTTTCTTAGTTATGTGTTGTATGTGGGTGCTAAAGTTGAGCCTCTTGTCTAGGAATAGGCCAAGAAACTTTCCATAATTTTTATTACTAATGTTAACATTGCCTATCTGAAGCTGAATTGCATTAGTTGATTTGTTTCCAAATAAGATGTAGTAGGTCTTTTCTGTTTTAAGTGTTAGTTTATTGGTTGACATCCATAAGTGGACTTTTTTTAGTTCATTATTAACAACATTATTTAGTGTGTGTGTGGGTTGGGGTTTAAGTAGATGAGTGTAGTATCATCAGCAAACAATATAGGTTTATGAATGTTAGAGACATTAGGCAGATCATTGATGTATATAAGAAATAGGAGAGGTCCCAAGATGCTGCCCTGTGGCACTCCAACGGTTATTGGTAGAGTGGGAGAGGTTACATCATTGATGGTTACACATTGGTGTCTATCACTAAGATAGGAATGAATATAGTCCAGAGCATGGCCTCGGATTCCATAATGATGGAGTTTACACAAGAGGTAGTTGTGATTAACAGGATCAAAGGCCTTTCTCAGGTCAATGAATGGTCCAATCGGATTGACATTACAATTCAGTCTAAAATATATAGAGTACACAAGAGAGGATGTGCAGTGACTTAATATCTAACATTCAGAGATTTGTGTAAGGGGTACCGAGTGCTGTCTGGGGCCAGAATTAGATATTGTTCTAATAGAAGCTTTGTGTTGGGTAATTAGAGGACGTAAATGATTTTGGGTAGTAGAACCCCAAGCACAAATACCATAGTTGAGATAAGGATAGATGAGAGAGTAATAGAGCATCACCAGGGCAGGGCGAGGTACATAATATCTGATCTTAAAAAGAATGCCAACAGTTTTAGAAACTATTTTTGCTATATTTAGAATGTGTCCCTGGAAGTTCAGCTTGTTATCGATGAGGACAGCAAGGAATTTACCATCAACTTTACTACTGATTTGTATATTATTTATTCTTAGATTGATTTCATTTGAGGATTTATTGCCAAACAAAATATAGAAAATTTTGTCAATGTTAAGGGTGAGTTTGTTAGCAGTTAGCCAAAGATGGACTTTATTTAGTTCAGTATTCACAGTGACATTTAGAGCAAGAGGGGTCAGGAATGGAGAAAATGAAAGTTATGTCATCAGCAAATGAGGTGTTGAGAGGCCTTTGGAAGGTCATTAATGTAGATGAAAAAGAGGAGAGGGCCAAGTATGCTGCCCTGTGGAACAACAATGTTTATGAGTAGTGTAGGAGAAACTAACTAACATTATTAAACCTATATTGTTTGCTGATGATACTACCCTAATCTACTCAGACCCCAACCCTACACGTATTAAATAATGTTGTGAAAATGAATGAAAAAAGTTCACTTTTGGATGTCAACCAGCATACTCACAAAACATAGAAACGACTTGCTACATCTTATTTGGGAGCAAAGCAACAAAAACAATTCAGCTTCAGGTAGACAATGCTAACATTAGCAATAAAAATAATGGAAAGTTTTTTGGCCTATACCCAGACAAGAGACTCAACTTCTGCACCCACATACAACACATAACTAAGAAGGTCTCTAAAACAGTTGGTATACTCTCTAAAATCAGATATTATGTACCTAACTATTCTCCCCCTCTCACTATATTATGCACTAATCTATCCCTATCTTACTTATGGTATCTGTGAATGGGGTTCAACCACTGCAAAACACCTTCCCCTCAAGCAGTCTTCATTGACCTAGCTGCAGCTTTTGATACAGCAAACAGGGAAATCATATTAGAACAGCTTGCTGAGCTGGGAATACAATTAAAATTACTGAAATGGATAAAAGGCTATTTGTCTAATCGAACAGCATATGTTTTGTTTAATGGTGTTAAAAGCACAGAGAGCAAACATTTTGAACTGGTAACTCCACAAGGAGGGGTCCTCAGCCCCTTGTTGTTCAACGTTCTGATGCATAAACTTATTAAAGATCTTCCAACTAATAATGAAGACACTGTCATTTGTTATGCTGATGATAAATGTTTACAGGCTGCCTCCGAGCCTAGAATGCTTTTGCTACTAGAGCTGAGGAATGTGGCCTCCTTATCTCTGTACAGAAAACTCGTGCCCTCATTCCATGTGATATTCCACCACCCAATTATCATATAGATGGGCAAGCACTCGAGAACTGCGAGTCTTACAGATACCTTGGTGTCCCCATTAACGACCCTGGGTACCTTTCTTCTCTCAAGAGGAGGCTGTGGGAGAGATTAAAGCCCTTGCGGGTCCTTGTTGGTGTCAATCGTGGAATTAACGTGAGACTTGCTAGAATGTTTTATGTATCATTTATACGCTCTGTGATTGACTACAGTGCTCTACATCTCACACTGTATACAGACAAAGAGCTGAAATCTCTTGAAACCTTGCAAAATGAAGCTATGCGTCTCATCCTTGGAGGGCCAAAGTCCACGAGAATAGTTAATATGAGAGCAGAGTTAAAATTACCTACCATATGTGAGAGAATTTTGACTATTAGCACAGTTTTCGGCGTGAAGGCATTGAGTAGATCTAGGCAACATATGAAGTTTCAAGCTAAACTTTCTAATATGCTGCACTCACCTGAGGTCTATAGAAGAAGAACGAAATCTGATTATGTATTTTGGTTCTACAAGGTAGCCAACTCCATCAAAATATTAAATATGTACCCAACTCAATTAATGATTACTCAACCAATTAATCCATTGGATAACTGGGATCTATCAGTTGATTTTGTAATTGCGGCCAAGAATGATAGTGTACACTCTACATTATTAAAACAGTTAACACTGAAAAGCATCACTGAGAGTACTCAGAGTATGGGTAACGATGTGTATCAGTGCTATACCGACGGTTCTGTAGAAGAAGGTGGACGATGTACCGGATGTGCATGTAATATATTTAAACAATCTTCTCTCGTACATGCAGTAATGAAGCGTGTCAATGACTGGGCAAGTACAACTCAAACCGAACTTGCAGGCATATACCTTGCCACTGAATTTTTAAAAGACAAAGGCAGTGGGCTTATATACTGTGACTCGCAGAGTGCACTCCTGGCATTGAACGCACATAGTAGTGACAACCATAAAATAGTCAGTGATATTCGAATGAATGTTTTAGCTGCTAAAGAAAACAGGTTTGAAATTAAATTCCTATGGATACCATCACATGTTGGCATCTCAAGGCATGACACTGTTGATATGCTTGCAAAGACAAACTGTAGAAAACCAGTGGTAGAAATTGATATGGGTGTTTCATTAGCAGTGACAAAGAGAATACTTAAACAAATATCTAATGAAGATCTCACCGACCTAACAAATTCACAAAGACCTGAAAGTTGTAGCATTAAATATTATGATAGATATCGTGAGGAGACATTCACATATGGGACTAATAGAACAAGAACCCGGCAATGTGATGTTATAGTGGCCAGAATACGCCTGGGATATAGACGTATCTGGCAGCTTTCTCAAAACCCAAATGTCGAGTACACAATGTGTCAACTTTGTGAAAGAGAAAACATGCACTCTCTTGAACATTATATTGTAGAATGTCCCATATTGTCTGACTTTCGCCCTCCTGGGCTAAGGTATGCTGAACTCTGTAATTACTATATGAGTACTGGAACTCTTGATGATATATTGGACTTGTACCCAAGATTGACCATGTAATGTATCAATTGTACAATGTATGTATGTGATGTAACTATATAACCTGAACTTGTAAAAGCACCTTAATCACCTTCAGTGATTAAGTGCTTAATTGCACACTAGTTTCTCTGTCACCCTGTCAGAGTAAAAGAGACAAAAGTATGTGAATGCATGTGTGTGTATATATGTATGTATATGTATATGTACGTATATGTGTGTGTGTATGTATATGTATGTGCATAAAGTACATATGGAAGCTGATCAGAATTGCGTTCCACCTTTGTAAATGCACATTAATGACACTTTGAACACTTTATGTAGGGCATACGTAAATCTGTGTATCTATGTATATACGTATGTAGGTTAGCTTAGCATTTTAAAAAGCACCGAATCACCTTCTGTGGTTGATTGTTCAATAAATCCCTGAACTATATGTTTAACAGATCTCTAACCCTGTCCATGGAGGACAGAAGAAAATGTATATATGCTGCTTAGCATTAAAATGTGTGGCCACGTCTATGGTAGAAAATAATAATAATAAAAAAAGTGCAAACCACCTCAAAACCTTCATCACCCAGCACAAATCTGCTATCAGAACAATAACAAATGCTACTTTCAGACAACACTCAGCCCCCGTGTTTAAATTCCAAAACATGCTAAACATTAATTCACTCCACACATTCTCTTGTGCCATCTACATTTACAAAACCCTGTTCTTAAACTCAAACCCTGTTCTGAAACTCTCCCTGGACAGATGGAATAGGACCCACAATCAACACACCAGAAATTAATATCTCTTTGCTATCCCCAGAGTTAAACTTAATTTGTGAAAACACTCTATGCAAATAATGGGACCTAGTCTATGGAACTCACTCTCTAATGAATTGAAAAGTTTCCAACATTTGCCATAATCAAAAACAAAACTATAAATTACGTCATTTCATCTTCATAGTTAGGAACCTAGTGCTTTAAACTCGCACTGTATCTAGTATCTAGTGCAGGGGTCTCCAAACTATGGCCCGCGGGCCACATCCGGCCCGCCACATAATTTCATCCGGCCCGCCAAACAAATCCCTGTGTGGTGGCCTTGAAAAAATAATTATCGTACGAATGGCATCGCAGAATTATTCAAAGCTGGGGCTGCTGACTGGTGGCGCTCAGCCCGAGTCAGTTTTCCTCTCTCTCGATAGTGTGACGCACTGATACTAGTACTGGTTGGTATGTGTTGTGCATTACAACCAATCAGTTGTGTATAACTGTGTATTGTGGGGATGGAGGGCGAGTGGGGCTTCGCTGCTTCTGTTTCAGGGAGCACAAACACTGTACAATATTCTTTTCTCTGTACTTTGACAATACCTTTATCTTAGTTATACAAAATAGCAATAATACTATTGTAGCCAAAAATATTGCATGTTTAAAATAGTTAAAATCAGATCAGATCAGATAATACAGGAGAAGAATGCCCATTGGGGCGAGCCTTGAAGTGGGGACAGCTGAAGAGAAGTCGGTGAGAGGAAATGCTGAAGTTGAAGAAAAAAGTGCCAGGGCTAGACCCAGCTGCTTGTCCGAGTGTCGATGCTGTATCAATCCCATATCTGGCTAGGCTGGGAGACGGGTCTGGAAGGCGGCAGTGGAGGTTTTCTTTCCTCTTGGTGTGTGGAGTGTGTTTACGTCGGGTACCATCATCTCAAAACGAGCAAAATTAGGTCCCCATCCCCCTAAAGAGGGGGAAGAGAGCGGCTGCTCTCAGTTGGTTTCAAAATGGTAACCATTAAGTTTATCAACGAAAGCTGTTGCCATAATATTTACCACTTTATAATAATATGCTATGCTTTTTAACACCACATACAAGCTGTTTTTTTCCTGTAGAATTTATTTAATTTATTTTACCCTTATGTTTTCAGATATGGAAAAGATAAAGAAAAGAAAAGTGGACAGTGAGTGCCGTCAGTTCAATGACGAATGGAAAATAAAGTACTTTTTTGTGATAGCAAATGATAAAGCTTTATGCCTCATATGTAGAGACAGTGTTGCTGTTCTGAAGGAATACAATATTCGTCGGCACTATGAATCTAAACATGGCTCAAGTTATTCTCACATCACAGGAGCAGAACGCACTAAAAAGTTTGAATCATTTCAGCACAGTCTGCATTCTCAACAAGCTGTTTTCAGTAAGAAAAAATCTGAAAATGAAACTTCAACTAGAGCCAGTTACAAAGTTGCCTATGTGTTGGCCAAAAAAGGAAAACCTTTCACTGATGGTAGTATCATAAAAGAGTGTATAGTGGAAGCAGCAGGAGAGGTATGTCCAGAAAAAGTAAACCTCTTCAAAATGATAAGTCTTGGGTCAAATACTGTTGCTCGTAGAATTGAAGATTTAGGAGGCGACATAATTCGGCAAATAAAGGAAAAAACAAAAAGATTTTGTTGGTATTCTCTTGCGTTGGATGAATCAACTGATGTGTGTGATACTTCTCAGCTCTTAGTATTCATTCGTGGTGTTGATAGTGAATTTAATGTGACCCAAGAATTAGCATCAGTTCACAGCATGCACACCACAACAATGGAGAGGACATTTTCAATGAAGTAAGTAAAACTATGACAGAATATAACCTGGAATGGAAACAAGTGCAGTGTGTGACAATTGATGGAGGAAAGAATATGTCTGGGACAAAGAAGGGTTTGGTTGGGCAAATTACAACAGCTTGTGAGGTTGGAGGATTCTCAAAACCCATTTTTTTGCATTGCCTTATCCATCAACAAGCATTGTGCCTAAAATATGTTGATATGTCTTGTGTCATGAAACCTGTTGTTTCTGTGGTTAATTTCATTAGATCTCATGCACTCAACCATCGCCAGTTCCGTGATTTCTTGAAAGAAATTGATGCGGAGTTTGTTGACTTGCCTTATTATACAGCAGTTAGATGGCTTAGTTGTGGAAAGGTTTTGCTGCATTTCTTTGAGCTCAGATTAGAAATTGATTTATTTCTCACAGAGAAAAATAAACCTCAGCCATTATTATCAGAATGTGAATGGATTTGGAAATTGGCATTTTTTGCAGATATGACAGGTCATATGAATAACTTGAATCTGAAATTGCAAGGCAAAACAAATTTGATCAGTGACTACTTTGTTCATGTCAAGGCATTCAGAGCAAAACTTGCGCTACTTGAAGGCCAGGTGAAGGTTAAGAATTTTGCTCATTTTCCATGTTGTGAAAAATTTCATGCAGAAAGTAAAGTTGAATTTCCTTTTTCATTTGCAAATGAAATAATTTCAGATTTGAAAAAACAGTTTCAGAAGCGATTTGCTGACCTTGATGCCAAAGCAAATGAAATCAGGCTCTTTCATAATCCATTTGACTGCAATGCTGAAAATCTTCCAACTCAATTTCAAATGGAAATTATTGATCTCCAGGCAGATGACAGACTGAAAGATAAGTATAGAGAAGGAAATCTGATTGAGTTTTATAAATGCCTGCAGCCAGATCAGTTTCCAAATTTGATAAAGTTTGCTTGTAGTTTTGTGTCCATTTTTGGTTCAACATACTTGTGTGAACAAACATTTTCCAAAATGAAGTATGTGAAATCTAACTATCGAGCAAATTTGTCTGATGATCACTTGAAATCAATTCTTACAATTGGTTCATCTAATCTGGAACCTGATTTTAATGAAATTTTGAAGTCAAAACGACAGTATCATTCGTCACACTAATTTGGTTGCATAAAACTAAAGGCAGGAATCTATTTAGTTTACCCTAATTTTTTCCAAAAAGATATGTTTTAATTTTTCCATGTTTATACTTTAATATTTGAGAAAATTAAATTACTGGCACTGATTTGTTTTTTGTTTTGTTTTCCATTTTTTATTCCTTCGGCCCGCATAAATATGGGAAATATATAATGTGGCCCTTACATTGAAAAGTTTGGAGACCCCTGATCTAGTGCTACCGAATCCTCCAATATATATGTACCTAAGCTATACAACTTTACCTTTGTTATCATTGCTATCATCTTATATATGCTATCAATATGCTTTATTGTGCCAATTAATCATAATCAAATTATCTATCAAGCTATCAATGTTATCAATCAAATGTTTATTCAAATGTTTATTCAGGTAAGGTACCTACATACAAGTGATTTTACATAAATTGATCGATTTATAGATAGAGCTAGTACATACAATGCCTAAAGCCACTATTGCGCAATGCGTTTCGGGCAGGAAAAACATTAATATCTAAAACTTAATACTAATTGAGTATAAAGAATAAAATGTGTTGAGAACAAATACAAATAAAGATAAAGATAAAAATTTTAAAGATAAAATCTATGAATGTGCTTTAATATACGTACTCTCTCAAATTTGTCTTGCAATGTACCTGTTAACATTTTTACAACATTTTTGCTTGAATTTACTTACATAATATTATATTTTACATTAAGGACCTGCCAGAAACGCTGTGAGTACTAGTGGCTTTACAAGAATGCATACACAATGCTATGTACTCCCACAAATCCTATGTACCTTCTTGTATATATATAAAAAATAAATAAATAAAGAAGTAATTATGTAATGATTCTGCATGTAATGATCTCTCGTGTAAACGCTGACAGAGGCACTGGCACTGTTGAACAAAATTCGGGTTATTTTCGTCTTCACTCAACACTACATGGCTTAGCTGCTCATCAAGGGATAAATGCATGGGAACCTAATATGCCTTAACTCACAGGGAACTTCAACAGCAATCAACCGCAAATAACAAATTTCTATTGTGCCTTCCTCTCTAAGACCTCGCTATCAGACGTACACCATACGCTTAACCCAACTCAACCACCAATTATCACGAATCTACCACTGTAAACATGACCAAACATGGCTACAAACAAGATAGGGGTGCCTCTCGCTCATCTTCCTTGATATCAAGAGACCTGACTCAGACAATAGTAATGCCGGGTTCGTCGCCAATGTTGGTAAACACAGCGTCTGGCTCCTCCATGCCGCCGCTGTTAAGGAAACATCTCACAGCTCAGGCTATGGAATTCACTCAGTCTATGCTTCCCTGTACAAATTTCAAACCCCTGCGAGGTAACCCATGGCTGAGGGAACTACACAACCTAGAGCTCCAGCAATCTGAAGCAGTTGAGGCCCTCCAAACCACCGTCTCTCGACAACAACAAACAATAGACCGCCTCCTTAAAATTCAGTCCTCGTCGAGCAACGATCAAGCAATTCACAGCCTACAATTTGCAATGTGTGACACACTTGAACAGATAAACATGACTAAGACAGAGGAAATCCAATCAGGACAAAGTGACATTGTTCAAAAGCTGGAAAATGTTGCCCAGCTTTTCTGGACAATAAAATGCGTTTGAGAATAATTTACATGATGTCATCATTCATTCCGACTCTAAATCTTCGCTCCAGGCATTGTTATGCATCCAGCACAGAGATAATATACAACTCATAACAGAAATCCTACATAAAGGAAAAGAAGCACACAATCTAGGGCTCTCAATCACCCTAAATTGGATACCAAGTCACACTGGCATAGATGGTAATGAAAAGGCAGACCCACTAGCAAAAACTGTCACTGCTCTACCTGTTGTACAGATTAAAATACCTCCAAGTTTTTCACAGATAACGAGCAAATCACGAAGAAAATACCCCCAACTATCAAAAGTCGCCACAGAGCGAAAGGAAAATCCACTGCGACGTGGAACGAACAAGCCATTGGGTACTCCTCTTTCAAACCTGGCTAAAAGATATCCAGATATATTGCAGTATCCATACACAGATTCAGACTTGGTTACAGGTCCCGTTGGAAGGTAGTAGTAGTAGGCATCCATCGGTCTCAGGAGACTAGGTAGTTTCGCTCTAGTTGTCGGTCTGGAGTGGCCTCTCCAGGGCGCAAAGCCAGGGTAGGTCGATGCGGAGGAGAAGCTATTACCCAAGCAGCAGGTCCCCCCTCTTCTCGGCGCCGAAAGTCTCCAATGGAAAAGCAAACTCCAATACTATTGGTTCGCAGGAACTGTGAACTCCGGAGTTGACTTCAAAGTTGGTGAAAGAAGGCACAGGAACTCCAAACCAAGAGACGCCGTGGTCGGTGCCGGAGAAGAACCACCTCATCAAGAGCAAGAATGACCCCAGCCTCCTGAAGCAGAGCCTGGGCCCCACGAGCCCCAGGAGGTGGACATCCTAGTCCCGCACCTACCAGTTTCAGACGAGATCGTCACAGCCCTCTTTCACCCGGGGCCGGCTTGTTTCAAGACCAAGCAGAAGGAAGAGTGATAATTATTCAATACAGCAATTATTATTATAATAATAATTATAATAATAATATATAATCAATAATTATCAATCTTCCTTCTGCTTGGCCTTTAAGGAAGCCGGCCTTGGGTGAAAGAGGGCTGACTATCTCAACCCGCTCAATAAACCCGAGGTAATAAATCCAATAGTTAAAGAATGACATATCAATTGAATTGATGCAGAGGCGCCATTATTACACTACATACTGGAATGTGAAGCAACTGAAGCCCTGCTCATCAAACTCAACATTCAACCAACAAGAGAAGCTGCATTAGATGCAAAATCCACAGCGCCTACAATGGTTAGAAACGCAGATGAAGAATGGGACTCACTAGTGAACACTGTGTATCTGTATCCGCTACCAAGATAATATTATTAAAACAAGACTAAAACCAGTGCGCTAAAACAGAAGCTGAAAAGAAACTGGGAAAAAGAGGAAACTCCATCTCCATATACAATTTTTACCCTAATATCACAGTTACAAGGTTAACGCGAATAACCGAACTCAATTACGGGCTCACTATAGCCCATGCTACATGAACATTTCGTTCTGATTAGCTAAATCTAAAACAACAACAACGGTGCTAGAACAGCTACATAAAGCGTGGGACAGTTACATTATGGCACACACTGGACAGCTATGTCATGTCACATATAGCGTGGGACAGCTACAATGGTAAACACTGGATAGCTATGTCATGTCACATTTAGCGTAGGACAGTCACCTTATGGCAAACACTGGACAGCTATGTCATGCCACTCATAGTGTGGGATGGTCATGTTATAATAATAATAATTATTCACTGTGTCAGGGGACAATTGGCAACCAAAGTGTATTCATACACGATAGGCTTATATGGAGGTTCCCCCAACAAGGTCGAATTACTGACTCCGTCCAGGATGCTAGGTGAACAGTCACATTAGGTGATAGGAAATGCGCCCAACCACTGCTGTTCCGCCTGAGATTCGAACCCAGAATTTTACAATGTGAGCCGAGAATGAACCTGACTATACTACAACAGCCCGTCCTCACAAACAAAGGTCAAAGTCCATTCCATGCACCCGGCATACCCCTTGTTTATAAATGAAAACGGTTTATACACGACTCAACTAATGATGTCCAAACACTTCCGGAACAAGTGCTTCCCTGACGACTTTCCCTGACAACCACAACGCTGTGAATGCTTCACCCTCGTACTAGAAATACATATCCAAGAGAACCTAAACACCTAACCTAACCTAACCAATGCCTAAATATGCACAATATGCTAATATATAACAATATTAATTTATGTTTGAGAAAATTATTATTTTGAATGAACAGCATGTTATGATTGATGAATGCGTCTTTGGGGGGTCGACCGCTAAATGGAATGGACTTTAGTCTCAGGACGGGTTAGCTACAGGGACTCTAAAGCAAGCACTGCACAGGTATGTCATACTACACAGTGTGTGGACGGTCACGTTAAAGCAAGCACTGGATTAGTATATCATGTCACACATAGTGTGGGACGGTCACGTTATGGGAATCACAGGATTTGAATATCATGCCACACAAAATAATAATAATAATTTGTATTTACAAGAAGGTACAATGGGTTTGTGAGATTACGTAAGATTGGTATTTTTACATTCATGCAAAGCCACTAACACGCATAGCGTTTCGGCCAGTCCTTAATCTCACATATCAGGTAAGATGAAAAGGTACATTGTAGCAAAATTTTATATTAACATTTAACTGCAATATAACATAGTGTAGAACGGTCACATTCTACGGGCTCACCATAGCCCGTGCTACTTGGAACTTTTTGTTCCAAGTAGCGAATCTTAAACAACAACAAAAACCGTCACATTATTACAAGCACTGCACGGGTGACCACGGGGGATTGCCTTCCCTTGGTAATGTATAACTATACATAAGACCTGAAATAGTTTTTCATGTTATTTGTATATATAAAATCTGTCCATATCCAGTTTACATCCTGGTAAATTTCTCCATGAATTAGATGATTCGAAGTATATTAAAGTTACTCCCGTCAAATAATAATTAATATATAAATTCGCTTGCTGATAAAACTTAAGCAATACTCTTAATATTTAATAACTTTCTATATCAATATCAAAGTTCTTTAACTGTTATATTTGTAATTGTAATTTGTAAAAAATATTTTAAAATGAATGTAAATAAGAAATGACTTTTTATTAATTTGTATAATATATTTTTGTCAAGAAATAATAAATAACACAATCTAAGGCATTGACAAAATTCGCTTGTTACATAATAAAACATGTAGATACTTATATTATTTTTACTGCCATATATTGGCATAATATTAATTAATCTTTTAGTTAGGTTTCAGAAGGTTTAAGTTTTGTAAGTTAATGTAATGACAACAGTAAATACATCTTAAAAGGATAGAGCCCATTAGGAGCAAAAAGATAAGAGGTTGTTTTGCTCACTCATCCACTTGTACACCTCTTATCTTGTCACCCCTAATTCTTCGCCTTTCTAGATAAATCAAATTAAGCATTGTCATTATGAAAGGTTTCTAATTTGCGGGATTGACTTTGTCATCCAACGCTGGACGCTTTTTATTGAATTTATATATATTCTATGGGATGGCGACCAAAATGAACTCCATAATGTAAATGGTTGCCTAACAAGAGCAAGATATAGCTGAAGAACAACACCAGGTGTTTTATTACTAACGCTTCGAAAAATAAATCCCAGTGTCCTTTTTGCCTTATTACGAACATTTATGCATTGATTTTTGGTTTTAAATTCTTACTATTCATAACTCCCAGGTCCTTTTCGCAATCTTAACACCATCTAGCTCGTATCATGTAACTCTATTATCAATACCATAAAATTTTTTCACATACATTATTAATTTCTTCCCACCTTAGACTCGGTTATTAGTATCTATGGGAATTTTTATTACATGCAAATCGACATGTTATCTTGAGTGAGCTTGTGAGAATGAATATTGGTGGTCGGCTTCCTTGTTGGATCAGAGGTTACTTATCCAACAGGAAGTCATCTGTATTTTTCCAGGGGCATAGGAGTGTAACAAGAGACTTCGAACTAGGCACCCCACAGGGAGGTGTCCTCAGTCCTACCTTGTTTAATATCTTAATAAACACGCTGTTAAACTCTTTACCGAACAAACCCAACGTCCACATCATTAGCTATGCAAATGATAGAATGATACACACCACTGAGTATGCTAACACACAGAACACACTTAACTCTGTATTAGACTCATGTCAGCACCTAGGTTTAGTCATCTCAGCAGAGAAAATAACGACACTAAATTGGCGTTCACCCAGACAGTGTGGAAATGTTCACAAGATGCAACTGTATAAGAGAGGTCGACAGCCATTCATGAGAGCATAGCTACAAATGACGAATGTGACTGCCCTTCACAATACAAGAACTAATCAAAGCCAAAAAAGGTGGTAAGGACACTGCACCAGGTGCTGATAACATTACATATTCAATGATCACACACATGCAGGTCCTGCTGGAGAACAATGAATATTGGACGTTATCAATGCATCTTGGCAGCAAGGCAAACTGCCGACCTCTTGGAAAAAAACAGACATCATTCCGATTCCTAAGCCGAAAGACCCTGGCAATTACAGACCCATTTCATTAACATCATGCATTAGTAAAACTGCAGAACGGATGGTCTTAAATAGGCTACTGTGGAAGACTGGAGACCTGCATAAACACATATTTGGCTTCACTAGAGGAGTAGGTACTGCCAACTGAATAGTAACATTACTAGGAACAATTAACCCAGGTCCGGCTATAGTGATCTTCCTTGATTTAGAAAAAGCATTCGAAGTTGCAAGCCCGCAAGCAATTTTACACACCTTTGTTAAAAAATGTGTAAAAGGAAATATGCCAGCATGGATTCAAGATTACCTAAGGCACGGGTATGCCAGAATAAAGTTGCAAGGACAAGTGTTGGACTACCACCTGCATGAGAATGGGACTCCACAAGGAGGAGTCCTCAGTCCCAGTCTTTTTTAAAATCCTTATGGAAAACCTCGTTACCATGGCATTTGCAGAAGGGGTTAAATTGCTAAGCTATGCTGATGATATAGCATTAGTCATTGCAGGTCCTTCACTTCTAAATAAAGCACAAGGTGCATTAGATATAGTAACATACTTAACTCTGTATTAGACTCATGTCACATCTGAATGCAGCATTTTTGGGCTAAAATTTTCTGCACAGACGTCTAGGGCAATGAGACTAGGCGGCAACGCTCTAGACAAGCACCTACGCATTCAAGACATTGACCTTCAGTAGGTTACACAATATCAATATCTCAGAGTGTGGATTGATTCTAAAATGACATTCAACAAGCAAATTCAATATCTGAAGGAAAAAAGAAAATCACGACTGAATGTAATGAGAGAAATTATAGGGCCCCGTCTAGGAGCAGAACACAAAGTGTTAAGAATGTTTTATATATATATGCCGTTTGTTCCCTAGTTGATCATGCAGCGCCTGCCTTACTCACTCTTTCTCCTGGTCGGTGGGCAAACTTTGAGATTATTCAAAACGATGCAATGCGAGTTATAACAGGAGCTCCCAGAAGACTAAAATACTGAACCTAAGACTAGAAACCAAGCTAACGCCGATTGAAATAAGGGTAAAAGGGATTGCTGCGTGTATGCTGACCAAGATATTGACTAGACCTAGAATCAGTTCACTTAAAGATATAATCACTGGAGCACTAACTCTGGACAGAAGAGCCTCCAATAGCTTCAGGTGGAGCCATTGTGCGATAAACACCATCAATACATTCGATATAACAAACACAATCACTGAGAGGGGTGTCGATGAAATACATGAAGACTTTGTTATGCAAAACCCTTGGGAATTGCTTCCAGCAGACTTTACGATTATGGCTCTTGAAGGAAAAAAAGAACCAGACTAATCCTCATATGCTACATAATATTGCACAGATGCATATAGAAGCAAACTTGGCATCTGACAGTTTCACATACTTCACAGATGGATCAGTAGACCAGCAGGGACAAGAAACCAGAGCTGTAGTTAAAGCAGGAAACTGTAAATAGTTGGAGACTCTCAAATGGTTGTTCGATTTTACAAAAAGAGATGCAAGCCATTCAAGAATGCTATGGAACATGCTCTTGCTGAACACCGACAACATGTTATCATACATACAGATTCGAGAACTGCCATTGAAACCTTGCAACAAGAATACATACGTGATAACATGCATTTGATCACAAATGTCATATCATTAATGCAAACACTCAAATGACAAGGCCGATGGGTACTTATCAACTGGGTGCCAAGTCATGTGGAAATAATAGGGAATGACATTGCAAACGAAGCTGCAAAACTTACAACTAAGAGAAGAAATGTAGACATTTATATACCACAGAGTCTATCACATATTAAGAAAGTAATTAGAAACAGAGCAATGCAAAAGATGTACAGGGACCATAACACAGCAGTTGCAACATCAGGATCTGCGGGTTGGTATAAGAATTCAACCAACTACGAACCACTTAGTTTGATGAAAGGGAGCAGTAGAACAACAGAAGTACACTTGCATTGCATCAGGTTTGGATACCCATGTGATGTGTTTTTTCCCACACCATGCCCGAAACGCTGTGCGTATTAGTGGCTTTAGGTATTGTATGTACTAGCTCTATCTATAAATACAAAATTAAGTTTGTAACTAATCTTCTATGCATGTACTGTTACCTGAATAAACATTTGATTTGATTTTGATTTGATATGTTAGATTAAGGATCGGCCCGAAATGCTATGCAAGCTAGTGGCTTTACAACATTGACAACTTCAAGTCTTTGAGCTCTCATAAACCCAATGTACCTTCTTGTATATAAATAAATAAATAAATAAATAAATAAATAAATAAATAAATAAATAAATAATAAATTTGGAACAATGTTGACCTTCATACTGACGTTCCCCCAGAACCTCGAACCACACCATGCCGACATATACAGAAAACGGACCCACTGACCAGAGTAAAGACCCTGAACTATCCCAAACCAGCCACCCACGTCCCAAGTACTCCTTACTTCTTCCTCTCTTAACATCGTCCCATCCACTGCCAATATCACTTCAAACACTACAACTTCGGATACTTCCCATTTGGCCCCCTGTCAACCCGCCTTCTGCCACTCTTCGTCCCCCCATGTACTCCAGTTATTCTGCCTGTAACCATCCGTAATCTATCCATATTTATTTATTTATTTATTTATTATTTATTTATGCATATACAAGAATGTACATTGGGAATGTGAGGATACATAATATGGTAATTACAATCTTGTAAAGCCACTAGTACGCGCAGCGTTTCGGGCAGGTCCTTAATCTAAGAAAATTTTAAGTAGGTAAATACTTGCAAAATTTATATAAAAAATGATAACAGTTACATGGAAAGAAAAAAAAGATGAGAGAAAATTGTAGGTACAGTATGTTAAAGCACATATGTAGCTAAGATTGATTGCAATGACAGCTTGAATGGTAGTTGACAAAAATTGGTAGGCACAATACAGCATATGGCTAGCACATAAAAGAAGACAGCAATGAACACAGTGATAAAGTTGTTTGGGTTAAATGCATAAAAATTAGGAGATTGGGTAACACTAGGTACAGAGCAAATTTAAAGCTCAGTGTAGGAAACTAAGAAGATGAAATTAGGTACTTTTTGGTTTTGCTTTAAATAAGGCAAAAGTTTTACAGTTTTTCAATTCACTAGGGAGTGAGTTCCATAGACTAGGTCCCTTAATTTGCATAGAGTGTTTACACAGATTAAGTTTGACCCTGGGGATATCAAAGAGATATTTATTTCTGGTGTGGTGATAATGGGTCCTATTACATCTGTCCAGGGAGAGTTTCAGAGCATGATTTGCATTTAAGAACAGGGTTTTGTAAATGTAGTTGACACAAGAGAATGTGTGGAGGGAGTTAATATTTAGCAAGTTTAGGGATTTAAACAAGGGAGCTGATTGTTGTCTGAAAGCAGAGTTAGTTATTATTCTGATAGCAGATTTTTCTGGGTGATGATTGGCTTAAGGTGGTTTGCAGTGGCAGACCCCCATGCACAGATACCATAATTAAGATAGGGGTAGATTAGTGCACAATATAGTGAGAGGAGAGCAGAGTTAGGAACATAATATCTGATTTTGGAGAGTACACCAACTGTCTTAGAGATTTTCTTAGTTATGTGTTGAATGTGGGTGCTGAAGTTGAGTCTCTTGTCTAGGAATAGGCCAAGAAACTTGCTATCATTTTTATTACTGATGTTAAAGTTGTCTATCTGTAGCTGAACTGCATTTGATGATTTGTTTCCAAATAAGATGTAGTAAGTCTTTTCGATGTTTAATGTTAGTTTGTTAGTTGACATCCATAAGTGTCAACTTATGGATGTCATCCATAAGTGGACTTTTTTTAATTCATTATTCACAACAATATTTAGTGTATGTGGGTTGAGGTCTGAATAGATAAGGGTAGTATCGTCAGCAAACAATATAGGTTTGAGAATATTAGAGACATTAGGCAGATCGTTTATATATATAAGAAACAGAAGAGGTCCTAAGATACTGCCCTGTGGCACTCCAACGGTAATTGGTAGAGTGGAAGAAGTTGTATCATTGATGGTTACATATTGGTGTCTGTCACTAAGATAGGATCGGATGTAGTCAAGGGCAAGTCTTCGGATTCCATAATGCTGGAGTTTAAGTAAGAGGTAGTTGTGATTAACAGTATCAAAGGCTTTTCTTAGGTCAATGAAGAGTCCAATCGGAAACTCATTTTTGTCAAGAGCGTGAGTAGATTACGTCAAGGAGACTAACGATTGCATCGTTGGTGCTCTTTTGGGACCGGAAGCCAAACTGGCAGGGGCTGAGTATATCGAATTTTACGAGGTAGGAATAGAGCTATTTGTAAATAATTTTTTCAAATATTTTTGATAGAATGGGTAGATTTGATATTGGTCTATAATTGTTTATGTCCGCCGGATTGCCTCCTTTATGGACTGGCGTTACCCTTGCTTTTTTTAGGATATCAGGGAAGGTGTGATACTCTATTGATTTGTTGAACAGTAGGGCTATGGGCGGGGCAAGGGCATGGGAGGCGCTCTTGTATACAATGCATGGAATTTCACTGGTGTTCCCTGCCTTGGTTTTTAGTGAGTGTATGAAGGACACAACATCAGCCGGGCTGATTGATGAAAGGAGAAGATAGTTTGGATAGCTGCCCGAGAGATATGTGTTAATATGTGTCTGAGTCTGTGGGATTTTACTGGCAAGATTAGCACCAACCGATGAAAAGAAACTATTAAATTCATTTGCCATTTCTAAATTTTAATAGCCTAAGAAATTTTTTGGGTCAAATTGATTGGAAAGTCTTGGGTATGGGGTGTGGGCCGGTCTTGGAGCGAGACATGAACCCAGCGATAGGTGATGTAAATGGGGATTTCGATGTAGATTCAATTTATAACGTATTAAAGAATATTCTAAACAAAGCACAGGAACGTAGTATACCACACAAATTGAATAGATCGATTACTAATGACCCAAAGTGGATAACAAAGAATTTGAAGAATCTTATAGGTAAAAAGAGAGCTTGGTACAAGAGGATTAAAAATGGGGAGGTCACTTTAGAACAGGAATTCGTACAACTAGTTAGAAATGTTAAAAAAGAGATAAGGAAAGCAAAAAGAAACTATGAAGTTCGTATAGCAGGGCAAGCAAAGACAAATCCTAAAGGGTTTTTTCAGTTATATCGAACTAAGACTAGGGAAAGGATAGGTCCATTAAAAACTGAGACAGGTCAAATAACAGATAGTGATGAAGAGATGAGTAGTATTTTTAATAAATATTTTGTATCTGTATTTACTAAAGAGAAACTTAACAATATGCCTTCAGCCCAACAAGTCTATGTGGGTGGGGACGAGGACAGGTTGACGAGTTTAGCAGTTACCAGGGAGGATGTTCTTAAACAAATAGTAAAACTCAAACCAAACAAATCCCCAGGGCCGGATGAAGTGTTTGCCAGAATGCTGAAAGAATGCAAAGAGGAGCTTTGTGACCCACTGTCAATCATATTTAATAAATCAATAGAGTCAGGCACAGTGCCAGAGTTTTGGAAAGTTGCTAATGTGATACCAGTTTTTTAAGAAAGGAGATAGATCACTTGCGTTTAACTACCGACCAATTAGCCTAACGTCTATTGTGGGAAAGTTACTCGAATCTATAATAGCAAATAAAATTCGTCTTCATCTTGAAAAACATAAATTAATAATTGAGTCGCAACATGGTTTTATAAATGGCCGTTCATGTTTAACAAATTTGTTATCTTTTTATTCTAGCATAGTTGAGGCAGTTGATAGTGGTAAGGATTGTGATGTTGTGTACCTTGACTTTAGCAAAGCTTTCGATACAGTGCCACATGAAAGACTGATTAAAAAGATAGAGGCTCATGGTATTGGGGGTGCTATATTAAGCTGGATTAGGGCATGGCTATACCAAAGGAAACAGAGAGTTAGTATAAATGGAGTCAAGTCAGAGTGGGAAAATGTTGTAAGTGGAGTGCCTCAAGGCTCTGTCTTGGGACCTCTGTTGTTTATAAATATATAAATGATTTAGATTCAGGTTTGAGTAGCAACATTTGCAAATTTGCCGATGATACGAAAATCGGTAGGGAAATTAATTCGGAGGAGGACTCACTATCACTTCAAGTTGATCTAGATAGGGTTTGTTGAAATGGTCAAAGGACTGGCAGATGCAGTTTAATGCTGATAAATGTAAAGTTCTGAGCTAGGTAATGATGATAGAGTTACAAGATACGAGCTAGATGGTGTTGAGATTGCGAAGTCGGATTGCGAAAGGGATCTGGGAGTTATAATTATAAGAATTTAAAACAAAAGGATCAATGCATAAATGTTCGTAATAAGGCAAATAGGACACTCGGATTTATTAATCGCAGCGTAAGTAACAAGACACCTGGTGTGATTCTCAAGCTATATCTTGCTCTAGTTAGGCCCCATTTAGATTATGCAGTTCAGTTTTGGTCGCCATATTATGAATGGATATAAATTCACTTGAACGTGTCCAGCGTAGGATGACTAAGTTAATTCCCAAAATTAGAAATCTTTCATATGAAGAAAGTTAACAAGCTTAATTTGCATTCACTGGAAAGGCGAAGAGTTAGGGGGGACATGATAGAGGTTTACAAGTGGATGAATGGACATAACAAGGGGATATTAATAGGGTATTGAAAGTATCAACACAGGACAGAACGCGAAACACTGGTATAAATTGGATAAGTTTAGATTTAGGAAAGACTTGGGTAAATACTGTTTCAGTAACAGGGTTGTTGATTTGTGGAACCAATTGCCGCGTAACATTGTGGAGGTGGGGTCCCTCGATTGTTTCAAGCATGGGTGGACATGTATATGAGTGGGATTGGGTGGTTATAAATAGGAGCTGCCTCGTATGGGCAACATAATAGGCCTTATGCAGTTGTCTTTGTTCTTATGTTCTTACAAGTGGATGAATGGACATAACAAAGGGATATTAATAGGGTATTGAAAGTATCAACACAGGACAGAACGCGAAACATGG
>WNGS01112560.1:0-20242 GCA_020271785.1 Procambarus virginalis | reverse complement strand
TCCTTGACTACTCCTCTCAGTTGCCTCCTCCCCAGACCCACCTGTCCCCCTCTGGTCTGTTCTCCTCCCGCTTCCTTCCCTCCGTCTTTGCTCAGTTTACCCATGCCCCCTAACCCTGACTTTGCTGACCCTGATCTTCTTTAACGTGCTATGTTGCTCTTTCGCCTTTGTTTTCTTCCTTGTTCTCTGTTGTTGTCCTTTCTCTTCTCGTCGATGTCTATTCGTCAATGGAACGTTCAGGTTATTACGCCAATTTCCTCGAACTCCAACTTCTGATTTCGCGATTTTTACCCCTTTGTGTCTGTCTCCAGGAGCCGATGCTTGGTGCTCGTCCTGGTCGCTTTCGTGGCACTTCCTTTCTCTACCCCCCACCCCAGCTGTTGCTGGGGCTCCTAACTCTTCTGCTCTCGATTCGCTCTGATGTTCCCTTCGTCCCCTTTTTCATTCGCCTCTTCAATTTTCTGCTGCTCGTATCTTTGTGGGGAAATGGTACACAGTTTGTTCCCTTTATCTCCCCCCCGAGTGTCCCACTTTCTCTTCCTGATCTGAAACACTTACTGGACTCCTTGCCGGAGCCTGTGCTCCTGCTTGGTGATTTCAATTGTCGTCATTCCCTTTGGGGTGATGTTCTGACGAACACCCGGGGCAGTTTATCCTCTCTTCTTCCCTGTCTCTTTTGAATTCTGGTGAGCCTACGCATTTGGACTCTCAGACTCGCACGCTTTCCTGTCTTGATCTTTCTCTTTGCTCGTCTTCTCTTTGCTTAGATTTCACGTGGCAGGTTCTTGATGACCTCCGTGGAAGTGACCATTTCCCCATCCTTGTTACCTTTTTCTCTTTTCGCCCTCCCCTCTCCTTCCCTAGGTGGCAGTTTTCGAAAGCAGACTGGAGCCTCTTTACCCTCAGTGCTACTCTCTCTGACCTCTCCCTTCTGCCTCTGCCTCGCTCTCTCCTCCTTTTTCATGACACTGTCTTCGACGCTGCCCTTCGCTCTATTCCTCGCTCTTCCTCTCGGGGTCCACAGAAGTGCGTTCCCTGGTGGAATGCAGACTGTGCTCGGGCTGTCCGCTGTAAGCGTGCAGCCTGGAAGAGACACCGCCGTCGGCAGACGGCCGATTTTTTTCTTTTCTTTCGGAAGGTGAGTGCGGTGGCCCGTAGGGCCATCTGTATGGCTAAACGTGAATTACGTTGGGCATCTTATGTCTCCACCATTACGTCCGAAACTCCTCTGCCACAGATATGGAAGCGCATCCGCAAGATAACAGGTAAGTTCGTTCCCGATTTTTCACCGGTCCTTCACCTCCATGGTACTCTTGTGGCGGACCCGATGCAGGTCGCTACCGAACTGGGTTCCCAGTTTTCTTCTGTTAGCTCTGATCTTCTTCATCTTCCCCAATCTTTCCTTCTTCGTAAAACTGTCCTTGAGTCTCGTCCTTTAGATTTCTGCACTCGTCTTCGACTTCCCTATAACGATCCCTTCTCTCTCTGAACTTCGTTCTGCCCTGGATCTCTGCGGTTCTACGGCGGCAGGCTCCAATGGTATTCATTATGAGATGTTTCGCCATCTCCCTCCGTGCACGCCTCAGTATTTTCTGAATCTGTATAATCGGATCTGGGAGTCGTCGTCAGTCCCTAAGGACGGGCTCGATGCCGTTGTCCTCCCTGTTCGCAAACCAGGGTCTCTGGGAACATCCCCTAAGGACTTTTGCCCTATTGCCCCTCACAAGCTGTGTCTGCAAACTCTTTGAACGTATGGTTAACGTTCGTCTGATGTGGTTCCTGGAACACCATCACCTCCTCTCCCCTTCTCAATTTGGTTTCCGCAAGTGCCGCAGCACGACAGATGTCCTGGTGAAATTAGAGGTCTATAGTCGTACTGCTTTTGCTGCGAAGACCTCCGTTGTTGCCGTCCTTTTTGACCTGGAAAAGGCTTACAACACCACTTGGCGATATCATATTCTATCCCAGCTTCATTCTTTTGGCCTTCGTGGTCATCTCCCTCTCTTTCTCCGCAGCTTCCTCTCTCATCGTTCCTTTCGGGTGCGGCTTGGTACCGCTCTCTCTGCCTCTTTTCAGCAATACGAAGGTGTGCCCCAGGGTACTGTTTTGAGCACTACTCTTTTTCTGGTTGCCTTCAATGGTCTTCTCTCCTCTCTTCCTTCAGGCGAATTCTCCGCTCTCTATGTCGATGATCTTACCCTTTGCTGTCAGGGTGATGATTCGCCTCTCCTTTAAAGCCGGCTTCAACTTGCGATTGATGCCGTGTCGTCTTGGGCCACCGATCATGGCTTCAAGTTCTCTACTACTAAGACTTGTACCGTGACTTTTACTCGGAAACGGGTCATTCTTCGTCCCTCTTTGTCACTTTATGGTCATCCCCTTGAGTACAAAGATTCCGCGAAGATTTTGGGGTTATTCCTCGACACTCGTTTGTCTTGGTCTCCCCATATCTCTTACCTCCGTGTTGAGTGCTCTAAGGCCCTTACCCTCCTTTGAGTATTGTCCCATACTTCTTGGGGAGCGGATAGGCGCACTCTCCTTGCTTTGCATTCCTCTCTCGTCCTATCTAAGCTCGATTATGGTTGCCCTGCTTACTCTTCTGCTTCTCCTGCTCTTCGCCGTCTTGATGCTTTGTACCATACTGGGTTGCGCCTCAGTTCTGGTGCCTTTCGTTCGACTCCCGTCCTTAGCTTGAATGTTGACACTGGCTTCCTATCTCTCCAGGACCACCGTGATCGCTACTGTCTTCGCTATCTTGTGCGGTCCTTGCAACATCCGTCCTCTCGCCTCTGTCGTGCTTTAACTTTTACCCCTCCTGCGGTTCCTGTTCCTCTTCACCTGCTCCCTCTTTCTGTCCGGTTATCTCGCTTACAGGATTCTCTTTCCGTTCGTATTTCTAATGTTTCTCCTCGTGTTGTTTCTTCTTTGCCCCCGTGGAGAGTCCCCCTTCCCCAGTTTTGTACATCCTTGACCTGCATCACTAAAGCTTTTACCCCTCCTACGGTTCTCAAACACCTTTTCCTTGAGCACTTTCTTCTCACTCCCACTCCGTTTCTGTCTTCACCGATGGGTCTAAATCTGCGGACGGTGTTGGCTACTCTGTTGTTTTTCCTGATCGCACTTATATGTGTCGCTTACCTCCTTCCTCCGGAGGCTAGCATCTTCACAGCAGACCTTTATGCTATTCTCTATGCTCTTCGTCTCCTGCTTTCTCGTTGTCAGTCTTCCTTTGTAGTTGTTGTTGACTCTCGTAGTGCCGTCGTGGCTCTCGGGTCCTTTAATCTGGTTCATCTAGTAGTTGTCGAGATCCAGCATTGGCTGTTTCTTGTTCACAGTATATTTAAGTCGGTTGAGTTTTGTTGGGTTCCCAGCCATATTGGTGTCTCTTTAAATGAGCGTGCGGATGCTGCCGCCAAGGAAGCTGTCCACTCTTGTCCCATCTCTCGTAAAGGTATTCCATATTCCGACTTTTACCCGGTTATCCATTCCTCCATCTTTACCCGTTGGCAGATTTCTTGGTCGTCTGTTATTGGTAACAAACTACGTACTCTTAGATGTTGTGTTTCCTTGTGGCCGTCCTCCTACCACCATAACCGGCGATGCAGCCCGTCCTCCAAAAATGGGGTGGTAAATGTAAGAAGACAAATAAGTGCAATTATGTACTAATCATAGCAGTTAGGAATTGTACTTATTTTCACTTAGTATTAAATCGTACTGTCAAATATATTGTGAATATTTGAGTTTACCTGAAAAACTGAATAGAAAACCACAACCTCACCTAACCGTCTTAGTTTTTGAAGATAATAATATTATTACTTCTTAATTACAATTAGTACTTAACCTATAGTTATATTGATATTACAGTTTTATAAAATTAATAAAATAAAACAAAAATATATCAATAAATTGTAAAGTAACTCAGGATATTTAAAAATTTTGTATAAAATCTATATTGTTTAACAAACCTGAAAAAGAAATTCCTGATATTTAAAACTTGTGTATCGCAAATCAAAATTGAAAACGTCATCCTAAAATTCTGAGTGTCTTAACAGAAAACGAGAATAATTAAATCGGGGGAGGGGGTTGGGTGAATGTAACAGCCCCATAAGTGCAATTATGCACTGTTTATGACAGTATGAAAGTGTACTTATTATACTTAGTATTAAATCGTACTGTCAATTCAGAGGATGGGTTGGGCGATGGCAAACGGCTCTGGCATGGTTGCGTATTGGCCATACTCGCTTAACCCATGGTCACTTGATGGAGCGCCGCCCTGCTCCTTATTGTCCTAATTGCATTATCCCTCTTACGGTCGTGCATATCCTTCTTGAATGTCCTGACTTCCAAGACGAGCGTGTGTCTTGCTTTCCGACTGCCTCTCGCAGTCACTTGTCCATCAATAGAATTCTTGGTGACTCTGATACTTTTGATATCGTTCGCCTTATGCGTTTTTGTTCTCATATTGGCATCCTTGGTGATATTTAGCGCCCTCTGATTATTCCGCACATTTGATGGTGCTACATAGCCTTCCCGGTTTGGTGCCTTCTTTTGATAATTACTTACTTACTGTGGGTCCTGCAACCTCTCCGAGACAATCCTCTCGGATGTAGGTTCGAACCCTCCTCACGGCTCTTGTGGATTTGTTCATTTGGTGCATCACACTATTGTGATTTCTGTGTAATATATGGTTTAATTAGGAAAAACATGTTTTTCTCTTACAAATATATATGTTTCAGTTGAGTCTTGTCATAGGATGCTTATATTATGCTATCCACAAGCGTTGGAAATACCAACACCATTTACTAACTTTCAATACAATATGCAGATAATATTGTTGTTAATTTCGTATTAATAAATTTACACAGAAGTATCTTAATTTAATAATTCAAAGAAAATTAGAGTTATGGAATTTTCCCCCATCAAATGAGAATAGAATTGCCACGTCACCAGAGTATACTTCATTAAATATTAATCAATCATTTAAAACCCCAGTTTAGAGGTTAAAATTGATGAAAAAAAGTATTCTCTATGACTGGATCTAATGAATTCTATATAAATAAAAATGGAAATGTTCGTTTGTTCAAAATCGCTAATCTCCAAAAGTAATTCATAGATTGCTTTGAAATTTTCACACAACATTCCATTCACATCCATGGGAGTTTTTATATACATACTATATAAAATCTGTGTCATAGATGTGACACAGATGTCACATCTGTGACGGGGGAAAAAATATGCATTTTTCGAAAAACTGTGTTTTTCATGTGAGGGAAATCTTCAAAACCTCTTTACAAACTGCTTGGAAATTTTGACGCAACGTTGCATTCGAATAGGTGCGTGTTTTTGTATACCTACTATATACATGTCTCACCTGTGACAGGAAAAAACATGTTTTTTTTTTTTTAAACAACTCCATCTGTTGGACGTAAGAGAAACATACTGTTATCTCCGAAAGTGCTTCACTAATTGCTTTGAAATTTTGACACAACGTTCCATTCGAATACACGTGTGTTTCTATATACCTACTATATAGATGCCTCACCTGTGACAGGTAAAAATCATCCTTCTTTTAACAACAACGCCATCTATTACACGTCATAGCAACACAGCTATACTAAATATGTTACATTTCCATTTCAATGTTTCCGATTGCATTGATAAATTGAATTGTCATAGATTTCAATTTATTTTCATTTTTATTTAATTATTTTGTGTGACATTATGTTGGAATTGAGCTGTGTTGTTCACCATACCTTTGATTTCGTAAGTATAAGTATAGATGCCACACCTGTGACTGGTAAAAACATTTTTTTTAAGAAACAGCGCCATATGATACGAGTAGGAGCAACACAAGCTCTTATATGCTACAATTCCATGTCAATATTTCCGATTGTATTGATAAATAGAATTTTCATAGATTTTGATTGGATTTGGATTTGATGTCCAAAGGGTTTGAAAAGGATGGGGGAGGTAGAGGGATGGGGAGGTGAAATTCTGCAAGAGGATGTGAGTATGAAGAGAGAGGAGGTTTGAATGTTCGGTGGCCTGTCCACCATGGGTTGGCACTTGTGTGTGTCGTTTGTTTGGGTGTGTGGTATGTTGGGTTGATTTCAATTTATTTTCATTTCCATTTAATTATGTTGCACGACATTGTGTTGGAATTGAGCTGTGTTGTTTACCATACCGTCCTTTTCGTGAGTATAGTTATTTTTATTATTTTTCATTTCGTTTTTCTAGCTGTTCTTATTTTTCAGTGCTGGGAACATCAGATCATTTGATGTTCCAAATTTTCTAATGGGAACATAAGATCATTTGGGAATGAATCAGACAAGGGCGTGTGGAATTGTGGACAGGATGAGGGGACGGGAGTCTGCTGAGCCACAGCAACGCATGGCCGGATACAGCTAGTTACAAATAAAACTAAGACCTCCCTTTCATTGTCACTAAAAGGGCAGAATTTGAACCGGTTTCTTGATGCGTTGTTGATCCGGGAAGGAGGAGAGACGCTATTATTAACATCAATAAAGTCTTGCCTGCGAGCACGCTCACAAAACTTCACGATTATTTCCTTCAAGTTCAAATGCTGTGGATTGCCAAATCTCCCATCATCAGCATGCCTTCACTAGCAAATAGAAAAGTGTTTTGTACACGATTGACCTGTTTAGCTTATCGTTTGTGGCAATTAATGTAGATTTGGGTTGACCTGTTATGGGTATGACAAACCACCCTAAATGGGTAAGCTTAAATGAATTCTCCATAATAACTTGTCCCTGATATAACCGTCATATATTGGTTACTTTTTATTTTCTGTGTGCCCATTTAACAGGTGAAATTGAAGGGGAAAAAGAAATTAGCAGCACTACCTAGTACAACACATGACACGTGATGATGCTGCAGCGTGACCCACTTGGAGAATCAGTTTGTGTGATCTTTCGTATTCATGTCTGGTTGACCAGGCCTCATTCAACATAACAGCTAAGTTGTACATTAATTTACTACCCATTGTAGACTAACCTTTAGTTGCAAATTTCTACACATTGGTTAATTTTTATTTGGTAGGCTATGTAATTAAACCCTACACAACTTGGGTAGAAAGCTAATTGTTAGAACTTTAACATAATACAGTCCACTTTAATATCATACAGGCCACTTTAGAATCATACAGTCCACTATTGAAATAAATGAATAAATAAATTAATTATAAATAATTATTATATGAATTAATTATAAATTGTTAAATCAATTAATTAATACTTGTAATTAAAATAAATAAATAAATCCCACCAGTCAGTTTTCCCCCACAACAGGTATATTCGTGTTTTATTAATGTGTTTCTATTACAATGACTACTTTAGTCAGTGTGAACGTAGAATCTATGTAGGTTAACAGGCTTTCCCATTTTTGTATATTTTTATAAATATGTTCATTAGCATTTAATACACTAGGCTTTGTTATAATCACTGCCCTTGTTATCTGATCCTGTGGTAAAAACTCCAGGCAGTATATCTCCTTTAAATTGACTTCAATAAAATAAAGTTTATCTTATTTTTTCTTAGTAAGTAAGAAATTAATTGAGTGGACTGTATGTACTTGTTAAAACTGCCTGAAATTAATCTCACATAAATTGGAGGGACAATTTGTAGCTTAAACAATTTTGTAATGGCTCCTTCTTAAACTACCAATTGTTTACCTAACTTAAATTATTGTAATTTTATATCATACCACATATGGTGGTCTAATCTATTATTTCAATAATTATTACTAGTTATGAATACTACTACTACAATATAACAAAGGGCTTAGCTGGAATTGTTGTAAGGGCCCTGCTAAGGCTGTGTCATGGTAGCATCTATATGGGTGTGGCTCTGTGCCTCATGGTGCCTGCCATGTAATGGCGGCTGTGGAGGTCTACAAGGCTGGCATACAGCTAGGTACAATATGTGTATAGTTCAACTCTCTGCTCAGCTACTTGCTGCTCCAAGTCACAAATTTACCTGTATGGGGTACAAGGAGTTAGTAACAGTTCCCTAAATATATCTATTACAGGTGTGACATGGTATGTGAGGGCTGTAAAAATGGGCTACACGTACATTTAGTTGTTGTTATTCATGTATCGTAACAGACTTATCTTAATAATGTTAAAATTGTGCACACAGATTTAAACATAAAGACACTTAGTAAGCCGGATACTGGAGTGCTCTTAGTTGTAGTAGTGGTGTTGCTATGGCAGTTTCTTAAGGCAGAGTAGGTCTATCCTATGTAGCCATTACCACAACACACAAGCACCCATTGTTATTGTTTTTTGTGAGCGTGGCATCAGTAAGTGACCCTGGCTTTGTGTACTGTTCCAATATTTTGCTGGTTCTACCTCTAAAGTAATTCTACATTAACAAGGAAATCAAGCAATATTATGGTGTTAATAATTATATTCAGTCTTATTGAACACTTTTTTATTCAATTTAGACATTAAACTGTTGTATGAACAGTGTTTAATAATGTAAATACACGTCGACGTCGATGACGTCACGGAGTCTCCCATTCTCTAATTTTAAGAGGATACTGACTAAGGGAAGACTATACTATTTGTGTATGTGTGTGTCGGTTTCCCGACATAATTCCGGGGGGAAGAACATGGGTCGAAGTCCCGGTAAGGACTGCGATCACTTTATTCTTCTCCTTCAGAATTATAATGCTGCTTTAATTTGAGTTTACATTGTTGAGCAGCAGTCCTTTGGGGACGTATGTCCCGTACTGGCGTATCGGGTGCTGGAAGTCATTGAACTTCTTCTTTCCTTGCCAGTTCTAAAGGAACTAATTTCTCTAAAGTTTTGAGAGTAGTGTTGCCTCGGCATTTTACTTTCACTATTCTCAAGATGCCCTGGCTGTCTGGATGAACAGAGACTATTTGACCTATAGGCCACTCTGAGCGTAGTCCATCACTATCCACAAGAACTATGTCACCAGGGTTCAAGTTAATTCTATTTTGGGGTTGTTTGCCCCATAATGATACTCTCTCAGAGCTGTAAGGTATTCTCGAGTCCATACGTCATTCCACCGACTTATCACCCTTATCACCTGTCATGTTCACAGAAAATGGTACCATCCGTTTTCTATGTGCGGCGGCTGGAGAGACGCCACTAGAGAGAGAAGGTAAACAAAAGCACACAGGACGCCTGCCAAGCTTGGGAGCTACTCTATCATGTAATCGTTTATTATTATTAAAGTCAGTAACCAGGAATGACTTTACATCAACCTTACTACCAAGACTATCTCACCTACACACAGACACCACACTGGCGACGACGATGAACTGGGAACGCAGGTATTTTGTTCAACAAAACACAAGGAAGGAGCATGCTGTCTCCCCAGAGGAGGAAGGAGAAGCTGTCTGTGAGCACCATACCCGATGCTGTATGCAACCCCATGCTGTGTGCTGACTGTTGCTGTGTGCTGATCGTTGCTGTGTGCTGGCCGTTGCTGTGTGCTGGCCAATGCTGTGTGCTACCCAAGCTGTGCTGAGTGTTGCTGTGAGAGGAATCTGCCGACGCTGTGTACGAAACGACGCTTTGATGCAGTGTACAAAACCCGATGTTTTGGTTACGAAACGACGCTTCGTGCTACAAAATTCTTTACGCTGTGAGCCAACTGCTGCCAACTGCTGCCTACTGCTGCCAACTGCTGCCTACTGCTGCCAATTGCTGTACCAACTGCTAAGAACTGCTGTGTTGCTGTGAGTAGGAACAACACATGTACACAAGGGCTAGGTAAGAAATCAGTTGCTGCTGTGTTGTGCACTGTTGTGAACTTTTGCATTAAAATGCTTGTGTGCTTTGCAAAATTAAAGTAATTACAGTGAATTCTTAAATAACATATACAGTGCAGTAAGTGTTATATATTCTGAGGAACATTTTAAGTGATAAGTTTAAATTTATTCAGTAAAAAATGGCAAATATACCTCAGTTTCCTGCATTTGATCCTGACTGTGACCAGACAAACCTGTCACAGAGGTGGGTCAAATGGCTTAAAAGGTTTGAAAATTTGTTGATAGTTTCTGACATCAAAAGTGCTGAAAGAAAGCGTGCCTTTCTGCTTCATTATGCAGGTGATAGAGTTTGTGATATCTTTGATACACTGAAAGATACTGGTGGTGCCAAAGATTATGACACTGCCAAGGCCAAATTAACTGAGCATTTCAAACCAAGGCAAAATACTGCTATGGAAATTATGCATTTCAGGAGAGCAAAACAACTCTCTAATGAAACTGTTGATCAATACCATACACGTCTGCAGGGTTTAGCAGCCCACTGTGAGTTTGCTGATGTTGACAACGAAATCAAACAGCAAATAATTGAAACATGCACATCTACACGTCTCCGTCGAAGAGCTCTAGAACTTGTTGATGATGAAAGTTCTCTTACCAAGATACTGGATATGGCTCGTCGAATGGAAGATGCTGCACGTGATGCTCGTGCCATGGAGTGCAGTGCCAACAACGGTTCTGCCACTGTTACTAACAGTCAAGAAGTATGTAAGGTTCAGGGAGTACACCATGATCATAGAAGATATCATGCCAAACCTAACATTAAATTGAGCCGAGAACCACATCACAACTGGAGTCATGGAACAAGACTCAAGCAGTCACAACGACTCACATCAGAGGTTGTCAATAATAAATGTTACAATTGTGGAGGAGACTACCCACACCAAGATAATGTTTGTCCAGCTCAAGGTAAGAAGTGCTATGAGTGTAGAAAACTAGGTCATTTTGGTGCTATGTGTCGTTCCGCACTAAAGAAACCACAATCAATAAATAAAAGCAATGTACGAGGATCAAGTCATAGGAGTCGAGGTGGCAAACACAATATTGCACCTCAAATCAAGAATGTTAATAATATACAAGACAACATTTCATTACAACCAGTCTCAGATGACAGTGAATGTGATTATATTTATGGAGTACAATCAATCACAAAATGGAATGATCTTCCAAAAAGCCCAGAGACTATAGTATACATTGCTGGCATTTGTCTCAAAATTCTCATTGACACTGGATCAAACATTGACACCATTGCTGAGTGCCACTATAAAAATTTAAAAAACAGTTACCAAAGCTTGAAAAATACAATGGTAAAGCCACTGCCTATGCTTCAAAGGTAGCCTTACCAGTGATTGGAACTTTCACTGCAGAGATTAAGTCAAAGAATGCAATGCTCATTACTACATTCCATGTTGTTAGGAATGCAAAGGAGTCTTTACTCAGTTACAAGACTTCAACCAAATTGGGGCTACTTCAGCTTTCTAATGCTGTAGCAGTGGAATCTGCAAACAATGTTGATGCTATTGTTGCTGAATTTTCTGATCGGTTTAAATCCATAGGTTGTTATACTGATAGCAAGGTACATCTGCATATCAACCCAGATGTAATTCCAGTTGCCCAACCACATCGCCGACAACCATTCCATACTCGCAAGAAAGTCGATGCCGAACTGGATAGGCTGATAGAACTAGATATCATTGAACCGGTAACAGGCCCAACACCATGGGTAAGCCCAATTGTCACTCCACCAAAGCCGAAGAATCCAGATGAGATACGCATTTGTGTAGACATGCGTGTTCCCAACAAGGCAATAATGCGTGAACGCCATCCTACACCCACTGTAGATGATATGATATACCGCTTGAATGGTGCAACTGTATTCAGCAAGTTAGATTTAAACAAGGGCTATCATCAGCTTGAACTTGATGATGAGAGTCGATTCATCACAACGTTTACGACACATCGAGGTCTGTATAGGTACAAGCGCCTGAGTTTTGGTATTAACAGTGCTGCTGAAGTATTCCAGCACATCATCAGCCAGGTATTGCAAGATATACCTAATGCTGACAACATGTCTGATGACATCATTGTTTATGGCCGTACCCAAGCTGAACACGACAAAGCTCTTCGTGCAACATTGCAACGCTTACGAGAAAAGAATTTGACGCTAAGCCGAGCAAAGTGTGAGTTCAATCAACATAAAATTGAATTCTTTGGACATGTACTTAGTGACAAAGGTCTGTCTCCAGATCCTAAGAAAGTTGCAGATATCAAGAATGCTGCACCTCCTTCAACATCCACTGAAGTACATAGTTTTCTGGGAATGGCAAACTACTGTTCTCGCTTCATTCCAGATTTTGCTACCATTACGAAGCCTCTACGTGAGCTCCTGAAGAAAAATGCATCATGGTACTGGAGCGATGTCGAGCAAAATGCATTTGATGCTGTGAAAGATGCACTAGTAGAAAATGCGACTGCTGCATACTTTGATCCATCAATGGACACTGAGTTAACGGTGGATGCTAGTCCTGTTGGTTTAGGTGCTGTGTTAGCCCAACACAAACCTGGTCAACCAGATTCAAGAGTAGTAATTGCCTATGCCAGCCGTTCTCTCACAGATGTTGAGCAACGATACAGTCAGACAGAGAAGGAAGCTCTTGCTCTTGTATGGGGCTGTGAACACTTCAATGTGTATCTGCTTGGTGCACCCTTTACCACGATAGTCACTGACCACAAACCGTTGGAGACCATCTTCAATAATCCAAAGTCCAAACCACCAGCTCGCATTGAGAGATGGGCTCTTCGTCTGCAACCATACAACTTTACGGTGAAATACAAGCCAGGTGCAGGCAATCCCGCTGATTACATCAGTCGACATCCTGCCAACAGTTTCACCATCACCAAGCATCAGCAAGTTGCCGAGGAATATGTACACTCTGTAACCTGTGATGCAGTCCCTAAGGCTCTCACTCTTGATGAAATCCGTACTGCAACCCTAGAGGACCCAACTCTGCAAGCAACAGTGGATGCATTGACTAAGAAAAAGTTTCCACGCATCCCACCCTCAGGAGTTGACCAAGATGCATTCAAAGCACTTGAACGCATCCAGACAGAATTAAGTGTTACGCAACAACGCGACACCGTGCTGCGAGGTACTCGTATCGTCATTCCAGCTGTTCTCCAGCAACGTGCTCTGAAGCTTGCACATCAAGGACACCAAGGTCTTGTAAGGACCAAACAGCTGCTACGAGAAAAGGTGTGGTTTCCTGGCATTGATCGTCAAGCTAAGGACATGCATGATGCCTGTGTCCCTTGCCAAGCTGCAGTGGATACTTCAAGACCAACACCTCTACAACCTTCACCACTACCTGCTGCACCATGGATGGAAGTATCGATGGATTTCTGTGGACCGCTACCAACTGGAGAGTACTTGATGGTAGTCATTGATGATCACTCACGTTATCCAGAAGTAGAAATCATCACTTCCACATCTGCAAAGGCTGTCATCCCGAAACTTGACAAGATCTTTTCAAACTTTGGCATTCCTGAAGTTGTCAAGACGGACAATGGACCGCCATTTAATGGACAAGACTTTGTCAACTTTGCTGAGCATATTGGATTCAAACACCGCCGTGTGATGCCACTACATCCTCAAGCAAATGGAGAAGTAGAGAGATTCATGCAACCTCTCATGAAAGCGGTACGCTGTGCTCATGCCGAAGGACGATCCTGGAAACAAGCTATGTATGCTTTTCTCAGGAACTACCGTGCAACACCGCATGGAACACTGGGCAAGTCGCCTGGCGAACTTTTATTTGGACGTCCTATGAGAATCGCACTACCTGTCATGCCAGCCAAAGTAACGGATAAACGTCTCGCTCAGAAGGATGCACTAGCCAAGGGCAAAATGAAAATTGCTCATGATCAACGTGCAAAGGAACAATTCATAAAGGTTGGAGATACTGTTCTCGTTAAAAAGAAAAAAGAGGGAAAGCTAGATATGCCGTATGATACAAAACCATATAAAGTGATTAGTGTAAAAGGAACTATGGTAACAGCGAGTAATAGAGATCATAGTATAACACGTAATATGGCTTATTTCAAAGTGATTCCAACTAGTGTAGAAAATGATGAAGTGCAAAGTCGTGCAAAAGAAAAAGAAAAAATGAGTTATAACTCGATAAACAATTCATCGAGGGATGTTTTTGTATTTAAGGACTCTCGTCCAAAACGTCATGTTAAACGCCCTACACGATATGATGATTAATTGTGTTCCTATGTAATGCAAAGTATTTACTTGTTATACTAAACTAAATTTAATATTGTTTGAATAATGCAGATCTCTCATTCAATATTTTGTAACTTTGTATTACAGTTTCTTTCATGTTTGTTTAACATTGCATATGTATTTTTAACATTGAAATCCTTTGTGGTAAAGTTGTTTAAATTCTTTGTGTGTTTAATTAATGTTAAATGTATGCAATATCTCTTGACATGTTAATAACTTACTTTGTGTCAATAACTTTGCTTTGTGCTACAAGCATGGTAGACATCCTGTATTCATTCTTTTTAAAGAAAAGGAGGGATGTCATGTTCACAGAAAATGGTACCATCCGTTTTCTATGTGCGGCGGCTGGACGCCACTAGAGAGAGAAGGTAAACAAAAGCACACAGGACGCCTGCCAAGCTTGGGAGCTACTCTATCATGTAATCGTTTATTATTATTAAAGTCAGTAACCAGGAATGACTTTACATCAACCTTACTACCAAGACTATCTCACCTACACACAGACACCACATCACCCGACTTATCACCCATGTTTGAAACGTTGAATCAAATCACTCTCTTGGACATATGAAGAATCCTCTGGTTCCTCGTCCGTAAGGGACACAAGTGTTTTGAGAGGTCTCCCATACATCAAATGAGCTGGACTTAAGGGTTCACGTTGCAAAACATCATCAGAGAGGTAGGTAAGTGGTCGGTTATTGACTCGTGCTTCTATCTCTATGACTACTGTTTGATGCTCCTGCAGGTCAATCTTTTGGCGGTGTAGGGTTTTCCGTAGAGAACGTTTCACTGTACCAACCATGCGTTCATAGAAGCCTCCGTGCCATGGTGCTCTGGGAGGTATGAATTTCCAATGGCACTGCCGTTGATTTAGGGCTGTGCATACCTTTGGGTGTGTCCAGACTATCCTCAGACATGCTTCTCCTGCCACTAAGTTGGACCCATTGTCTGAGATCATTAACTTAGGACAGGATCTACGTGAAGCAAACCAGCGAAAAGCCTGTAAGAATGCTTCGGCACTCATATCTGGAGTCACATCTAGAGATGCACTGCCCTTGTTGTGGCACAAGTAAAAAGACAGATGTAAGCTTTAACTGGTTTCTTGTCTTTAGTGCCTGTCAGTGTTAGTGCTCCTGTGAAATCTACTCCTGTTGTCTCAAAGGGACGAATATGTACGACTCGTTCCTTCGGAAGTGGAGGAGTGCCAGGATATGGACACACTTTGGCATCGTATCTCCAGCAAATAACACAGGATTTGATTATTGATTTTACTGTCTGTCTACCTTGGGGTAGCCAGTACTGTTGTCTTAAGTCTGTGAGAGTATCTAATACCCCACCATGCAGAGTGCAGTATTTGTGTATATGTAACACAATTAGTTTGCTTACTATGTAGTGACGAGGGAGCAATATTGGATTTTTTGCTTTCAGATCTATGTCAGCGTGCTGTAAGCGGCCTCCGCATCTGGTTATATTATAATTGTCAGTGTCTATCCAGAGACCCAGATCATGTTGTAGCTTCTTTGGAACATTGTCAAATTCTGTCCCAAATGTGTCGATTTGAGCTCTTTTGACCCAATACCTTAGGGCATTAGGGAATTTATGCTTGATTCCTATTTTCTTTAGAAAATCAAACACTACTTGGGTGACACCCATAAGTTTATTCAGTTCAGAGTACCGAGTAGGATCAATTACCAAAGTCCGAGGTGGTTTCCAGGTTCTCAGTGGGAACAGTGACATTGGTCGCAATGACTTGTGGCTTTTGTTCAGGCCACTGGTCGCTGATTAGCCACTGAGGTCCATTGAACCACATCTCTGCCTTTGTTAATTTTCGTAAAGTCAGTCCTCGTGAGAGATAGTCAGCTGGATTCTCTTTAGTGGGTACATATCTTAGTTTATACCCTGCTGACAACTCTCGTATTTCCTTAATGCGGTTACTCATGTAAGGATTCTTACTGTTATTGTTCTTAACCCACTGTAGCACTGCCTCATTATCTGACCAAACTACTGTTTCTTTAAAGTGGATGTGGCTTAAGGCCTTGATCAGATAATGAGCCAATCTTACACCTAGCAGTAAGGCTGTTAATTCCAGTTGTGGCAGTGATCTTTTCTTTAAAGGTGCCACTCTGGCCTTTGATGTGAGCAAATTGGCTTGCCCATTTGAGACCAGGTAAGCTACTGTGCCATAAGCCTTTCCTGTGGCATCACAAAATACATGTAGCTTAATTGGTTTTTTTCATTTACTACTGTGTTCCTAGGGAACTTGACAGACTCTAGGGTACTTAAATCTTTTACTAACCCTTGCCATTTTTCTTGTAAGGCAGGTGTCAGAAGATCATCCCAGCCTATCTTTTGTTGCCAACATTCCTGTATTATCAACTTCCCATTAATCAGTATTGGACTTAATAGTCCTAATGGGTCGAAGGGTTTGCTGACTTGTGATAGTAATTTTCTCATTGTTAAGTTAGTGGTATCTGGCTCCACTGACTTGATTGTCAACTGATCGGTTGTCGTGTTCCATTCGACACCTAGTACCTTTGTCATCTCGGGTACCTGATAATCGGGAAATTCAGTTGAGATCAGTTGATTTATTTTGTCATTGTTAGAGACCCAAGACTGGAGAGGCATATTGGCTCCCATTAATTCTCGATTGGCCTCATTGTATATGTCCAACAGTTTACTTTCACTGTTGGTTGTACCTTGAAAATTATCCACATACAGGTTTTTGCTAATTTCCGTCTTGTTCAGGCTATTGGACTTCTTCAAGTGCGTATCCAAGGTAGCTTGGAGCAAAAAGGGAGATGACGTAGCGCCAAAAAGGACGGACGCAAACCGGTAAGTGATTAATTCACTGTTCGGATCGTTAGGATCCTTAATCCATAGGAACTTTGTGTAGTTCTGGTCTTCTTCTTGAAGACCTACCCTAAGGAATGCCTTGCTGATGTCGGCCGTATATGCATAAGTCCCAATACGGAACTTTAACAGCACGTCGTAAAGCCTTTGTGTTAGGCTAGGGCCAGTTTGTAGGCAGTCATTTAATGAAACACTACTCGGCCTCGTTTTAGCACTGCAATTAAATACTATCCATAATGGGGTAGTTACAGAATTTTTCTGTACAGGATGATGTGGTAAGTAGTGACCTTCCTTTGGGTTATCATTTGTAACAACTTCGATAAATTTGTCATCGAGTTGCTTCTGTATTATTTCATGGTACAACTTCAAGTTCTCAGGTTGTCTTTGTAAGCGCAACGCCTGTGATCTCAATTGGTTTTGTGCCATAAAATGGTTGATGGGTAGCTGAGGGTGATTCAGCTTCCATGGTAACCTGACCCAGTATTGATTATCTCTGTATATAACTGAGTCCAGGTATTGTTTGTAAGTCCAGTCATCATCTGGGCTAGGTTGTTCAGGGACAATGCCGAGAGTTGCCAGGTCCCATAACTTATGTACAGGGGGATCAAGCTCTTCCTCGGACATGTCTCTGAGTTGCAGTGGAGACTGGTCTCCTAGTTACGCAACCATTACTGGTTGGCATGTTGGTGGTCTACAGGTGCGGGTTGTTTTAGCCGTAATACTGGGCCTGTTAGCAAATAGCCACCTGCAGATGGTAACACGTTCATACCGTGTTTGTCTTCCTTTCCTTTGATAAACTTATGGTAGACATCTGATCCCATAAGGATTCCAATATTGGAAAGGTTGTCTGATGTGATTTTATCAGCCAAACGAATTCCCTTTTTTTTAGGAATTTGGCTGTTGTCCCCAGACCTCTTACATACAGATCTGTTGGGAATCTATCAACTACTAGAGCTTGTACCTTTTGTTCGTAACCTTTTAATCGTACTTTGGGTTGTACTACCTTGAAGACTCTGGCTCCTGAGTCAGTCAGGAATCCTGCTATGTTTATTCGTGTCTCCTCTACAGGTGTAAGTTTCAGTGTATCTACCAACTCTTTGGATATAAAGGTCAATTGGGACCCTTGATCAAATAATCCACGTACGTTGGTTTGTTCTCTCCATTTCTAATGATCAATCGTGCAGTAGGTAGAGCTGATTTATGTTTAGACCTTGTTGAGAAGACACTTATGTCAGGTAACACAGTACAAAGCTGTACTGAAGTGGTAGTTCCTTCCTCCTCCTGTGGTTTGGCAGACTTTGTACTTGAGTTCCCACAAAGTGCTGTATGGTGTTGACCCTTATGGCACCTATTACAGGTGCGTATTGTAGATGTGCAGGTGTCGGGATGATGTTCCCTTATACACTTGGTACATCTATGTAACTCCTTGAGTCGTTTTATGCGTGTTGCACGATCGGGGAAACGTCTGCAATTGTACATGGAATGTGATTGTCCACAGAACAGACATGGTCTCCAGACGTTAACAGTATCTTGAGGAGTCACCGATTTGGGTGACGTGTTACCTGTAGGTTTGGAGGTACCAACTGCATATGTGCCCACTCTGCCTTGTTTCCACTTTGGGGAGGGAGAAGGTGGCTTAGATGTTTGTAGTACTGTTTGTACTCTGTTGTTTACTATTAGTAGTAGACGAAGGTTTAGATGTCGCTTTTTCATCTGGGTTAACTCTTTCTCGTTCTATGATGGTTTGTAACCCTTTTGTAATCTCTGTTACTGTCTGAGATGGCTTTCCATATAATACGAACAACTTATCCAGGATATCCCTGGGTAATTTGCGTGTCATATGGAATTGGATTATTCAGTCTGATTCATCCAAGTTTACTTTATTTTTAAGTGCCTTAAGCAAAGACTCAAGCTCCAATCTAAAGGCTTGGAGTGAGCTTGCTGTATTATTTGGAGGTTTAATATCTAACAGCTTCTGGGTTAGAATTCTGATAGTCCTTTCGGGTTTTGCATAATTTTCTTTCAGGAGTTGTACGGCATTGTCATAATCGTCATCTGTGTAATTCAGATTACAGACCACCTGAAAGGCTTCATCCTTCAAGACACTCTGTAAATACGTAAACTTTGTCGTCTTTGGTACATTGGCATTAGAATCCAGAATCGACAATTTGCTCCAGAAATTGTCCCAACTCTCGTCTCTGTAACAGAAAAAGTTGGGAGACTGAGTGATGGTAATTTGACTTATGGTGCTGTCTGATTTGGGTAGTTGTGGCTGCAATATTTATAATGGCTTATGGGCGTCTATCCAATCGTCATAGCATTGTAACTTTGCAAACATTGCATCTTCGTAATCAGAGTTCTTGTAGTACGTCGTTCAATGTCTCTTCATCAATACTGGCAATCTTAAGTAAATTTTGATATTCTATCATTTGTTGCAAACACACCGGTCATATTTGTTCCATGTAAGCTGAAGATAGTGTTCCAGTGCTGCATAATTAACTGGAGTTGGTTACTCATGTCTTCACAGTTGTTAATCTGCCTTGTGAGATGCCCTTGAAGGCATTAAGGGTTAATTTTACATTTTTGAGAGTAGACATCTTGGAAGTACTTGCTAGTCGTATGGACTTAACTATTTGGCACTTGAATTAATACAGCTAATAGTTTCCGAACTAGAGCTGTTATCATTAGTTAAAATATACACTCTGTATATAATCATACACACTATAATTTGAGTGGTAAGCCTGTATCAATGCTGGTATTCCGCAAGTTAGCCCGTCATTATCACTCTTGGTTGGTACAGAGTCACAGGTTAACACTCAAAGATGAAATGATTATAGTTAAATTAACCTATAAAATATATAATATCAGGTTGAAAACACAACTCGGGTTGTCATGAATACTGCAATAAAATATGTACTGCTAGGTTGTAATATATGTTCACTCTAGACAAGTGTAAAAATTCTTACCCTTACACCAGGTTAGCACAATAAATTAAACTAGGTGCTGTACAACACCAGCCAAAATGTCCTACCCTTGTGCAAGAATTTGCTGTAAATAATGTGGTATGCAGTAAAGTTCTGTTAATGGTGCAATATTAAAGTAATGTTTTATACTTAATTACAAAAACATTTATAAGTATTATAAGTAAAGTAGCCCTTATCAACCTCTTGTAATGAAAAAAGCAAAGGTTTCTTTGGTCAGGCTTCAGAACTATAATAGTGCTTGTTGAAAGTTTTGTTTGCTATGAGATTGAAAAAGTTAGGCTAGAAATGTAAATATACGGCAGT
>WNGS01112557.1:0-14433 GCA_020271785.1 Procambarus virginalis | reverse complement strand
CTGTTGGAAATTTCCAACACTTATCAGCTTATTATATTATAATAAATTACATTACCTTACTAATTGCAGTAGTTCTTAACACCACTAACAGTAGTGTTAATATAATTTAATCTGAGCATATTGCTGATAATATGACTCCTGATCATGTAAATCGAGAGTTATTAATTGAAATTATTTAGTAAGTTTTATTCTGTTACGATCGAATGCTCTGGAGAAGTGTAAATATCATCTCCATTTCTCGCTAGAGATCATTTATCGAGAATATTATAATTATTAAATCGCTATAATTTAACCCAGTTCATATTATCGCATTTCATCCATAATTGCGCGGAAAAGAATAATTCGTGTTTAATAATTTCCGTGTGAATGCGAGAGCGGAGAAGGGAGGCGGCGGGGGGGAGCCATTACTCAACAAGGCTTGGTCACGAGGCAGCGTGGGTGGGCACATGGCAGTTGCTGGGAATTCTTATCGACAAGAATTACGTTGATACCCAGTTAATAAGTGAAATTTACTTGCCTATGTGTTCTCTAGTGCCTCGTCAGTTAATAAACGCGTCACAATTAGAACCAGGACTCGTAATTAAGTGTGCACAGCAGTGAACATTGAGACTGGCAGACGCGAATTTCGGCAGACCTCAGTACTCTGTTACGCACACATAAGTATTTCCTAGTTTTGGTGCATCAAAGTAGGTAGTACATTTGTGAGTAGTTTGTCGTCAGGAAGAATGAACATCAAAAATAACATGTTAGTAATGTTAATCACTCATCTCAGTTTCATGAATATCTGAACATAATTTGTAGCCTAGTCAATCGCTACTTTACATTCCTTTGCTTACAGCGTGTATTTGAGGTGCCAGCAAGATTCTCATCAATCGGTTATTTACTCGAGTTCTTTCTCTATGGGGATTCCGTGACCACGAGGACGAATGATGAACTGGCATTAGAAATCGTCTTACAGCTAAGACACATTTTTCGTACAATTTTATTCAATTTGATTATTGATTCTATATAATTCATACAATTTTCTATTGAATAATTATTGCCAGATTTGGTATTAATGTTTATGCTCTAACTGTGCTCAGTATTTATGCTCAGTGATTATGATGATTAATGATCATAATGATTATAATTTAATTATCATATATTTGAATATATTGTAGTTAGATTTATCATGTTATTAATACCACAATGAACTAGTGACGAACCACACTGGTTCCTAGATATATATGAACTTCTAGAAATAACCCCCCAATGTTGATATTTGAGGCTTTGGCTTTAATTAATAATTACAGTCTTCATTTATTTCAAGTGATTATTCATTAAATGAGTTTCCATACACACTGGTTCTCTAGTGTCATTCAAATGATCACTTTTATTTGTTTTCCCTCTTTTCTCAAAAGTGGGTGGTCCTTCGAGTTATTTCAATATAATAATTAAATAATTTTAATTTCTGAGTTCAAGCCCCAGATACCCAATATTTTGGTCCTCTTCGAACCGGATACTAATCAATTAACCATTTCGGTTCTCAGACCGAAACAACATTTTGGTCTTATCGAACTGGATACATACCAATTACCATTAAACTATATCCGTTCTCAGAAACCAAACAACATTTTGGTCTCTTAGAACTGGATACAATCCAAGAAATTCTTACAACTAGTCCTGTACTAATGAGTAGTACATCCATTATATATTTTTGTGCTGACCCTACCAAGGGTGGGATTCAACATTACAGTAACTCTGATTAGAGTGTTCCCATATTAATTATTTGTGTATTCATTATATTTTGTGTGTGGTTTTGAGTGTTGCTGTATGATCACCATTACATCTAATGGTGATAAAGATGAGCTGGCCAGACGAAAGTTAATGGTGACATGCAGACACCACTCAAAATCTTTAGCTATATACTTGTTAGGTAGGGACATTTAACCTCAATGTGAGGTAGAGATTAATTTAGCCAGAATTCAGGCTATACTCAATATTAATTATCAACTAATGAACAAGTATCCCAGCTTCATTAGTAATATTCAATCAAGTCCTATGAAATTTGGACTTAAAGCTAATATAGCTACTCCTGAGCAATTAAGGAGAACCTATATTGGCCTCAAAGGCCATTTAACTAGACTAATTAATAAGTCTGATGGCTTGTCCAAGGCAACTCCCATTGATTACTATCTACTAGAATCATCAGTGAGAGTAGCTAATCTTAAGTTTGATCAAGTTAAATCTGCAAGTCAGTCTTATCTTAACTCACTGAATGCTACTGAAACTGATCTAGAGGAATTAGATCAAATTGTAGCAAATATTTCCCAGCACGAAGATGAGACTCAAGATAAATTTGATGTACTATCCAGTATAGTAAACCATCAATCCAATACAAATTCTACTATGTCTCAATCCAGTATTCAATTACCTGAGGTTCGTCTACCTACTTTAGACTTACCTACATTTGCAGGGCTGGATGAAGAAAATTGGGACACATTTTGGATTTCATTTGAAGTTCATATCCATAACAGGTCTTATCTTGACCCAGTTTCTAAATTTTCATACCTGATTAGTCTTCTCAAAGGGGAAGCTAAAAAGGTTATAAATAACTTAGCTCTCACTGAGAGTAATTATGTGGAAGCTATAAAACTGCTGAAGTTGAATTATTGCAACCAGGAGTTAAGTATAGCTAACCTTTATTACCAATTGCTAGATCTGAATGCACCAAGTAACAGACCAGACTCACTTCAAAGCTTCAGGCTAGAAGCAGAGTCTCTAGTGAAGGCCTTAGGTACTAAAGTTGATGTACCAGCTTCAGAATGGTCAATCAAGTTACTTTTGCAGAGGAAATTGCCTCAAATTATCTTAGCAGAAATATGCTCACATTTTGATGACCAGACCACACACTAGAAGTTGAAGGGACGACGACGTTTCGGTCCGTCCTGGACCATTCTCAAGTCGCTTGTGATGAGGAGGTAGAGAACGGGAAATAAATAGGCAAGAGAGAGGTGAGGAGGAAAGTAAGGTGTAGAGAATAGTAGTAATACAAACACACAAACTAACACACTTCGTAGCAATCTAGTTCACACTGCTCCTCCTGCTTCTAATGCTGCTGGTGTCTACTCTATTTCCTGTTCTTCTTGTCCTCTCCAATACTTTGGCGAAACTGGCCGTACACTGAATGACAGACTTAAAGAACACAAGAGAAGTGTTAAGTCTGCAGACACTAACAATGCTCTCTTCTGCCATGTGAGGGATTCTAATCATCCCATTGATTGGTCTTCCTCCAAAATAATCTTTCCTGCCTCTACTCTTCACAGACGCCGTCTTGTAGAATCGGTTCTTATACACAATGTACCCAACATGAACTTGAGTCCTGGCTTTGTTGCTGTGGACTCTTCCCTTTCACAGTACATACTCAAATGCTCTAATCTTTCTAACAAACGTGACTTAACATAAGCTTACCCCTTCCATTTATCTTTCTTTCTCTTTCCTTTTCTTTCTCTCTTCTCCCCTTTTTCTGTTCATTGTCTTCTCCTACGCTCCTTTGCTATCCTCTGCTTATTCCTATTACCTTTCCTTCGGTGGTTATAATGGGAGCTGCCTCGTATGGGCCAATAGGCCTTCTGCAGTTCTCATTATTACTACTATTCTCTACACCTTACTTTCCTCCTCACCTCTCTCTTGCCTATTTATTTCCCGTTCTCTACCTCCTCATCACAAGCGACTTGAGAATGGTCCAGGATGGACCGAAACGTCGTCGTCCCTTCAACTTCTAGTGTGTGGTCTGGTCAACATACTTCAGCCACATTATTGTGACTCTTCGCCTGCATGCTCACATTATAAAACCAAGTTTCTCACTCTCGAGCAAATATTCGAGGGACTGAGAATAACAGTTAACAGGTTGAAGACTCATGATAAGATTAAACCTGAGTCTAAATCACCTAACATTGACAATTCAGTCAAACCCAAATTGACTTTGAATAAATCCAATAAATCTAAGCCTAAGACTACTCCATCCACTGGAAAGGGGAGTGGTAGTGTAGGTACTTATACTGTATCGCCCTCTGACACTACAACTGATAGGTCTACTAAAAGGACAAATTCAGTCAGAGAGAGAAGGTGCCTGTTCTGCGATCAAGAACATCTCACCTACAAATGTACGGTTTATCCTAACTTTAATACCAGGATTAAACAACTCCAAGAATTACACAGATGCACCAAGTGCATGGGTTCTCATGAGCCCAGTAAATGTGTTGTGCAGCTACGGTTATGCAGTAGATGCCACAAAGGTGTACATCATTATGCCTTATGTAGAACAATTTCTACCCAATCTGTGACACCTGGGAAGAATTCTATGAATTCTACCACAGTACAATATTGCAAGGTACATCAAGAAATAAGTGTACTTGCTACTGAGTCAGGCAATAATACCACTCTGCCTACAGCTCAACTTAAACTAATAGACAAGAAATCTAGAGTTAACACTAGAGGTCTCTTTGATCAGGGATCACAGAAAACCTTCATCACGCAACAATTAGTTGAGCAGTTAAAATTAAAACCTGCCAAAAGTGTGAGACTGAATATTTCTGGGTTCTTGACTAATAGTGGACCTCGTGAATACCAAGTAGTCAAGGTATTAGTGAGACTTGGATCTTCTACTAGTCCAATACAAGCGGTAGTAGTTGATAAACTGCCTTCAGACCTGCAGGTCACAGGACTAGCTCGCACTGCGAGGTATCTTAAACGAAACCGCATGAGGCTAGCAGATCACAAAATAAATTCTGACTGCCTCACAGATGTTGGTATACTTATAGGCGCTGACCATTATTATAAATTTATAACTGGATGCACCAGACAACACGGAATGAATTTGTTGTCATCTGCTGGAGGCAAGTTGCTTACTGGACCGGTGCTTTTCCAACAAAACCCAGCGTCAACCAACAAACAAGATAACAATGCAATAGTGGCGTGACTAGGCTTGGAACAGTCACCCCTACATTTCAGAGAAATATCTGAAGATTATGAGTCTGATCCACCTGTACATCGTCTGTGGGATTTAGACACTTTAGGTATTGTCCCTGAACAACCAAGTCCTGATGATATGTGGACTTACCAGCAATATCTGGATACAGTTGTCTATAAAGACAAACAATACTGGGTGAGACTGCCATGGAAGTTGAATCATCCACAACTTCCAGTTAATTATTTCATGGCAGCCTCTCAATTACAGTCACAATTAATACGGCTGAAAAAACAGCCAGATAAATTAAATATGTACCATCAATTAATTCAGCAACACTCAACAGTAAATTTATTGAAGTTGTTGATAATGATGACCGAAAAACAGGTCACTATTTACCCCATCACGCTGTGTTGAAAGATTCATTGACAACACCAATACGTATTGTTTTCAACTGTAGTGCCAAAGTGAAGGCAAACAGCGTGTCTTTGAATGAATGTCTCCAAACGGGACCTAGCCTAACACAAAGGCTACATGATGTACTGTTACGATTCCGTACTGGTATTTTTGCTTATACTGCTGATATCAGTAAAGCTTTCCTTAGAGTAGGCTTGCAAGAGGAGGATCGTAATTACACCAAATTTCTCTGGATTAAAGATCCCCAGGATCCTGACAGTGATGTCATAACCTATCGGTTTGCCTCTGTGCTTTTCGGAGCGACTTCCTCACCGTTTCTACTTCAAGCCACATTAGATACACATTTGAAGAAGTCAAATAGTCCTTATAAGGCAGAGATCAGTGACAACTTGTATGTCGATAATTTCCAGGGAACTACTAATGATAAATCCAAATTGGTAGAAATTTACCATGAGGCTAACCGTGAGTTATTAGGAGCCAATATGCCACTACAATCATGGGCCTCAAACAATAAATCATTAAACCAGATAATCGAGAAAGAATTTCCAGGTTATCAGGTGCCTAATCAATTAAAAGTTCTGGGTGTGGAATGGAACACAGGTACTGACGAGATGAATGTCAAGTCAGTACAAACCAATAATTCATCCCTTACCATGAGAAAATTACTCTCATATGTCAGTCAACCATTTGACCCTTTAGGCTTACTTAGTCCTATATTAATAAGGGGCAAACTCCTAATGCAGGAATGCTGGCAGAAACATATGGGATGGGATGATCCGTTGCCAATGAGTTGCAAGAGAAATGGCAAATACTCGCAGCGGATTTCAATCAATTAGGTGTTTTGAAATTTCCTCGTAATGCTTCAGGACAAAACTTACCTACAAATTTGCACATTTTTTGCGATGCCTCTGGCAAAGCATATGGCGCTGCAGCCTACTTAGTCAATAGTGCACAATCAATTTTACTCACATCTAAAGCAAGAGTTGCTCCAATCAAGAAGAGATCTTTACCTCAAATGGAGTTAACTGCATTGCTAGTGGGAGTAAGATTGGCTCATTGCCTGACCAAGACACTCAATAATATTCACTTTGGTGAGATCGTAGTGTGGTCAGACAATGAGGCAGTCTTACAATGGGTAAGAAATAACAATAATAAAACTCCCTACGTTAGTAATCGCGTTAGGGAAATTCATGAATTATCTGCTGGATATAAATTCAGACATGTCCCCACTAAGGACAATCCTGCAGATTACTTATCAAGAGGTTTAACATTTAAACAGCTAAGCAAGTCTTCGATGTGGTTTAATGGACCTTCATGGCTTGTTAGTGGTCAGTGGCCCAAACAGAAACCACAAGTCATAGTGACCAGTATCACTACTCCCATGAAAGACCCAGAACCTCATCGATCTCGGCTATTAATCCTCACAATTATTCTAACTTGAGTAAGTTATTAAGAGTGACAGCACATGTGTTTGACTTTCTTGCTAAGATAGGAATCAAGCATAAGTTTCCCAATCCTATCATCTACTGGATCAAACGTGCACAACAAGAGACATATGGAAGTGAATATGAAAATCTTCCAGATAAATTAACCAAGTCTCTAGGTATCTGGTATGATACCAACACTCATAATATATTAAGGTGTGGAGGACGTTTGCTTCATGCAAAAATTGATTTGGACACAAAGAATCCAATCCTTCTACCACGTCACCACATTATTACAAAACTTCTAGTTTTACATCACCATCAATATGGTACTTTGCATGGTGGAGTGTTAGACACTCTCACCGACCTCAGACAGAAATATTGGCTTCCTCAAGGTCGTCAAACTGTCAAATCAATTATTAAGTTCTGTATAATCTGCCAACGCTACGATGCACGAGTATGTCCTTACCCAGGACCTCCACCACTCCCTAAAGAGAGGGTAGTTCATCTTCGTCCGTTTGAGACCACTGGTGTCGATTACACAGGAGCCTTGCTTCTCACTGGCAATCCGGATAAGATACCAGTGAAAGCTTATATTTGCCTCTTCACATGTGCTACCACACGAGGCGTACATTTAGAAGTGACTTCTGACATGAGTGCTGAAGCCTTCATCCAAGCTTTTCGTAGATTTGCAGCTCGCAGATCCTGTCCCAAACTCATGATATCTGATAATGGCTCAAATTTTGTGGCAGGAGAAGCCTGCTTACGAGAGATATGGAATCATCCAGAAGTGCAGTCTGTCATGCAGAGACGACAATGCCACTGGAAATTTATTGCTCCCAGAGCCCCCTGGCAAGGTGGGTTCTACGAACGTATGATAGGGACTGTCAAGAAGTGTTTAAGGAAGACCTTGCATCGACAGAAAATTAGTTACTCAGAACTCCAAACACTCGTCGTGGAAATTGAGGCGCGAGTCAACAATCGCCCATTAACTTATCTATCAGATGATTTCTCACAGAGAGAGCCTCTGAGTCCCTCGCATTTAATACATGGAGGCCTGCTGCCCTCTGATACCTTTGGCAGAAGAGGACCCCGTCGATCCTTCCTATGTAACCAGGAGTGACTTAGTACAAAGTTACCAACATCTCTCAAGAGTAATTGAAAGGTGGAATGAGGTGTGGACTCGAGAGTACCTCACCGCTCTACGAGAGTACCACTATGGAGCTTCGAGCCCCTATAATAAAGTGCAACTTAAACCAGGAGACCTAGTATTAGTTGACAGTGATGGACCAAGGTCAGAATGGCCTATAGGCAAAATTGTTGCAATCCACCCAGATCACCAAGGCATCCTGAGAGTAGTACGAGTTTTGTGCAAAGGCACTACTACTCTAAAGACATTAGAGAAGTGTTTATCAGAACCAGCTTCAACAGTTTCCGAGGACAACAATTCTGATCCACCGAGCACCCGCCCCACTAGAGCAGCTGCTCAACAATGTAAAAGGAAACTACAAGCCTATTATAGCTCTGACTAAGAGCAAATAATTTTCATCCAATTTGAGTGATCATGATGATACTGTGTTGTGATGTCTAGTAACCAATCAGCTACAAGTCACAATGACCCAGACATTCACCTCACAGTAGAGTCTCAGTTACTTGAATTGTATGATTCAATCATTAACTTGTGTAAACTATTAATTATGACATTAAATTTCATGTCTTAAATTCTTGCATGTCCTTGACATTTACGGGACATCCGTTGTGTGTGTACTAACATACTAACATACTAACCTTAATACTAACTTCGGGATAGGTACGTCAGTACTCAACATGGCACTGCGACCCGAGTTTTCTCCCCCCGGAGTTATGTTGGAAATTTCCAACACTTATCATCTATTATTATATTATAATAAATTACCATTACCTTACTAATTGCAGTAGTTCTTAACACCACTAACAGTAGTGTTAATATAATTTAATCTGAGCATATTGCTGATAATATGACTCCTGATAATGTAAATCGAGAGTTATTAATTGAAATTATTTAGTAACAGTTTTTATTCTGTTACGATCGAATGCTCTGGAGAAGTATAAATAACATCTCCATTTCTCGCTAGAGATCATTTATCGAGAATATTATAATTATTAAATCCCTATAATTCCAACCCAGTTCATATTATCGCATTTCATCCATAATTGCGCGGAAAAGAATAATTTGTGTTTAATAATTTCCGTGGTGAATGCGAGAGCAGGGAGGGAGGCGGCGACGCCATTACTCAAGAAGGCTTGGTCACGAGGCAGCGTGGGTGAGGCACATGGCAGTTGCTGGGAATTCTTATCGACAAGAATTACGTTGATACCCAGTTAATAAGTGAAATTTACTTGCCTATGTGTTCTCTAGTGCCTCGTCAGTTAATAACACGTCAACAATTAGAACCAGGACTCGTAATTAAGTGTGCACAGCAGTGAACATTGCGACTGGCAGACGCAATTTTGGCAGACCTCAGTACTCTGTTACGCTCACATAAGTATTTTCCTAGTTTTGGTGCATCAAAGTAGGTAGTACATTTGTGAGTAGTTTGTCGTCAGGAAGAATGAACATCAAAAATAACATGTTAGTACTGTTTATCACTCATCTCAGTTTCATGAATATTTGAACATAATTTGTAGCCTAGTCAATCGCTACTTTATATTCCTTGATTACAGCGTGTATTCGAGGTGCCAGCAAGATTCTCATCAATCGTGTTATTTGTGGTAAAAACTCCAGGCAGTATATCTCCTTTTAATTGACTTCAATAAATTAAAGTTTATCTTATTTTTTCTTAGTAGGTAAGAAATTGAGTGGACTGTATGTACTTGTTAAAACTGCCTGAAATTAATCTCACACAAATTGGAGGGACAATTTGTAGCTTAAACCACTTTGTAATGGCTCCTTCTTAAACTACCAATTGTTTACCTAAGTTTATTATATTATTTTATCATACCACATATGGTGGTCTAATCTACTATTATTTCAATAATTATTACTAGTTATGAATACTACTACTACAATAACTAGAATGGCCTTATCTGAGCCTGTAGTAAGGGCCTGCTAAGGCTGTGTCATGTTAGCATCTATGTGGGTGTGGCCCTGTGCCTCATGGTGCCAATGGCGGCTGTGGAGGCCTACAAGGCTGGCAACAGCTAGGTACATGTGCATAGTTCTACTGCTCAGCTACTTGCTGTTCCAAGTCACAATTTACCTGTATGGGATGCAAGAGTTAGTACATTTCCCTAAGCATATCAATACAGGTATAACATGGTATGTGAGGGCTGTAAAAATGGGGTACACGTACATTTGTGGGGTGTTTCCATATATCATAACCGCCTATACCCTTTGATATTAAAAAGTGCACTATTGTAATATACAAATACTTGGTAAGACGGATACGTTCGTTGCTGTGATGTTGATAGGCTGTGTTGCTGGTTGTTGACACGTAAATTGGGTGTCTAGTTAGTTACACCAGCTCTGGAGCCATGTGTGCAGCGTAAGGCTGCGTTTGTTATTGTTTACGTGTGAGCGTGGCGTCTGTAAGAGACGCTCTGCCTTCCTTGTTCCAATATTGTGGTTCTACTTCTAAGTTAAATTTATGTTAACAAGGGAATCAAGCTATATTTTGGTGTTAATAATTATATTCAGTCTTATTGAACACTTTTTTATTCAATTTAGACATTAAACTGTTGTATGAACAGTGGTTTAATAATGTAAATACTGCGGCGACGTCGATGACGTCACGGAGTCTCCCATTCTCTAATTTTAAGAGGATACTGTTAAGGGAAGACTATACTATTTGTGTATGAGTGTGTCGGTTTCCCGACATAATTCCGGGGGGGAAGAACACGGGTCGAAGTCCCGGTAAGGACTGCGATCACTTTATTCTTCTCCTTCAGAATTATAATGCTGCTTTAATTTGAGTTTACATTGTTGAGCTGCAGTCCTTTGGGGACGTATGTCCCGTACTGGCGTATCGGGTGCTGGAAGTCGCTGTACGTCTTCGTTCCTGGCCAGTTCTAAAGGAACTAATTTCTCTAAAGTTTTGAGAGTAGTGTTGCCTCGGCATTTTACTTTCACTATTCTCAAGATGCCCTGGCTGTCTGGATGAACAGAGACTATTTGACCTATAGGCCACTCTGAGCGTGGTCCATCACTATCCACCAGAACTATGTCACCAGGGTTCAAGTTAATTCTGTTGTAGGGGTTGTTTGCCCCGTAATGATACTCTCTCAGAGCTGTAAGGTATTCTCGAGTCCATACGTCATTCCACCGACTTATCACCCTTGATAGATGTTTGAAACGTTGAACCAAATCACTCTCTTGGACATATGAAGGATCCTCTGGTTCCTCGTCCGTAAGGGACACAAGTGTTTTGAGAGGTCTACCATACATCAAATGAGCTGGACTTAATGGTTCACGCTGCAAAACATCATCAGAGAGGTAGGTAAGTGGTCGGTTATTGACTCGTGCTTCTATCTCTATGACTACTGTTTGAAGCTCCTGCAGGTCAATCTTTTGGCGGTGTAGGGTTTTCCGTAGAGAACGTTTTACCGTACCAACCATGCGTTCATAGAAGCCTCCGTGCCATGGTGCTCTGGGAGGTATGAATTTCCAATGGCACTGCCGTTGATTTAGGGCTGTGCGTACCTTTGGGTGTGTCCAGATTTTCCTCAGACATGCTTCTCCTGCCACTAAGTTGGACCCATTGTCTGAGATCATTAACTTAGGACAGGATCTACGTGAAGCAAACCTGCGGAAAGCCTGTAAGAATGCTTCGGCACTCATATCGGGAGTCACTTCTAGATGGACTGCCCTTGTTGTGGCACAAGTAAAAAGACAGATGTAAGCTTTTACTGGTTTCTTGTCTTTAGTGCCTGTAAGTGTTAGTGCTCCTGTGAAATCTACTCCTGTAGTCTCAAAGGGACGAATATGTACGACTCGTTCCTTCGGAAGTGGAGGAGGGCCAGGATATGGACACACTCTGGCATCGTATCTCCGGCAAACAACACAGGATTTGATTATTGATTTTACTGTCTGTCTACCTTGGGGTAGCCAGTACTGTTGTCTTAAGTCTGTGAGAGTATCTAATACCCCACCATGCAGAGTGCAGTATTTGTGTATATGTAACACAATTAGTTTGCTTACTATGTGGTGACGAGGGAGCAATATTGGATTTTTTGCTTCCAAATCTATGTCAGCGTGCTGTAAGCGGCCTCCGCATCTGATTATGTTATAATTGTCAGTGTCTAACCAGAGACCCAGATCACGTTGTAGCTTCTTTGGAACATTGTCAAATTCTGTCCCGAATGTGTCGATCTGAGCTCTTTTGACCCAATACCTTAGGGCATTAGGGAATTTATGCTTGATTCCTATTTTCTTTAGAAAATCAAACACTACTTGGGTGACACCTATAAGTTTGTTCAGTTCAGAGTACCGAGTAGGATCAATTACCAAAGTCCGAGGTGGTTCTGGGTTCTCAGTGGGAACAGTAACATTGGTCACAATGACTTGTGGCTTTTGTTCAGGCCACTGGTCGCTGATTAGCCACTGAGGTCCATTGAACCACATCTCTGCCTTTGTTAATTGCCGTAAAGTCAGTCCTCGGGAGAGATAGTCAGCTGGATTCTCTTTTGTGGGTACATATCTTAGTTTATACCCTGCTGACAACTCTCGTATTTCCTTAACGCGGTTACTCACGTAAGGATTCTTACTGTTATTGTTCTTAACCCACTGTAGCACTGCCTCATTATCTGACCAAACTACTGTTTCTTTAAAGTGGATGTGGCGTAAGGCCTTGATCAAATAATGAGCCAATCTTACTCCTAACAGTAAGGCTGTTAATTCCAGTTGTGGCAGTGATCTTTTCTTTAAAGGTGCCACTCTGGCCTTTGATGTGAGCAAATTGGCTTGCCCATTTGTGACCAGGTAAGCTACTGTTCCATAAGCCTTTCCTGAGGCATCACAGAATACATGTAGCTTAATTGGTTCTTTTTCATTTACTACTGTGTTCCTGGGAACTTGACAGACTCTAGGGTACTTAAATCTTTTACTAAACCTTGCCATTTTTCTTGTAGAGCAGGTGTTAGAAGATCATCCCAGCCTATCTTTTGTTGCCAACATTCCTGTATTATCAACTTCCCATTAATCAGTACTGGGCTTAATAGTCCTAATGGGTCGAAGGGTTTGCTGACTTGTGATAGTAATTTTCTCATTGTTAAGTTAGTGGTATCAGGCTCCACTGACTTGATTGTCAACTGATCTGTTGTCGTGTTCCATTCGACACCTAGTACCTTTGTCATCTCGGGTACCTGGTAATCGGGAAATTCAGTTGAGATCAGTTGATTTAATTTTTCATTGTTAGAGACCCAAGATTGGAGAGGCATATTGGCTCCCATTAATTCTCGATTGGCCTCATGGTATATGTCCAACAGTTTACTTTCACTGTTGGTTGTACCTTGAAAATTATCCACATACAGGTTTTTGCTAATTTCCGTCTTGTTTGGGCTATTGGACTTCTTCAAGTGCGTATCCAAGGTAGCTTGGAGCAGAAAAGGAGATGACGTGGCGCCAAAAAGGACAGAGGCAAACCGGTAAGTGATTAATTCACTGTTCGGATCGTTAGGATCCTTAATCCATAGGAACTTTGTGTAGTTCCGGTCTTCTTCTTGAAGACCTACCCTAAGGAATGCCTTGCTGATGTCGGCCGTATATGCATAAGTCCCAATACGGAACTTTAACAGCACGTCGTAAAGCCTTTGTGTTAGGCTAGGGCCAGTTTGAAGACAGTCGTTTAACGAAACACTACTCGGCCTCATTTTAGCACTGCAATTAAATACTATCCGTAATGGGGTAGTTGCAGAATTCTTCTGTACACAATGATGTGGTAAGTAGTGACCTTCCTTTGGGTTATCATTTGTAACAACTTCGATAAATTTGTCATCGAGTTGCTTCTGTATTATTTCATGGTACAACTTCAAGTTCTCAGGTTGTCTTTGTAAGCGCAACACCTGTGATCTCAATTGGTTTTGTGCCATAAAATGGTTGACGGGTAGCTGAGGGTGATTCAGCTTCCATGGTAGCCTGACCCAGTATTGATTATCTCTGTATATAACTGAGTCCAGGTATTGTTTGTAAGTCCAGTCATCATCTGGGCTAGGTTGTTCAGGGACAATGCCGAGAGTTGCCAGGTCCCATAACTTGTGTACAGGGGGATCAAGCTCTTCCTCGGACATGTCTCTGAGTTGCAGTGGAGACTGGTCTCCTAGTCATGCAACCATTACTGGGTTGGCATGTTGGTGTTCTACAGGTGCGGGTTGGTTTAGCCGTAATACAGGGCCTGTTAGCAAATAGCCACCTGCAGATGGTAACACGTTCATACCGTGTTTGTATTCCTTTCCTTTGATAAACTTATGGTAGACATCTGATCCCATAAGGATTCCAATATTGGAAAGGTTGTCTGATGTGATTTTATCAGCCAAATGAATTCCCCTTTTTTCTAGGAATTTGGCTGTTGTCCCCAGACCATATACATATAGATCTGTTGGGAATCTATCTACTACTGGAGCTTGTACATTTTGTTCGTAACCTCCTAATCGTACTTTGGGTTGTACTAA
>WNGS01112554.1:0-10280 GCA_020271785.1 Procambarus virginalis | reverse complement strand
TGAATCGACGACAGCACCACTCGCACCTCTGCGCCATCTACCAAGCCGATGTCTGGGCCTAAACCAGTCATTGAAGTTAGATATCCTGTGCTCTCAAGCTGAAAACAACCAATGATACAAGCTCTGTTTATTAGTGGATGTTCTCAGCCAGCGCTTTATTCTCAGCACCTGTAATTCATTTCTTAAGACTTTATTTATTGTGTAGAGTAATGTCACCCCTGTTCTTATTTTTGTTATATTTTTTTAACTTAATATTTGGTTGCACTGTACATAGCCATGGGATTATCTTTGTTCATAATTTTTCAAGTTAAAGTTTCATTGTTCATACTATTTGTTTTGTGTGTTTTCCCTTACTTTACCACAGAAGCAACAGCCACAGTCAACTTTTGAAATGTTGATTGGCATGGCTGCTGAACGGCTTGGGGGGGCCAGCACAAGAGATGAGAGAGAGAGAGATTAGAGTAGGAGAGAGAGCCTAGGAGAGCGACCATAGAGAGAGTCCCGAGAGAGAGTAAGAGAGAGATTAGGACTAGAGAGGAGATCTGAGCGAGAGGACCGAGAGAGAGGAAGACAGAGAGTAAGAGAGAAAGACATAATGAGAGATACGAGAGAACGGTAGCGAGAGACAGGATAGTATAGAGAGACAGATGCAGAGAGAGAGATGGACAGAGAGATATAGCAGCTTCCAGAGAGAGCGTACGAGGCCAGGAGAGCTAGATGATGCCATATCTTATAGATATAGACAGCTATATATATATATACAGATCTGATATATGATACCCATCGCGAGATTGAATGTTTACCTATAGAGACAGCTCTTAGATACTACGAGATATATATATATATATAGCTATCATTCTATATATATCTCGTCTCTATATATACATATATATGATTATATCCTATCTAATTATTTATATCATATATATAATCTATATATTATATATATATAGTCGTACCTAGTAGCCCGAACGCACTGTTTGGTCCTGCGATGCAAGGCCAGATTTGCTAATAAGCCAAGTGGTCCTGAATTAATCTATTTTCTCTAATCTTTTCTTATGAAATGGATAAAGCTACCCATTTCATAATGTATGGGGTCAATTTGTATGGGAGTTAAAATTACCGGAGATATAGTACCGAACCTAACCAACCCACCTACACTGGAACCCTACCCTAACCTATCTTATAGGGTTAGGTTTAGGTTTAGGTAGCCGAAGAAAAAAGTTAGGTTAGGTAGGTTAGGTAGGTTTACGTAGTGCCGAAAACACTTAATTCATGAAAACTTGGCCTATAGGCAAATCGGGCCCCCCCTTGCATAGTAGGACTCGAGAAGTGCGTCCGGGCTACTAGGTACCGACATATATATATGATATATATATAGATATTATATAGATATTATATATATATATAGAGAGAGGAGAGAGAGAGAGAGCGAGAGAGAGAAGAGAGAGAGAGAGAAACTTTTAGACAACAACAACCACCGATGAGACTCCGGAAACCCTGGCCTCCACAATGGCAGGTACGCTCTTATACCCGCTGCACTACACTCAGAGCCACAAAGAGGTCAGTGCAGTGTATAAAGAGCGTAACTGCCATTGTGGTGGCCAGGGTTCGAGTCTCCTGGTGGGTGTTGTTGTCTAAAAGTTTCTATACTTTCTGACTTGCATGTTTAATTGGCAAGTGTGTGGTGCATTCATATATATATATAATAATATATATATATATATATATATATATATCTATATATATATTATATATATATCATATGATCGATGTTCCACTTCGGGAAATCTTAATTTTAAAGATAAATAGGACAACCAAGGATATACTGAACATCTTGTTGCAGATTCTTTACTTTAAAATGCCTAACGTTTCGAATACTTCTTGTATTTCTCATCAGAATCTAAAAGAAAAAATAGAACTAACAATCAAATAACTGGTAAACAAAGAACTCCTACTGAATTATATAACTGCCCATCAAAGAAAGGAGAATTATTAAAAAACAAAACACTTAAGCTTACTTAAAAGTGATCAATACAAATAAAACTTATTAACCGTCACATAAATAGAAGCATATATTAAAAAACATTAAAATTACAACACGAATTTTATGGGACGACTACAACAAACCATACTATTAAACTTTAGCTGAAGTGATCAACTGGAGTGAAACTTGATAGCTATCACATAGCTACTAAACACTATAACAAATATTCATATCCTGACTACAAATCTACAAAAAATGTATATAAAATACAAAACGAATAAGCGACAATTATTAAATACTACTCAAAATCGTATATAAAAACTCAAATAGTTAAATAAAACTAAATACAAAACATGTATTATGTATCCTAAATAAAAGATTTTAATAATGTACAATGTCAATATTTGAAATAAGTAAGAAAGGCAAAAACATGGTAGAATAAAATAAAATTATAAATAAAATTAACTAACTACCAGAATGAACTATAAAGCACATTACAGGGCCTACTGTGCAATACACAGTGTACAATTGAACAGCCGAACGGTTGCTATTTAACAAAGGCCGCAGCTCCTTTATATGTAAGGATTTCCATTACTCTCAAATCTGACTGTCCAATTTATACAAGTGTCCAAAATTTTAAAAGCAGATTCCAGCAGAAAATGATTAAACTCGCAACAGTGGTTTATAATCTCCGAAAATGCAGGTTTAGACAATGGTAATCCCGTCCTAAAAGAAACTCCCCCGGTGCTTCAAGTATCCTAATATTAAAGTTCCGAATGGACCTCCCGATATATCCAGCATCACAGCTGGAACAATTATACGTATATACGAATTAAAGCACAGGGGAGTAGGCACTTTTATCTTTAATTTAAAATAAGAGCCTATGGTATTAGTGTTGACAAAATAAATCTACAGTCGACTTGAGGCTAACAATGCTGCAACATTTCCTCAAACGACTCCTTACAGAAAAACTATCAGTGCCCATAAAATGGATAATTTATATATTTGGATATCCCTTTGCTACTGTATACTAATCTTACACGAGGGGTGAAACTTCTTAGTTAAGAAATTCCTGATAAAAGTATAAATCATATGCAGAGGATAACCATGTTTTGGAAAAAACATTTCACAAGAAAATTGATTTCCTTGATCACAGTTATTCCCAAGTTGGAACATAGAACAAAATAGGGGGCATGAGTAAGTAGTGGATAAAGGGCAAGAGGGGGTTAAAAGACGCAGAGAAAAAATAGAGTAAAGTGAAACAGAAAAACGAGAAAGGTCGGGGGCTAAAAAAACAGAGGGGTGAACCCAGTAAGTGGGCCACGGGACATAAAGAACGAAGAAAGACAGTATGAAGGAAAGCGAGCAAGGAAAAGGAAGGAGACGATGGTGTGCATGAAGGAGGAGCTAAAGGGACGCAAGAGTGACCGGGGCACCGAAAGAACAAAAAAGAGCAAGAAAAAGAAGGGGGGGAGGTGTAGGGAGACGGTAAGGAAGCGTAAGGTGTTGGTGGGGTAAGGAAGATACGGTGCGGGGGAGAGGCAGGGAGAGGCAGGAGGAGGAGGGGCTGGGGTGACAAGGAGGGGGAGGGGGAAGGGGCGAGGGGGGCGGGGAGGCGGAGGATGTAAGACAATCGAAGGAGGCGAAACGGAGGACGTTTAACGGAAAGATAGCGGAAACAGCTGGGCAAGGAGAGCCGGGGTGGGACGAGAGGCTGGAAAAAAGAGAGATAGAGAGAGAGAGAGATGAGAGAGATATGATTGAGAGAGAGAGAGAGAGAGAGAGAGCGAGAGAAGAGAGAGGAGCGGAGAGAGAGAAGGTAGAGTTAGACGGAGAGTATATCTTTATATTGATGAGTATAGATCTAGAATTCACCTGAGAATGCGGGACTAACAACCTGAAGACTCTAGAAAAAACAGTAGAGGAAAAATTAGCTTTTTTCACATTGTAGCGATGCCCTGAAACAATCAGAAGCGAGCGGGCTGGAAGTGGTAGTTTGGTGATCGGCGACGATGAAGGGGGAGGAGGAGAGCGTGTGTCTGATACGTATGCACTTGGCAGAAGCGCATTTTACACAATCCATACTACTCTTGCTTGTAGTACTTAGATGTTGTAGATGTACTGAAGTAACTTGATGGTAGGAAAGAGCTGGCCAAATCTCTCTTGATGGAGATTATCGTAACAGCTCTCCCCCGAACCTGCTCTTACGGGTTAAGTTACTTCAGTGGCTGGTGTAGAGGTAGGAGTAGCTGTCTGTACCTCGTAGACTCTGGAGAGGGCGTCGGCTATGATGTTCTCCAAACCTTTGATGTAGAAGATCTCCAGATTAAAATTCTGCAAGTACAGAGCCCAGCATAGAAGACGTTGATTGCTGAATTTGTGCCTGTTGTAGGAACCGCAGGGATTGTGGTCCAAGTAGATGGTAATACCGATTCCCCTGTAGGTGGTTCAAAAATGTTGCAGATTCAGGACGATGGAGAGGAGTTTTCTTTTCGATAGTGCTGTAGTTCTTCTGGTGAGGGCTTCAACTTATAGCTGTAGTAGCTAACAGGAAGAACCTCCTCGCCTCGTTGTTGCATCAGGACCCCCCGATGCCGTTACCACTGGGCGTCGACATTGATGATGAAGGGCTTCGTGATATCTGGAGAGGCGAGAATGGGATCAAAACATAGCAAAGATTTAAGTTATTCAAAGGGCAACGGTCTGTTGAATGGTCCAATGATATTGTTGCTCGGGGCTGGTCAGATTTTTCAATGGTGTCACTACCGGACTAAAATTGTTCACAAACCTACGATAGTAAGATGCAAGTCCCAGGAAGCGCAGGAGCTGCTTCCTGGTCGTAGGTTGTGGGTAATGCTGGATGGCTTCGGTTGAATTGTTAAAGGAACTATGCTGCCATTTCCTATCATGACCCAAAAACGCACTTTACCTTTGGCAAATGTGGACTTGCCCAAGTTGATGGTAAGGCCGGCTGTCAGGAGCTTGGAGAACAGTCATTGCAGCTGGAGCAGATGTTCGCTCCAGATGTTGGTTGCCACAACGATGTCGTCCAAGAAGGCGTAGATGTGATCAAGGCTGTAGATGACGCGGTTGACAGCTCTCTGGAAGGTGGTCGGGGCGTTACACAGTCCAAAAGGAAGGCGTTCATATCTGTACAAGCCAAAAGGAGTGGTGGCAGATATTTCCTTAGCTCTCTCTGTCAGGCTTATTTGGTAATAGCCTTTTAACAAATGTCGGGGTGTTCACGGTTCTTGTTAAGGGTTAAAGCAACGGTAGACTGGATCTCCTCTCGAGGTGGTTGCTCTGACATAACCCTTACTCACCGTCGTTCTATGGGTCTTCCCTCGATCCTCTAGGCTCCACTGCACGCCCAGGAGAGTACCCCCAGTCGATTTCACAATCGACCTTAATTGTGAAATGAGTGAAGACACAGATTATTCCCTGAATCTGTGGCCCGCCCGGCACAGAACTATCACACAGCCTTCAAGGTCGCCAACTGGTGTTTTTAGGTGTCCAGTAACACAGCAGTGGTGAGGTGTAATTGTGGTAATTGTGGTAAGAGCATTTCAAGTAGTGTGGTCTCAGGCAAGTAATTATTTCTGTCACTCTGTCTTACTTCCTTACACAGTCACAAGATCAATGGAGGGGATGATATCAAACACCAAAGAGTTTTGGTATTTTACTTAAAAGACAACGAGAAATATATGCATAAAAAAACATATCAGGATCATTGTATAACAGTTGCTCAATCAGCAGCAAAATAATCTGGGCGCACAATATGGCAACATCTGGCAGCCCCTCGCGTCACCTGTCAGATATCAGCTGATCGGGCCCTCGCGACCGTGAGAAAGACTAGTACTTGTTTTCTAATTCTGTCACGATCCCCGTTTATTTAACTTTTCGCAAAACACTGTATTTAACATTCACATGACATACTTATGATTCCACTGGGTTGCGATATACCACTTCCTGGCCTCACGATCAATATCTTATTCACATGCACTCACAGTGACTTTTCACCGTACCAAAAAAAGATTACTCTATTCTTAATAATATTTACTGTGAATGCACTCGCTTGATCACTGAACTTATCTTTAAATCTACACTTCCTCTTAAAGATTTATCACTGGCAATCACTTCACGTATATGATATTATTCAGTACACAGGCATGTACATTGATAAATCTGGTCAAAACACAGGCATATATATATATAAATCATGGAGATCAATACACAGGCATTTATATCAATAAATCATGGAGATCAACACACAGGCATTTATATCAATAAATCATGGAGATCAACACACAGGCATTTATATCAATAAATCATGGAGATCAATACACAGGCATGTATATCAATTTGGGCTCAATAGCCTAGTACTAATCTGGTTTACTACTAATATATATAATAATAATAATCACAGGAAATGAATTACAGTCACAGTAAATTCCTTAATGAATCCTGGTGCTTGCACACACCCACACATAGATATATATGTAAACTGATACTGTGAGTACTCTGGGTAGCCTCACCACACACTGTGCTCTCTGTGACTTAGACTCAGGTGAGACTTGCTCACGACATATAAAATATTCTGACAAGTATCTATAGCTAACTAAAGGGAAATGGGAGGGTAACTGTAAACACCTACTTCACCTATCCTAGGATGACAGTTGGGTTGTAGCTCCTGGTCCAGGCTCTCGCCTCGCACCCTCCAGAAACACAAGCCAACGCCTTAGGATTTTCGCGTCTCGCCGCTTTCTGTACACTGCAGGTCCGTGCTTCCCTTACAGTACGTCGCAGGGTTGAAGTCGGTCTCCTGGCCGTCAACTTTCCTCCCAACTACGGCAGCCAGCCTACGTCTCGGCGGTCGTCGTACGTTTCCCATAGTCCCTTGTCACTGTACTCCCAGAGGAACTGCCTCTCACCACTACGAAGTCACTGTGAAGTTATCAGCCGTCCCAGACGATACTGCTTAAGCTCCACACGCACAGCACCCGACTTCAGAGCACTTGAAGCTCACTACACTGTCAATTCCCTCGTCGTCTAGGTATGTCACTAGGTATTTGGGAAGACTTCTCGACGTGCTTGCATCCAACTGTTGACTCGTAGGGTTCCACGAAGGTGGGGTTACTGTCAAACTTGACAGGATCGTCGATCACACGTTCAACCTGGTTGACAAGGCGGTCAACCTGGTTCACTCACGGCGAATGGCCCAGCCACTAAACTGTCTCTTATTCTGGTGAACTGTCAAGGACGTTGCACACGTCGATGCCCGGCCCACTTCTTGCAACGCACCTGTCCCTGAGCACTTGTTGCTCAATATTCTGTCAATTCCTTATCTGAGCCACATCTGGGTTGCAGGAAGACCTCACAGAGTGCGCGCTAACACAGGACGCTTATATCCACCGGAGCTCGGTAATCCGTCACTCAGACAGGATGACCGGTCGCACGTCCTGCCTCTCGGACGTCGTGTGAGACTGATGGCGCGAAGCGCCGCTACGGCTGGACTCCCCCTGCCTATGTGACGTCACTTTTTCCAAAGTAGGTTTTCATTGGCTCCCAGTGCCACGTCGCTGACGGTGACCAATCTGGCGACACTGACGTCACACAGTTTTGGCGGGAGAACAGACTCGCCAGCGCCATTTTGGCTCCCTAAAGGGCCTATCCCACAGGCCAAAATACTATTTTTCACAATTTTCTCGGCTCAGCGAGAATACTGTTCTCTCCCACATATGTTCAACTGATGCCTGCAACGTAGAGAACGCTCGGGAATAGTGGACATGACTCTTACAGCAGGCGTGGGAGAATTAGAAGGGGGGGGAACACCGTCACATACCCCTCCCCTTAAAATAAGAGTCTGTCTGGTTAGTGCATGCGGGACAACGCATCTGCGACTACGTTGTCCTTTCCACTGAAAATCTTGGCTTCCAGCCAGTATCGCAGCCGCCAATGTGTGACACTCCTCATGTGTCTGCAGACCGTCTTCAAGGTCATCCTTGGCGTCCACTGCTTATCCATTACGGACCGAGGGCTCCACACCTCGTGTCCGTTCACCAGCTGGAACTGTGAGAAGTTAACGGTTCTGCCACTGCTTGACGATGGCCAACAAAACAGGGTCCGCTGTCTCTTCCCACTCGTCTTCCTGCTCTACGCAGAACATTCTCAGAGCTGTCTCCGAGGTGGAGTGGAGTCTTCCGACCGCCCCCTTCGACTGCGATCGGTAGGGCGACGACCGAATCTGCATCACTCCCCAACTCGTCATTGTTCGTCTGACACATTCAGACCGGAATATATTTCCACTGTCAGCCTGATTTTCCCTGGGCCTCCTCACCCAAGAGAAAAGAGTTGTAGTTGCCAGCCCACTTCTCTCGACGTTGAACGTCGCATCGTGGTCATCCCTAGGCGACCCGCAGAGTCAACAGCGTGCAACGGACTCAACACTGCCGCTCTGCACTTGGCTGGCAACGCTACTTGGTCTCTCGTACTTGGAGAGGCTTTTCCGACCTCCATCCTTACAGGTTTACACTGTCTTACTAATATGCCTTCTTGCCTGTTAAAAGTGAGTAGCTTTCTCGGGACCAACACGTCCTCCTTTGACCTTACAAATCAACTTGGGGGATTCTGCCTGCTGCACCTCCTCGAGACGAGTGCGTCCACCCCAGGGGACCGGTGAGGGTCACCTGTACCTCACCTTCTGGGCTGCCTTCGCCCTCCACTCGCTCTCCGGGTTCCATGACGAGGTGATCATTCCCAGCCGTCGGACTCTCTCGTCGGCCTTATCAGATCCCGCCCTCCTCGTCCGTCACCTGCCTCGGATTACAGCACAGACAGGAACGCCTCCATGGCGATTCCTTTCTCGTCCCCGCGTCGTCGAACACTTCGCCTTTCTTCTCTAAGTGCTCCAAGCACTCCTCGTCCTTTCACGAGGTTCGGGAGGACTCGTCCTCCACATGCGTCATTTCCCAAAATGACCTGTGCCTCCATCGTTGGCATCGTCGCACAGACCCCCACTACTAGGGTTTGGCATCCATAATCCGAACTCAGGTTACCCGGTGTAGGGCATCTGCACTGGCCTCCACAGTGTTCACACTTGCCTCTCCTACACGGTATTCTCGTGACCTCAGGGAAAAGGGTTCTGCTCACCAGGGTAAATTCCGCCCCAGGTCTCTTAGCATCATTACCGGGATGGGGTCTGCGTCCCCCACCCTTACAGTTCCCTCACGCACGAATGGGTTAGCCTCTTTCTTCCAAGTACGGGTCCATCCCGCACTCCTTCGGCTAACTGTTCCTCTACCCGTACAAAAGCAACGTAACCCCGCTGCTTAGGACGTCTACATTCGCGCGCCATGTGTCCCATTACCCCGCAGTTGAAGCAGCGGATCCTTCTTCTCCCGCGGACTTCTCTTGCGCCTTCCAAGACTCATGCTCAGCTTCTCCGGCCGTAACGATAACAAGATCTCTTGAGCTCTCCCTCGGTGACTTCTTCGGCGGTTCCACAGCACTCTTCTGTCCTCTGCTGTCTCCATTCGAGGGGTAGGACCTGGGGAAACTCGGTCCCGTCCTCCATCCGTCCGACCTTCTATTATTCCTCCCATAACTGGAGAATGCGGGCGGTCGGTGCTGTCCCTCTCGACCTGGACGTAAAGCTTCTTCTAGCATGTCTGCTCGATCGCCGCGGCTCTCAGTCCTTGATGTCCGCCTCCTTTACTCTCACCCTAATCTCGGGAGAGAGCACGGACATGAACTTTTCCATGACCATCAGCCCCTTGATGTCTTCAGCCGATCTGCTCCTTCTGACTCCAGCCATTTCAAGAATTTCCTTTCCATGTCCCTCGCCGTCTCCGCATACGATTTCCCTGGCGATCGGGTCATTCTCTAAACCTCTTTTCTATAGCACTCCGGCGTCAGCTTGAACGAATGGAGCACGGCCCTTTTTACTGCATCATAGTTGGTACATTCCTGGAGATCGAGCATATTGTAATCTTCACGAGCTTCACCAGTGAGCCTTCCCTGAACTAGCTCCGCCCACTCTGCCCTCGGCCACTTCTTCAACGTAGCGACCCTTTCGAAATGCTCGAAAAACCTTCAGCCTCATTAGGCACGAAGACGGGCAAATCCCTCTCTCTTACTCGCGGTCTTCCTGCTGTTGTGGTGGGGCAGTGGAACTAGTCCTAGCTCAGCTCGCTTCAGCTCAATCTCCTTGTTCGCTTTCAACCTCCTGCATCTTCGTCCTAGCATCTATTTGCGCTCCTTCAGCTGTGCCTCTCGTTCTTCTCGTGCTGCTGTG
>WNGS01112551.1:0-11552 GCA_020271785.1 Procambarus virginalis | reverse complement strand
ACAGTATTTATCTTCAAGTGTTTTAAATAATTATTTAATTTATTGTGAAGCATAGTTCATCTGGTATTCTCCTTGCATTTTGACATATGAGCATGGGTCAAGGTATATCAAGTTTTATAAAAACACGCTCAAACTAGAAAGGGTGCAAAATTTGCTTCTAAATGGCTACTAGAACTAAAAAAGAAAAGCTATTTGGAGACAAATCTACAGGATCCACTTCTACATATGTCAGCAAAGAGCCAACACAGAGGTCATGACTTTAGTGAGAACAAAATTTAAATATGCAGCAGTTGTATGGTGCCTAAATCTAAAGAAGCAACACATGGAAACAGGAAAAGTTGCAACGGCATGCTACAAAATGATTTCCAGAACTGAGAAATGTGAGTACGAAGAGAGACAACAGGCGTAAAAAAACATGCCAAAACTAGAAGATAGAAGAAAAAGAGGTGATATGATCACCACTTACAAAATACTAACAGGAATCGACCAAATTGACAAAGAGGAATTCTTCAAACCAGCAACTTCACGAACAAGAGGACACAGATTCAAGCTAAGGAAACAAAGATACCGAAAAAATATTAGAAAGTATTCTGTTGCAAACAGAGTGGTAGACATTTGGAACAAGTTACAAGATGAGGTGTGGTGGAGGCCAAAACTGTCGGTAGTTTCAAAGCGTTATACGACAGAGAGTACTGGGAAGACGGGACACCATGAGCGTAGTTCTCATCCTGTAACTACACTTAGGTAATTACACTTGGATAATACACTTAGGTAATTACACTTAGGTAATTACACTTAGGTAATTACACTTAGGTAATTACAGAGTGTAGATAAACCATGACAAACAAACTAAATATGAACGTGGAACCTGCCAATATCATGCATGAGGGTGTGTAAATATTGACTGTCAGGAAGAACAAATAGAACATGCAAGTATAACCTCCCAAGAAACTGCAGAAATATCCTAAATATAGGAACGTGTCGCTCAGATAACTGCAAATACTTCCACCCGAAACTGTGTAGAAATTTGCTAACCAAAAAGGAGTGTTTAATAAAAAATGCCCAGATTTTTCTATCAAAGGAACACAGCGAATAAAATCAGAAGAGTGACATTATGAATACAGCAACACCCATACACACCAGTGGCTTTATAAATAGAGAAAGAGAAAACGAATTGCAAGAATTGTCCAAACTGTACCGTCAACTCGGTCAGATGCTAACAGGACACAGATAATGAGGCAGCCTTACCAGAATGACAGATATTAACACCAAGAAAAATACCCAACTCTTTCCACAACTACCACAACATCTTCCATATTTGCCAACATAAAAGTTATCCACAGGAGCCGTGATGAGGGTTAGAACCAATGCGTTGGGTGTTCCCAGATACACGCTGTAGTCGACTATGCCACGACTGTAAAAGAATTACAACCTGGGCTTTGTAATTCTTTTACCGATTACAAACTGAAGCCAAACCAGGATTTCACACAATTCCCCATGCCGTCTGGCTCTATCTCTTTCAATACACAGAGAAATCACATTATCGTGATATATGTATATAATGAGAAAATCCATAGAAGTTGTGATGAGGGTTGAACCTATGAAGAAAGCCTTGAGGCCTTGAAAAACATAAATTAATAATTGAGTCGCAACATGGTTTTATAAATGACGTCATGTTTAACAAATTGTTATCTTTTTATTCTAGTATAGTTGAGGCAGTTGATAGTGGTAAGGATTGTGATGTTGTGTACCTTGACTTTAGCAAAGCTTTGATACTGTGCCACATGAAAGACTGATTAAAAAGATAGAGGCTCATGGTATTGGGGGTGCTATATTAAGCTGGATTAGGGCATGGCTATACCAAAGGAAACAGAGTTAGTATAAATGGAGTCAAGTCAGAGTGGGAAAATGTTGTAATTGGTGTCCCTCAAGGTTCTGTCCTGGGACCTCTGTTGTTTATAATATATATAAATGATTTAGATTCAGGTTGAGTAGCAACATTTGCAAATTTGCAGATGATACAAAATCGGTAGGGAAATTAATACGGAAGAAGATTCACTATCACTTCAAGTTGATCTAAATAGGGTTTTGAAATGGTCAAAGATTGGCAGATGCAGTTTAATGCTGATAATGTAAAGTTCTGAGGCTAGGTAATGATGATAGAGTTACAAGATACGAGCTAGATGGTGTTGAGATTGCGAAGTCGGATTGCGAAAGGGATCTGGAAGTTATGATTAGTAAGAATTTAAAACAAAAGGATCAATGCATGAATGTTCGTAATAAGGCAAATAGGACACTGGGATTTATTAATCGAAGCGTTGTAACAAGACACCTTGTGTGGTTCTTCAGCTATATCTTGCTCTGGTTAGGCCCCATTTAGATTATGCAGTTCAGTTTGTCGCCATACTTAGAATGGATATAAATTCACTTGAACGTGTCCAGCGTAGGACGACTAAGTTAATTCCCCAAATTAGAAATCTTTCATATAAAGAAAGATTAACAAAGCTTAAATTGCATTCACTGGAAAGGCGAGTTAGGGGTGACATGATAGAGGTTTACAAGTGGATGAATGGACACAACAAAGGGGATATTAATAGGGTATTAAAAGTATCATACAAGACAACACGAAACAATGGGTATAAATTGGATAAATTTAGATTTAGGAAAGACTTGGGTAAATACTGGTTCAGTAACAGGGTTGTTGATTTGTGGAACCAATTACGCGTAACGTGGTGGAGGTGGGGTCCCTCGATTGTTTCAAGTGCGGGTTGGACATGTATATGAGTGGGATTGGGGTGGTTATAGATAGGAACTGCCTCGTATGGGCCAATAGGCCTTCTGCAGTTGCCTTTGTTCTTATGTTCTTATGTTCTATGCGCTGAGTGTTCCCAGATGCATGCTGTAGTGACTACGCCGGCAGTAGTACCCTAGGTGGCAATTCTTTTACCATATTGTAGCGTAGTCGACTAGAGCGAGCATCTGGGAACACCAAACACATAGGTTCAAACCTTATCATGGCTCCTGTGGATTTTTCTCATTGATATATCATGATAATGTGATTTCTCTGTGTATATACATCGTATCAAAACTAGCAATACAAACAAAGTCCACTTTATAACTCACCTCTAAATGAGGCAAATGTAATGTTCACAGCTTCTACTGAAACTCTCACTAAGGACTATCTTGAGGTTATCTTGAGATGATTGGCTTAGCGTCCCCGCGGCCCAGGCCTCAACCAAGCCTCTTTTTGTTACACACCCCGCAGGAAGCAGCCCGTATCAGCTAGCAAACTCCCAGGTACCTACTTACTGCTAGATAAATAAATAAATAAATAAATAAATAAATAAATAAATGCTAGATAAATGTGTGACGGGTTGTGGTATCGCAGCTATACTGAACCAAGATGGTATGGCTCTCCCTCACACAAATAAAAAAAATGCTGCTATTGGCCTTGCAGTGTGTAAGTCGCAGGTGGAAACAAATGAAAATCATCAATAAATAATAAACAATTTACTGAAATATTAATGAACATAAATGCCCCTGAAAATACTTGGCTATCATGTAATGCAAAGGTGAACAAGTAATATGACATTATACAAAAATAGACTATAAGCAATGAATACAAATCATAAATATATATACTGGTGTACTGAAGACAGCTACCATACCACCATGGCATCAGTCACACGACGTTGGCTGAAGGTGGACGATGGATGAGAGCACGAAGGTGATCCTAGAACACTAAGGGAGAGACTGGCTCTCCAGGGTTGTTGTTGTGTTTAAGATTCGCTACCTGGAACATAGTTCCAAGTAGCACGGGCTATGGTGAGCCCGTAGTGGACTCTTCCCAGGGAGGCGGCGCCCTTTATTATAGTTGGTGGTGATGACTCATCCGGTGTCAACGCGAGGTGGACATCTGGTCAACTAGCAAACTGCTTGTTGTTGCTGGTGGTGCCTTTGTGTTGTACTGCACCACTGGCCAGTTGAAGGCGGCTAACTGCTTGTTTTTGGGGCAAACTCAGGGTTAGCAGAGGCACCCGGTTTTGCTGCCGTCGTACCAGGCCGTGCCAGACCCTAGGTGGTATGGAGAGGTGGCAGGACTGATGACTCATCTGGGCTGGTGTAGATGTATACTTCCAGTACAGAGGCATTGAAGGTGAAGGAAAAGGCAGTTCCACTGCTATGCAGGGGATTCAGTTGACAAATGCTTTACAGCTATAAAGCAGATGTAACAGGAGGCATCAGGGTGAAAGACACTGCCCATTTGTTTCCGCCTCACTGGGGATCGAACCCGGAACCTCAGGACTACGAATCCGAAGTGCTGCGTCCCACTCAGCTGTCAGCCCCCCATAAATGGGAGACTATTATGACAGTGAATATGAATACAGGAGTACAATCTTTTCAGATGTGACAGGAGAAACAGGCTCAGGGTGGGTCAGCCTGTACATCACACACACACTCAAATGCACAGAGCTGCTGAACACCACAAACAATATGGGGAAGTACTGATAACCAAAATAGAAATTCTAAATGTGGTGATTGTCCTTGCATATAAATCACCAGAAGCCATCCTTGGCAGTTTAAAGACCAACGTTTGACCTCACAAACCCTGCTCCTAACATCATCTTTCTTGGTGATGGTGTCATGTCGTCTTTCATCGATGATCCAAACGAATTCTTGGGATTTAACTTACATCTAAAATGGAAAAATGTGGCAATTACTATTATAGCAGAGAGAATGCCAGGAAGCAGTTTGAATGAAGTCACACACAAATGATCTCTTGCAGATGTGACAGATTTGCTTAAACCAGCAAATACTAGAGCCAACTAGGAAAGAAAACACCCTAGACCTCATTTTTACAAAACAACATGAGTGATCAGGGACATAAGGATTACAAATACTTGTTACTCAGATCACAACCTGATGGAAGTTCAGACAAGCATGGGTAATAGACCTGTGCAGCCAAGTCCAATTCCCAGAGGAGGAGAATTCAGCAATTCAAAATTAATAACAAACTGGTTAACTGGGAAGGAATAAACCAAGAATTTGTAGAACAATGTCAGAAAGAACAACTACTAAGGCAGATTTAAACCAGTACTTTGAGAAAATAGGCACTGTTGTACTAGAAATATGTAGAAAGCATATACCACTAAGAAAAAAGAGAAAATGATGCAAACTAGAACTGGAACGGTGCTCTCTCTATAGGCGAAGAAAGCAAATAGCAGAACGTCTCAAAACACTTCACTCTATCCTAACGACGAGGAAGGCTATGTAAGGAAATAGAAATGATCGAGCTCAAGCTGAAAGAATCATATAATATCCAAGAGAGGCAAAGCAAGCAAAAGGCCGTAAGTGAAATAGAGAGGAACCCGAAATACTTTTTCTCATACGCAAAAACAAGAACAAAACTGCATCCAGCATTGGGCCCTTGTGCAAGGGTGATGGAACTTAAACAGACGACAGCAAAGAAATGTGCAAGATTTGAGGATTTAGTACGATTCTGTTTCAGTGAACCCCTGAACACATTGAAGATCAGTGATAAAATTAATTCTTCGTGAATGTGACGCCAACATCAAACCACATATCAGATGTCATCCTAACCCCACTGGACTTTGAAATTGATAGACAGTATGCCCATGCACTCTGCACCAGGCCCAGACTCATAGAATTCTATATTCATCAAGTAGTGCAAAACCACTATCACAGGCCTTAAACATCCTTTGGAGATGGAGCCTAGATACTGGTTCATCCCTGATGTACTTACAACAGTGCGACTTTAATCTTATGCAAGACAATCTTACAAGATTGTGCGACTTCACAAAGGTGGTAGTAAAGCAGATGCAAAGCATTATAGACCAATAGCTTTAACCTCACACATTATAAAAAATATTAGAGAGTTAAGAAATAAGATTACAAATCACATGGAATCACAAATCATCATAACCCTGGACAACACAGGTTCAGAACAGGGTGCTTCTGCCTCTCACAATTGCTAGATCACTATGCAATGGCCTCAGGTGCCATGGAAGACAAGCAAAACACAGATGTAATATACTCAAACCTTGCCTTTGAAAATGCAGAATAGAATCAGTGAAAAGTAGGGGCACAATATGCATAATCAGAGAACACTGTATAAACATCAGAGGTTCACAGTTGTTCAACATCCTCCCGATGAGTATGAGAAATATTGCCGCAACAACCGTGGACGTCTTCAAGAGAAAACTAGATAGTTTTCTTCAAGGAGTGTGCTAGAAAACTGGGCTGTGGTGGATATGTGGGCCTGTGGGCTGCTCCAAGTAATAGCCTGGTGGACCAAACTCTCACAAATCAAGCCTGGCTTTGGGCCGGGCTGTTGAGTAGAACAACTCTCAGAAACCCATCAAGCAGGCATCAAGCTGGTTTGCAAAAACTTTCAACAAATGTGATCATGGTGTTATTGCGCATAAAATGCATGGCAAAGGAATTACTGGCAAAGTAGGGAGATCGATCATCAACTTCCTAACAAATAGAACGCAGAGTGTAATAGTCAACACAGCAAAATCTGGATCACCTACTGTGAAAAGCTCAGTCCCCCCCTAGGTACCATACTTACTCTGGTACTTCTTCTTATCCTAATATCAGACATAGACAAGGATACAAACTACAGTACTGTATCATTTGCAGATGACACTAGGATTTTCATGTAATAGACAATATAGAGGACACGGCAAACCTCCAATCGGATGTATATCGGGTCAATGGGCCACAGATGGGCCATATGATGTTTAACCCTTAAAGTGCGCATCACGTTATATGACGTGTTGGGCGTTGTTCCAGTCAACTGCGCATCACGTCATATGACGTGTTGGAGTACTACGCACGATTTAAACGACGCGGATACACGGGGTTCACCACACCTTCACCAGGGCTCTTGTAAACAGACGCCTTTTTAAAAAAATCGTGGGCCAAACTCCCAGGTGTTATTGGCCTCAGTATTGAGTGAGCAACCAAGCCTGACGCACGCAGCATGGGCTAACAGCATTGCTGTTCAGCTTGTGACCACAGCATCGCCTAAAAATGCCAAAATATACTTGTTCATGCTATTATGTAGCGATGATATTATTACAGAAGACCCTGACTGTGATAAAACTGACCAGGGTTCTGATAATAGCAGGATTGTGGTGATATTTGCCACTGTGCGCCATGGAGGAGGAGTAATGCTGTGGGAGGGAGGGTGGTGGCGATGTTTTCTGACTGTGTGTGGCCACCTTTTATTGACTGCACTCAGCATACCAGCTTAGTGGTTCGCTATAGTAAACACAAATGTAGATACTTATATATAACGTGTGTATAGAGGGTATAAACAGCAAGAGAAGGTTTGGAGCCGCCATTTGGTGAGGGCGGTGGCGTCGTCTGCACGACGCCATCGTGCAGACGACTGTGTTGTTTACTGGTTACCACGATGGTCTTTGGGCACCATACCAGTTTATTTGTACAAGTATGGTGAATAAAACAGGTAGATATTTATTTATACTGTGTGTATATAGCGTAATAACACCACACAGTAGTGTGGAGAAATATTAGTGCATCTGGCCTTGAGGGTGGCAGCCATCAGCTGACTGTGTTAGGTCCTATGTCTTTGTGCCTTTACTCACCATACAAGCTTAGATGTACAGTTATGGTGAACAAAACATGTAGATACTTATATATAACGTCTGTATATAGTGAATTATAGCAAAAACAGTATTGTGGGAGGAGAATGTGGGCGAGTCAGATGACTGGAGGGAGGGCGGAGTGGCTGGCTGGTACACGGCGGTCACTCCTCGTTACTTTTTGACTCATAATAGCTACTTAGTGGTTCGTTATAGTGAACAAAACATGCAGATACTTATATATAACCTGTGCTTATAGTGTAATAACCGACAAAGTATTTGTTCACTGATTGATGAACATAACTGAATCAACAATATGCACACCTATTTTTGAGTACAGCAATGATTCACTCATTTTATTATATAAATATATCAAACTACACACTATTGAATAATATTACAGCCAAAAAAACTATGAAAAATCAATCAGAGACATTGAAATAATTAGGTAATTATCTCTTTGTGGCAACTCGGCCTGACAGCTGGCGAGCAACAGACCGCCTGGGACGCATGCTGAGTCAGCGCCTATAATTTGCCAGACTTCCCCGCCCTATAGTGGGCAATATATGGCACTTACGATTTTTTTATTATTTTTCCCGTGATCAGTGAACACAAATTAACAGGTTAGGAAGAAAAAATAATTTTTTTTTTCAAAATGACATGCGCCTGTGGGGATGACAGGATATTAAACCCCGAGCATGTTAAGGGTTAATGAAAATGAGTTTCAGCTAAAGCACTATGGTAAAAACAAAAATGTAAAAATGGGAAACCATAATAAAACAAAGTCAAATCACACTCTGAACGAAAGAGCAATGTAAATGATCTAGTAGTAATCATGTCAGAAGACCTTACCTTTATACAAAAACATTAAAGTAGCTGTCACACACACACGCTCGAAAATTGACAGGTTGGAGAACAAGGACCTTCCAAACAATGATGATAATGAACAATAGAGCCCTATAGAGCACTAGTGTCTTGAAAATTATCATCACTACACACAGGAATCAATAGCATGATGGATCAAATGAACAAATCCACAAGGGCCATGACGAGGATTTGGAGACGTGGGCGGAGACAAGAGAGGCCGTGACGAGGAAGATACTACCATGTCGTAGCTCAGTTGATAAAGGCAGTGTCTGGGATGGTCTCGGACGTAGTTCGCATCCTTGTCATGGCCCTTGTGGATTTGTCATTTGATCCATCACGCTATTGTGATTTCTGTGTGTAGTGATGATAATTTTCAAGACACTAGCGCTCTATAGGGTGGAATATTGTTGCACACTAACAGCTCTATTCCGAACCAGAGAAATTGCTGACCTAGAGTGGCGAGAAGATCCTTGCTGCTAGACTCCACTCTATAAGTAAATTTTATTATTGGGACTGATTAAAAGTTCTAAATCTGTTTTCTCTAAGAGTGTAGGTGAGAGACAATAATCTTCATGTGAAAGTTATTAGAGGGACTGGTTCGAAATCTGAACATTATTATCACATCACAGATTACATCACATGAAACCAGTAATGGAAGGATGGGAAAAATACCCTCATTGAAAAGCAGAGGTGCAATAGGTACTTCATCAACATCAAGGGCCCAAGACTGTTCAACACTCTCCCGCTACACTGAACAGCCGGTCGGCGAGATGGACAGCACGCGCCTGACTTTTTTTTTTTTTTTTGAGAATATACAAGAGTTGTTACATTCTTGTACAGCCACTAGTACGCGTAGCGTTTCGGGCAGGTCCTGGAATACGATCCCCGCCGTGAAGAATCGTTTTTTCATCCAAGTACACATTTACTGTTGTGTTAAACAGAGGCTACAGTTAAGGATTTGCGCCCAGTAAGTCCTCCCCGGCCAGGATACGAACCCATGACATAGCGCTCGCGGAACGCCAGGCGAGTGTCTTACCACTACACCACGGAGACTGTCAAGTCTCCGTGGAGACTCACAAGTCACCACGGAGATTTGTGAGCCTGTGGTCTCGGGTTCGATTCCGGGTGCCGGCAAGAAACAATGGGCAGAGTTTCTTTCACCCTATGCCCCTGTTACCTAGCAGTAAATAGGTACCTGGGTGTTAGTCAGCTGTCACGGGCTGCTTCCTGGGGTGGAGGCCTAGTCGAGGACCGGGCGCGGGACACTAAAAAGCCCCGAAATCATCTCAAGATAACCTCAAGACATGCACGTAAGGAGCATAATTGGCCAGCCTCTTGCATTGTTTAAGAAAGAACTCGACAAACACCTCCGAAGAATACTGATCAACCAGGCTGTGATTCATAGTCAGACTGCGAGCAGCTGCGTTCAACAGCCTGGTTGACCAGTCCAGCAACCAGGCACCTTGTCGGAGACCAGGCCATGGGGCTGTTGATCCCTGGAAGCTACACAAGGTATCTTGAGGTATCTTGATATGATTTCGGGGCTTAGCATCCCCGCAGCCTGGTCCTTACCAGGCTTCCTTTTTGTTACACCCCAGGAAGCACCGTAGCAGCTGTCTAACTCCCAGATACCTATTTACTACTAGGTAGCAGGGGCATTAGGGTGAAAGAAACTCTGCCCATTTTTCAGCCTCCACGGGGATTGAACCCGGAAACTCAGGACTACGAATCCGAAGCGCTGTCCACTCAGCTGTCAGGGCCCCATTTATCCAGTCCTCAGCTGTCAGGGCTGACACAAGGCTTGAAATTTAAATTGCCAAAGCTAGAAGATAGAAGAAAAAAAGGACACTATGATCATTACATACAAAATAATGACATGAATTGGTACAGTTGATAAGATGGTTTTTAATCTTGCAAGTTTAACAAGAGGCTGAGATTTAAGATAAGGAAACAAAGGTGCCAACAAAAATTGAAAGGACTCTTGGGAAGAGAGTTGTAGACACAAGAACAATTTAAGCAAGGTGAGGATGGATGGCAAAACCATCTGTGGTCTCGGTGTCATCAGGCAGATTACAGGGAAGACAGGACACCGTGAGTGAAGCTCCCATCATCGTAATTGCACTTAGGGTAATTACTCACATGCAGGTGTGTGGAAGTAGACATCATACTAAAGTACATGTATAAAACATTTAACATAGGGAAGGAATATGTCATGGAAACAGGTTTTTTAAAGAGAGATCAACTTTAACACTGCACTGCGCCAAAAACACAGTGTCGGTCTGAGGGTTGTGTGATTTTTTTTTTAATTAGGTAATATTTAAAGTTTTTTAATATTTTCATCGCTCTTTGTGATTTGAAATGAAAAAGATCGAGTTTGGAAACATTTTGAAATTAATATAAGTGAACATTTATAAAAACAACAAAAATGTCCTTAACAAGTGCACCATGAAATTTTTGCCAAAAACAGGTGCGCAGTGCAGGGGTTAACGGACGATTGATGAAAATGGAGCGTATGGTTGATGAACTTTACTGACAAGAGTGCTTGGGGGTTGTGTATAAAGCTTGGGCTGGCTTCAGTAGGAACCTCCAGACTTACTGTGGATTCAGTGGAATCCCAGGTTATATAACTTGTACCATGTCGTGGTGCAGGGGTAAAGTAGCTGCTGAGGGGTTCCTTGATCATAGTTCGAGTCACATTGCTCCAATTGATTTTCTCATTGAGATATATATATATATATATATATATATATATATATATATATATATATATATTAATATTATATATATATATATATATATATATATATATATATATATATATAATACTTAATAATTATAGTATATAGTAATGTGTATGTGTGTATGTGTGTATATATCTCATGTTAGTGTGATTTCTCTGTGTATTTGAATTCATTATTATCTGAAATTCATAACTATTATTTAAATAGGAAATCTCTATTGCATAAAAACTGGTTATCTTATGTTTCCATAAATTTATTCTTGATGCCAGGAAGCTGGGTCGAAGCAGCAGTCCGGCCTCTCCACGACCGTGGC
>WNGS01112550.1:0-12653 GCA_020271785.1 Procambarus virginalis | reverse complement strand
AACTTGACTTGGACTATCTAATGCAGTTATTAGAAACATACAAATTAAAGAAATTAATTCAGATTTAGAAGAACTAAGAAATGCCCAGAGACCTGAAAGCTGCAGTATTAAAAGTTATGACAAGTTTTGTAATAATAGGTATTTGTATGGTCAGCACAGTAACCGAACCAGGCAATGTGATGTAGTCGTTGCGCGAATTCGCCTTGGCTATAGACACATCTGGCAGGTTAGTGAGGCTGAACCACTACCAGAATACTCAGATTGTAAACTCTGTGATAAACCGTTAATTTAATGCATTCACCAGAACACTACATTGATGAATGTGAAACCGTAAAGGACTTTAGACTTCCTGGCCTCTTGTACCACCAACTGTGTAACTATTTTATTGACTCAGGTGTTCTGGACGACATCCTAACAATTTACCCAAAATTTGCTTGTCCATTTTAAAGAATGAAGAAAATTTTTTAAATATATTACTTCTAAGCTGCATCACTTATGAACCCATTCCTGCCCTTGTGTGGCAGTGCACAGTAGAAAGTTGTTTTCACATATCCATGCATTAAAACATTGATTGTAACCATGATATATATGTGCTTCAGCCTACAGTTTAGACCTATTGTCTTGTGTATGACCCTCTGTCCTGCGTGACAGTGAATACTAGCATTATCCTCACTTTAATCAGACTATCAAAATCCTCAGATTAGGCAAAATTGTAAATAATTTTGTCAATAAAGATGTTAATAATAAATAAATATATATTCAAAAATATATTCAGGTTAAGGTATATTAAAAAAATAATATCTTTTTCTGTGGTTTGGAAGAAAACGCACCACGTGGGGGCTTAATTTATTATTAATTGTTATATAAATTAATTACTTAAAATAATTATTATAAATTAATTACTTAAAATAATTATTATATAAATTAATTACAAATTAATTATTATATAAATTAATTACAAAGTAATTATTACGAAATTTATTACATAAATTAAAATAATCATAAATGATTATTATTGAAGATCCTTAAATGAAGAAGCATAGGCTAATTATAACGACTAAATGGATAAATAAATACTGGCTCATAATGATTAGTGAATGTGCATAAATATTATACAGAAATAATATTAATGGAGCCGTTATCAAGCTAATGGAATTCAATTGCCGTGAAATCTGTAATTAGACTGCGATAAATTTGTTAGTAATTCCAGTTGTTGGTATTCTTGGCTTATCACTTTGGGGGTTCCGTCGGAGCACCCCCCAAAGGTAACACAAATTCATTGCAAATTGGGACAAGTGTCCTCAGCAAGCTGCAATAGCGCCTTCCCCTGTAAGGCCAGGGGAAGCAGGGGATCCTGGGAGGCGGGTGGATGTTTTATAGTGTAACGTCCGGGAGACGGCCAGCAAGAGGTTGCTGAGTCCCCTGGGCGCGCTTAAATACCCCCGCGTGATGCGCGCGCAGCCATGGACGGTTAGTCACAGATATGGTATTACGTTTTCTTCTTGTCCCCAGAAACATCGCCGTTTGCTTTGCATACAGCGTCTATTTTCTGTGGTTTGGAAGAAAACGCACCACGTGGGGGCTTAATTTATTGTTAATTATTATATAAATTAATTACTTAAAATAATTATTATATAAATTAATTACAAAATTAATTATTATATAAATTAATTACAAAGTAATTATTACGAAATTTATTACATAAAATAAAATAATCATAAATGATTATTATTGAAGATCCTTAAATGAAGAAGCATAGGCTAATTATAATGACTAAATGGATAAATAAATACTGGCTCATAATGATTAGTGAATGTGCATAAAATATTATACAGAAATAATATTAATGGAGCCGTTATCAAGCTAATGGAATTCAATTGCCGTGAAATCTGTAATTAGACTGCGATAAATTTGTTAGTAATTCCAGTTGTTGGTATTCTTGGCTTATCACTTTGGGGGTTCCGTCGGAGCACCCCCAATCCCGTGAGGGCCAGCATCGCGGAACCCCCACCCCCGAAGGGCGAGCGGAAGCTGGCTGCAAAAGTGGGAACATGCCTTCTCGGTACCGTGGCCGTAAGCGTGCCCGTATGCCCGGAGAGGCCATTAAAAAACAGTCTTCCATGATCCTGACTGAAAAAGGTACCATTCCGGGCCTACTGGGCAGATGCTGCGAGGAGACGCAGCTCGCTTGGAGGGCCGGCGGAGTACCATCTTGACGAGCCGTGGAGTGGGTAGGCGGGAAGCCCCCCGTCTGTGGACTGGGTGGAGTACATAGTGCCGGAGTTGTACTCCATGTAGGAAGCGCTTGTCGCCACGGGGGATGACTGGTCGTTCCCGTGTTTATCTTCGTCGTAGTAGCCCGCCCTCACAGAGACCAGACCTGTATGGCTGGCCCCAGGGCGGGTGTGGGAATGTGAACGCTGTCCTCTCCGAGGCCGACTCCCCAGGGTCGACCCCGTGTCGGTCATTGTCACTGGTGAGCCCCGCGGGTGTGGAGTGGAGGTGTCCGCTTGGAAGCGGGTAGTTCGTCTCCCAGTATACCTCTCCCGGGGGGCATGAGAGCCGTGGTCCGCCTTTCGGGCCACGCCACGTACGTGTTCCTCGATCATCGCAGGATTTCCTCGTCCTCGTTCGATCGTGGATCTGGAAGTATCAAAGCAGTAAGGGTGGGCAGGAGATGGTGTTCCGAGTTAACATAAAAGGCAAAGGCCCAGTTACATGGGATCCGCACCATAATTTGACTGGCGGCTGCGAGTGTGGGCCAACTGTATGCGACACCTGTTGCGAAAGGCAGGAATGGTGGAAGTGAATGAAGCCCCAAGCATAACTGAGTGGGGAGGAACTGAATAGCCTATATAGAGTGGTACTGCCAGATACAATAAGTGCAACTCCTGGGACAATCGGGCGCCTCCTCTGTTGTAACTAAGAGAGGAGTAAATGCCAGCGTCAAGTAGCTAGTACGCACCGGCACGGCAGTTGTTAATGATAAATTATATATTATAATTCATATAAATATTTTTATATAAATTACAAATTATTAAATAAATTTAATAAATAATAATAATATATAAAATAAGTAATATATAAATAAATATAATATAGATTTAAATATAATAAACTTTTTAATAAAATATAAAGTATTATAATACATGTTTTTATACATACAATTTATATTAAATAATATAAATTATAAGTCAATGTTAAGGCACAGTGCAGCCGGTGTACTGCGGGGGCGCCTAAGGCTGCATATAGTGTGGCGAAGTCCGAATCGCCATCCAGCGGGGAGGTACTAAGGAACGCCAACAGGCCAGTGTAAGAGGGGTACGTGTTAGGTGGCATGGCACTGCAGACACACTTACGCTCAACAAGACAAATGAGAACTGCAATGAAATTATATTAAGAATGGTTAGAAAATGCGTTCTTCCCTTCTTCTCTCGTGCAGATCCTCGTTTCGGACACTCCATCTGCAGCCTCGTCAGCTGGACCTTGCAGCTGCGGGAAAGTGTTCGGCCAGGACATCAGGAGCTGGCAGAGCCCCAAGGGCATGCTCAGATGAAACACCACCAGCTGTGCCATTGGCTCCTGGATCGTCGTGTGGGACCCCAGCAGCTGGGGTGAATAAGGAGGGAGGCTGACAAGCTCAGCTGCAACAGCACCAGCTGAGCCCTCTGCTGCATAATAGTATGATAATTAATTTACATACACATAATAACAATGGTTGTATATAAGGGCATGCTCAGCTGGACCTTCAGCTGCTGTGACACGGCAGCATATAAGCAAATATAATAATAATTAATAAATCATAATGACGAATACTCCTAACAATTAAATATTAACAAATTAAATACTTAACAATAACCTAATGACTGATTAATTAAATTTCATTACTAGGGCGCCCTCCGTTGGAAGACTGCCAGCTGAGCCGGTGGCTGCTGGAACATCGGTTGTGGCCAGGTCAGCCGGGACTACAGCAGCCGAGCTTGGGCCCAGGGGCATGCTCAGCTGGATCACCACCAACTGTGCCATTAGCTGCGGGATCATCGGCTGGGACCACGTCAGCCAGAACTCCAGCCACTGAGTTTGGCCCACAGGGCATGTTCAGCTGAAACACCACCAGCTGTGCTATCAGCTGCTGGATCATCGACTGGTACCACATCAGCCGGAACTACAGCAGCTGTGCTTAGCCCCCCAGGGGCATTCATAGCTGGAACACCACCAGCTGTGCCCTCAGCTGCTGGATCGTCGGCTGGGACCACCTCCGCCGTAACATCAGCAGCTGTGCTTGGCCCCCAGGGGCATGCTCTGCTGTAACACCACCAGCTGTGCCGTCAGCTGCTGGATCGTCTGCTGGGACCACATCAGCCGGAACGACAGCAGCCGTGCTTGGCCCCCCAGGGGCATGATCAGCTGGAACACCGCCAGCTGTGCCGTCGGCTGCTGGATCATCGGCTGGGACCACCTCCGCCGGAACAACAGCAGCTGTGCTTGGCCGCCAGGGTCATGCTCAGCTCGGGAACGCCACCAGCTGTGGCATCAGGTGCTGGATCATCGGCTGGACCACATCAGGCGGAACAACAGCAGCTGTGCTTGGCCCCCGGGGTCGTGCACAGCTGGGACACCACCAGGTGTGCCATCGGCATGCTGGATCATCGGCTGGGACCTCATCAGCTGGGACAACAGCAGCTGTGCTTGGCCCCCAGGGCATGCTCAGCTGGCACACCGCCAGCTGTGCCGTCAGCTGCTGGATCATCGGCTGGGACCACATCAGCTGGGACTGATAATAAACACCACCAGGTGTGCCATCGGCATGCTGGATCATCGGCTGGGACCTCATCAGCCGGAACAACAGCAGCTGATACCAATATGATTGGCAATCGTATTGGCATACGCCAATACGATTGCCAATATTGGATTGGTATAGGAAATAACAAATTTATATACATAGTACTTAGAACAATAAATACAATAAAATTATAAAATTAAAGAAATAAATAATAAAATAAAATTATAACAAGAAACTAATAATGGAGAAAATAAAATTAATAATAGGACACCACCAGCTGTGCCCTCAGCAGCTGTGCTTGGCCCCCGGGGGCATGCTCAGCTGGAACACCGCCAGCTGTGCCGTCAGCTGGCGGTACCACATCAGCCGGAACTACAGCAGCTGTGCTTAGCCCCCCAGGGGCATGCACAGCTGGAACACCACCAGCTGTGCCCTCAGCTGCTAGACATCGGCTGGGACCACATCCGCCGGAACAACAGCAGCTGTGCTCGGCCCCCAGCGGCATGCTCAGCTTGGGACACCACCAGCTGTGCCAACAGTTGCTGGATCATCGGCTGGGACCACATCAGCCGGAACACGTACAGCAGCTGTGCTCGGCCCCTGCAGGGCCTCTTGTACCACCAACTGTGTAACTATTTTATTGACTCAGGTGTTCTGGACGACATCCTAACAATTTACCCAAAATTTGCTTGTCCATTTTAAAGAATGAAGAACAATTTTTATATATATTACTTCTAAGCTGCATCACTTATGAACCCATCCCTGCCCTTGTGTGGTAGTGCACAGTAGAAAGTTGTTTTCACATATCCATACATTAAAACATTGATTGTAACCATGATATATATGTGCTTCAGCCTACAGTTTAGACCTATTGTCTTGTGTATGACCCTCTGTCCTGCGTGACAGTGAATACTAGCATTATCCTCACTTTAATCAGACTATCAAAATCCTCAGATTAGGCAAAATTGTAAATAATTTTGTCAATAACGATGTTAATAATAAATATATATTCAAAAATATATTCAGGTTAAGGTATATTAAAAAAAATAATATCTTTTCTCAATAAAGTTACTTGAACTAAATATATAATTATGTCTACTAAACAATGATGAAATTTATTACAACCCATATGGGTATCAAAAAGTGTTCCAAAAAATTTTTTTTCTTAAGGAAAGCTAAAACAAGATTTTTTGTTAATAAAAATTTTTAACAAAGAAAATAAAGTTATGATATATTATACAATTCTTTTAAATAAATTGATATTAAAAGATAATCTTTACTACTTTTGCTTTAATTTTAAATTTAATTATAACATTTCGACATGATTTTTATGTAGTATGCTGTTTAGACATTATTTAAAAAAATATAACTTGTATGGTTTTACCGTCACGCACATGTGCGTCTATTTAGGAATTTTCAATATCCATCAAGGAGTAACTTTTCTATTCATTTCTTGTTTCTATATATACAGCATATTCAATTGTCGTGGACAGAAAGCCTCTTCAACTTGTTAAGGTCCCCGAAATTGATTTATTTATTTATTTATATACAAGAAGTGGCATTGGGGGTTAACAGATAATATAGAAAATAAGTAAATTAACATTCTTCTAAAGCTGCCGTGGTGTAGTGGTAAGACACTCGCCTGGCGTTCCGCGAGCGCTATGTCATGGGTTCGTATCCTGGCCGGGGAGGATTTACTGGGCGCAATTCCTTAACTGTAGCCTCTGTTTAACGCAACAGTAAAATGTGTACTTGGATGAAAAAACGATTCTTCGCGGTGGGGATCGTATTCCAGGGACCTGCCCGAAACGCTTCGCGTACTAGTGGCTGTACAAGAATGTAACAACTCTTGTATATATCTCAAAAAAAAAAAAAAAAAAAAAAAGCTACTAGCACGTATAGCGTTTCGGAGAAGTCCTTTAACTAACAGAATTTTTTATTTTTGATAAATTAACGAACATCAACTAAATTTCGGAGGCTTGAGGCAAAGTGAAATTCACACCAGTTACTCCATCTATCATCATTCTATTATGCATGAAGAACCGCACGTCTATGGGTCATCCAATAATGTTAGCAGACTTCTAGATGTTACCACTGCTAGGCTTAGGCTCGGCTACAAGTACCTCTGGGAGTTTGTAACATCTGCTGATGTATATTTGACTAAATGTAAACTCCAGAACTATTCGCATACTTTGCGTCATTATATAATGGAATGTGAAAAAATTGCGGAATTTAGAGATAACACCATCAATAGTGTCCAAGAAATGTGTAAGTACTTCATTCACAATGATGTGCTGCCCGAAATTTTAGCGAAGTATCCAAAATTTGCTTACTGTAGGTAATGCATGCACATGACTGTAAAGCTGCCGCCCAGTTGGGTGGGTGTGCAGTTAGTTTTAGTTAGTTTAGTTCATTTATTATGCACCCCATACCCATCTTGTGGGCGGTAGTGGAAAGGGTTACAGAGGCACATAATGGGCTCAGGGACTGAACCCCACAATTCATTTAGCTAAGCAAGTTACAATCTTGATGAGCTAGTTACAAAATTCAATATAAGTCGTCACATCAACAATGGGTTCGAGATCGACCTCAAGTACAGGTTCTAAATTAAGCAACTGACATATGTGGAGAGCTAGTGTCAAAATTTATATGTTTGTCCTGCACACCGCCTCCCATCCAGTGGACAGCGGTGGATAGGTTACAATCACTCAGTTACTACCTACAGTTAGCAAACTGGGGATATTTGGCTAAAATTTCTGGTAGCAGATCATTTTGAATGAAATATTTACACATCGCTGGAACATTGGTTATAGAATTGTCTCTAAATTCACGTATCTTTTCGCACTCCATCACATAGTGACGGAGGGTGTGCGAATAATTTTGTTGACACAGTTTACATTTTGTCAGGTCTACATCGGCAGATAATGAGAATTCCCAGAGATACTTGTAACCGAATCTAAGCCGAGCAGCAGTAACATCTAGAAGTCTGCTGATTTTATTGGATGATCCATAGATGTGTGGCTCCTCTTGCATGATAATATGATGATAGATGGAATTACTGGTGTCAATTTCACTTTGCCTCAGATCTACAAGATCTTGTTGAAGTTCTTGGTGTACTGCTGCTCTCAGATTGCTCATTGACAATCCAAGGTTACACTCAACGGCTCCTTTAAAGGCAGATTCTTTGGCTAACTTATCAGCTCTATCATGCATTCGGAGGCCAACATGAGATGGAGACCACATGAAATGGACTCTGTTACCATCCTTAATAATTTTGTTGTATTTGTGTCTAGCTTCGGACACGAGCATGTTACAGTTATGTCTTAAAGAGTTGAGAGCATTTAAGGATGATAAGGAGTCACTTACAATTAATGTATCAAGTTTGGAGACTTGATACATTAATTGTAAGTGCAGCAAGACTAATAACTGTGTGACTCACTATAGATGTAAAGTGCCTTGTATAGTGACTGTTGTGAGCCTCTTGTAATGTCACTTGTGACACCTCTTTGTGTCACTTGTGACACAAAGATTCTTGATGTGTGTATTTGTGTGGGTGATTAATTAGATATGTATGTGTATGTATATGTGTATACGTATAAATAAATAAATAAATAAATAAATAAATAAATAAATATAAATATGTTTATTCAGGAAAGGTATATACATAGAGAGATTTTACATAAGTGGATCGATTTATAGATAGAGCTAGTACATACAATGCCTAAAGCCACTATTACGCAATGCGTTTCGGGCAAAATATGTATATATATATATATTATATATATATATATATATATATATATATATATATATATATATATATATATATATATATATATATATATATATATATATATATATATATATATATATATATATATATATATATATATATATATATATATATATATATATATATATATAATATATATATATATATATATATATATATATATATATATATATATATATATATATATATATATATATATGAGGGTGTGTACATGTGTATACAACATTGATAATTTTGTAACTAGCGTCAAACATTGTTATTTGCTTAGCTAAACGAACTAGAGGGTTCAGTTCCTGAACCGATTATGTGCCTCTGTATCCTTTACACCACCGCCCACGGGTTGGGTATGGGGTGCATAATAAAGAAAGAAATTGTAATTGATAAATTAACAGTAAAATTGAAAAAAAATGTTAGCAGTTTTTTACAGCTTTTCTTTACAGGTACAGATAATTTTAAGAAGAATAATTACATTAAAATCAATAAAAATGCTTACAGGTAATTTGAAGAAATTTTGACACAAAAGCAGATCAGAATAATACACAATATTAACAATACACAATAAAGAAACAAGGATTACTAGGTACATGAGGATAGCATTTCAGGGTTATACATTGGTTCACTGAAGCACAAAATGAGGATCATTTCGAGGAAAAGTTTCAAGGAATAATGCAGTAGAAAATGCACTCAATAAATCAAGTGCGAGGCCCGGTCCCCCTACACTATTTGTTCGATCAATTTTAGAATATGCATCACTGGTATGAGGATGAGGTGGTGCACTTCTGCCGGAGCTGGCTGGTGCGCAGCTCTGGCACCTCTGAAAATGGATGATGGAATGCGGGGAAGAGAGAGAGAGGATGAGGGGAAAGGGAGATGATGGCTTGTGAGTGATGGTTGATCATGACAGGAAAATATGAGTCACAAATAAGTTCAAATTCAAATTCAAATGTTTATTCAGGTAAAGTACATATATATAAGGGGTGATACATATATTGCTGAATTTATAGATAGAGCTAGTACATACAATGCCTAAAGCCACTATTACGCAAAGCGTTTCGAAAAACACTAAAGACTAAAACTTAATACTAATTGAGATTAAAGTATAAAATGTATTGAGGCAATATAAAAATAAAAAGGGGGAAACATGGCAGAAAAACAGCAAAAATACAATTTGGTCGACAAACTGCATTGTTTAAAAATAACAAATAACAGACATGGGTTGACATTATAGGGGTATGGTAGGTTACAGGGAGTTAATTAGGTAGTGCTTAGTTTTTATCTTAATTAATTAAACTGGTTGAGAGAGGTACAGTTTTTAACATGATTGGGAAGGTCATTCCACATTCTGGGTCCCTTGATTTGTAGAGCATATGAAGTTTGATTAAGTCGTACTCTTGGAATATCAAAAAGGTATTTCTGTGGTTGGAAGAAAACGCTCACGGAATGGGGGACTTATTTTAATTTTAAAATAATAATAATTAATTATTTAATAAATAAATAATTAATAAATAATACAATCATAAATGATTAAATAATAGATAAACATTAAATGAAGAAGCATAGTAGCTCATTATAACAAATAAAAAGATAATTAAAGATGAATTAATTCTGGTGACTAATAATGATTAGTGAATTGCCATAAATTAATATACAGAAATACAATTAATGGATAGCCATTAATGATAATGTATTAATCAAATACATTGAAGAGACATCTCTAATTTAAAGGTGCATGAGCATTTACGGTAATTCTAAAGCTTGGTATTCTTGGCTTGTCACTTTGGGGGTTCCGACGGAGCACCCCCAATCCCGTGAGGGCCAGCTGCGCGGAACCCCCAATCCCGTGAGGGCCAGCTGCGCGGAACCCCCACCCCCGTAGGGCGAGCGGAAGCTGGCTGCTATAAATAGGAACATGACTACTTGCTACGTGGCTGTAAGCGTGCCCATATGCCCGGAGAGGCCATTAGAACAATCATGTTATCCTGACTGAAAAAGGTACCAATCCGAATCTACTAGGCAGATGCTGCGAGCTGACGCAGCTCGCTTGGAGGCCTACGGAGCGGCAACTAGACGAGCCGTGGGGCAGTGAGGCGGGGTGGCCCACCGGCTACACCCTGGTAGGGGACCTACTGCCGAAATTGGACTCCAGCAGGGAGCGCTTCCACCATGGCGAATGACTGTCGATCCGGTGTATATCTACGTCGTAGTATCCCGCCCTCACAGGGACCAGTCCTGGAAGGCTGGCCCCAGGGCGGGTGTGGGAATGTGAACGCTGTCCACTCCGAGGCCGACTCCCCAGGGTCGACCCCGTGTCGGTCGTTGTCGCTGTGGTGAGTCCCTCGGGTGTGGAGTGGAGGTGTCTGCTTAGAAGCGAGTCGGTTGCCTCCCAGGATACCTCGCACGTTGGGCATGAGAGCCGTGGTCCACCTTTTGTGGCCCCACTGCGCCTTCCTCGATCATCTCAGGTTTTCCTCGTCCTCGTTCTATTGTGGGTCTGGAAGTAATAAAGCAGTAAGGGTGGGCAGGGACTGGTGTGCAGAGTTAACGTGAAGAGCAAAGGCACAGGTGCGTGGAACCGCATCAAAGTATAGTGCTGGCAACTTAGGCTGCGAGAGTGGGATAACTGGCTGTGACACCTGTCGCGGAAGGCAGGAATAGGTAGGATTGAATGAATATTGAATAATGAATATTGAGGATTGAAAAAATATTTTATTTTTTTTTTTTATTAAGTCCCAGGCATAGCTGAGCGGGCTGCGACACCGGAGAACCGTGTAGCCTAGTGATGGACTGCCAGATACATAAGTGCTAACTCCGGGAGCAATTGGACGCCTCCTCGGTGGGAAACTAATAGAAGTAGTCAATGTCAGCGTCGAGAGTTAGTAGGCACCGGCACGGCAAGTACCAATAATAAATTATATATAATAGCATTTATATAAACATTTTTATATAAATTAAATTATCAAATTAAATTTAATAAGATTAATAATAATATAGATAAATAAAATACAATAAAAATTTTAATAAAATATAAATAATTATAATACAAATTTTTATAAATAAATTATGTTAAATAATATAAATTAAGTCAATGTTAAACACAGTTCAGACAGGGGACTGCAGGTGGCTCCGAAGACTGCATAGAGTGCAGCGAAGTCCATATCGCTATGCAGCGTGGAGATACTAAGGTACGCCAACAGTCCAAGGAAAGAGGGTGTTAAGCGGAATCGAACTGCGGAACCACAACAGCCGGAAGTAACTGCAGAGGGCCTATTGGCCCATATTTCTTGATGCTTCTACATTGGAGCGGAGTGTTGAAGTGGGTAGAATATAGTTGTGCATTAATTGGCTGTTGATTGCTGGTGTTGACTTCTTGATGTGTAGTGCCTCGCAGATGTCGAGCCGCCTGCTATCGCTGTATCTATCGATGATTTCTGTGTTGCTTGCTAAGATTTCTCTGGTGATGGTCTGGTCGTGGGAAGAGATTATATGTTCCTTAATGGAGCCCTGTTGCTTATGCATCGTTAATCGCCTGGAAAGAGATGTTGTTGTTTTGCCTATATACTGAGTTCTTTGAGGCTTACAGTCCTCAAGTGGGCATTGAAGGCATAGACGACGTTGGTCTCTTTTAAAGCGTTCTGCTTTGTGTCTGGAGAGTTTCTCATGAGTAGGCTGGCCGTTTTTTTAGTTTTATAGTAAATCGTCAGCTGCATCTTCTGATTTTTGTCTGTAGGATAACGTTTCTATTAACAATATCTTTCAGGACCCTTTCCTCCGTTTTGTGAGCTGTGGAAAAGAAGTTCCTGTAAAATAGTCTAATAGGGGTATAGGTGTTGTGTTAGTTGTCTCTTCAGAGGTTGCATGGCATTTCACCTTCCTTCTTATGATGTCTTCAACGAAACCATCGGAGAAGCAGTTGTTGACAAGGACCTGCCTTACCCTACAGAGTTCTTCATCGACTGCTTCCACCCTGAGCTGTGGCTGAGAGCACGGTCGACATAAGCGTTAACAACACTTTTCTGTACCTGTCTTGGCAGTCACTACATATATATATATATATATATATATATATATATATATATA
>WNGS01112548.1:0-11582 GCA_020271785.1 Procambarus virginalis | reverse complement strand
CGGTGCTTTAAAAATGCTAAGCTAACCTATATACGTAAATACATAATACACAGATTATGTATGCCTTACCTATTTATAAGTGCCTTCAATGTTCGATCACCGTGTCATTAATGTGACATTTACAAAGGTGAAATGTAATTCTGATCAGCTTCCATATATACTACTTATACCCATACATACACATACACACACATATACATATATACACACATGCATTCACAGACATTTATCTCATTTACTCTGACAGAGTGAGATAGCTGATAAAGAAACTAGTGTGCAATTAAGCACTTAATCACTGAAGGTGATTAAGGTGCTTTTACAAGCTCAGGTTATATAGTTACATCACATACATTGTATAATTAATCTATTACATGGTCAATCTTGGGTACAAGTCCAATATATCATCAAGTGTTCCAGTACTCATATAGTAATTACAAAGTTCAGCATACCTTAGCCCAGGGGGGCGAAAGTCAGCCAGTATGGGACATTCTACAATATAATGTTCAAGAGAGTGCATGTTTTCTCTTTCAGAAAGTTGACACATTGTGTACTCGACATTTGGGTTTTGAGAAAGCTGCCAGATACGTCTATATCCCAGGCGTATTCTGGCCACTATAACATCACATTACCGGGTTCTTGTTCTATTAGTCCCATATGTGAATGCTTCCTCACGATATCTATCATAATATTTAATGCTACAGCTTTCAGGTCTTTGTGAATTTGTTAGGTCGGTGAGATCTTCATTAGATATTTGTTTAAGTATTCTCTTTGTCACTGCTAATGAAATACCCTGCAGGTAGTGGCACTGTCCAGCAAGTGGTGGTACTGTCCAGGTGGTGGGACTGTCCAGCAGGTGGTGGCACTGTCCTGCAGGTAGTGGCACTGTCCTGCAGGTAGTGGCACTGTCCAGCAGGTGGTGGCACTGTCCAGCAGGTGGTGGCACTGTCCAGCAGGTGGTGGCACTGTCCAGGTGGTGGGACTGTCCAGCAGGTGGTGGCACTGTCCTGCAGGTAGTGGCACTGTCCTGCAGGTAGTGGCACTGTCCAGCAGATTGTGACACTGTCCAAAATGTCTTGGCACTGCCAATCAGGTAGTTTCACTGCCCAGCAGGTAATGGCACTGTCCAGCAGATAGTGGCATTGTCCAACAGGTCGTGGCACTGCCCATCAGGTAGTGGCACTGTCCAACAGGTCATGGCACTCCCCATCAGGTCGTGGCACTGTCTAGCAGGTAATTGGCACTGTCCAGCAGATAGTGGCACTGTCCAGCAGGTAGTGGCACTGTCCAACAGGTCGTGGCACTGTCCAGCAGGTATTGGCACTGTCTAGCAGGTGGTGGCACTGTCCAACAGGTCGTGGCACTGTCCAACAGGTCGTTGCACTTCCCATCAGGTAGTGGCACTGTCCAGCTGGTGGTGGCACCCCTCAGCAGATAGTGGCACTGTCCAGCAGGTGGTGGCACTCCCCAGCATATAGTGGCACTGTCCAGCTGGTGGTGGCACTCCCCAGCAGGTAGTGGCACTGTCCAGCAGGTGGTGGCACTCCAGCAGGTAGTGGCACTGTCCAGAATGTAGTGGCACTATCCAACAGGTCGTGGCCCTGTACAGCAGGTAGTGGCACTGTACAGCGGGTTGTGGCACTGTCCAGCAGGTAGTGGTACTGTCCAGCAGGTGGTGGTACTGTCCAGCAGGTGGTGGTACTGTCCAGCAGGTGGTGGTACTGTCCAGCAGGTAGTGGCACTGTCCAGCAGGTAGTGGCACTGTCCAGCAGGTGGTGGCACTGTCCAGCAGGTGGTGGTACTGTCCAGCAGGTTGTGGCACTGTCGAGCAGGGAATGGCTCTGTCCAGCAGGTACTGGCACTGTCCAGCAGGTAGTGGCCCTGTCCAACTGGTAGTGGCAGTGTCCAGCAGGTGGTGGCACTGTCCAGCAGGTAGTGGCACTGTCCAAGAGGTAATGGCACTCTTCAGCAGGTGGTTGCACTGTCGGTGGTTGCACTGTCTAGCAGGTACTGGCAATATTATCCATTTTCTTCCATCTACTTCATTTTCTACCATCACCTCCATTTTCTACCATCACCTCCATTTTCTACCATCACCTCCATTTTCTACCATCACCTCCATTTTCTACCATCACCTCCATTTTCTACCATCACCTCCATTTTCTACTACCATCACCTCCATTTTCTAACATCACCTCATTTTCTACCATCCCTCCATTTTCTACCGTCATCATCAACTCGCGTCATATCACTCCAGTACATTGTGACGTGAATATCATTCATCATATACTGATGAGTCCTTTAATGTGAATATCATCCATCATACACTGATGAGTCTATAATCATCCCTGGTAGTATATATATATATATATCTATATATATTATATATATATATATATATATATAATATATATATATATATATATATATATATATAATATTGATGAGACTTCCAGGATAAAATTGTACCATAAATATTTATGGTAGTTGTAGATAAAGGTTAATTACAGTAAGTTGAAACTGTCAATTCACTACAAAAAAAATTTGGTCTTATAGCTGTCGCTGTATTCCAGTCACGGGTCCTTCTCTGAGGGATGATGTGAAGTGTATTGTTGTGATCACGTGTGTATTAGTTCTTCAAGTTACTTCAAGTAACTTCAAGTACCTGTTGGTATTTCCTCCTATCAGTATAGATTAAAATGGTCATTTTTTTTTAGATATATACAAGAGTTGTTACATTCTTGTACAGCCACTAGTACGCGTAGCGTTTCGGGCAGGTCCCTGGAATACGATCCCCGCCGCGAAGAATCGTTGTTACAACCAAGTACACATTTTACTGTTGCGTAAACAGAGGCTACAGTTAAGGATTTGCGCCTAGTAAATCCTCCCCGCCAGGATACGAACCCATGACAAAGCGCTCGCGGTACGGCAGGCGAGTGTCTTACAACTACACCACGGAGACTCTGAAATGATAAAAACAGTTCTAACAGTGACTGTATGAGTGCTGGTTCACTGAATATTCTCTAGTCTAGCTCTCTAATAGTTATTGTAAGATAACTTGATATGATTCAAGTAATTGCAACAATATATATATATATATATTATAATATATATATCTATATATATATATATATATATATATATATATATATTATATATATATATAATATAATATAGGGTACCACCACTGGTTTAATTAAAGGGACCCACATCCTCGAAGAAGAAAATAATAGTGTTCAGAGAAGACCTTGTGAATTCTCACTGAATACTTTAATCTTTTCCTCTCCTACCACCCCTATTATTTTTTTAATATTTTTTGTATTTGATTTTATTGCAATGCTACAGTTTACAGAAAACACACTTATATAACAATATACCAATCAGTGTTCGAAGACCTCGTCCAGCTCTTCAGGGGTCGGTGCGTACCCAAGATCGCACGCATTCCCCTCTGAACAGCAACACTGAGGCGCTGGAACAGAAACTGCCGCTCGTGGGTCTCTAGTCTTCCCAATGAGTTCCTCGCCCCTCCTTCAGGAACTTAAGTGCACATTTACCCCAGGCGCCCAGAGTCTCAGAGCCTATCGGCACTAACCTGTAACAACGTTCTAGGTCGCTGTACTTGTTAGATTTCTGGGTCTCCCTGAAGGTGGCAGCTCCGCCTCCCTCTGCTGTGCTGTAAGGTAGATAGGTGTCAGCCAATGTAGATGCACACGTGTAGTCCCACACGACCTACTTACCTTCCCTCCACGGCTGCAGGGTACTCCATCTGGGCGTTTTTGGCTGTTGTCAGGTTTGCACAACTGGGTTCCCTTTGTGCTGGACACCCAGCTGTAGCCAAACTTCTCTTGATGATGTCATTGACTGCTTCGTGTCTGGCAATCTTTCCCTGTGTCTTACGACAGATGAGACCATGGCTGCCGTATTGGTCTTCCCGTGCATGGCCGCAAATACACCGGTGCTCGGTGGAGATTGGGGCGGCAAGGCGCAGGGCATCACCAATACTTAGGGTCCGATGGTCCAGGCGGGTGCCCAAGGCGGAATTAGGGACTGCCAACAGGAAGTCCCCAGCATGGGGGGCTTGCACAGCTAGAAGACGCGCTTTGTCCTTCCTGGAGCTGCCTCCAACATTGATGTGGCGATGTTTTCCACAATGGGGCTATCCCATTGGACTGTTTACAGTCATTTGTAAAGTTGGTCGAGGGTGAGAGTTGACAAGAGTGTCCCACTGACTGGCTCCTTCCGCGAATTTGGGATCATGAATCCCAATGGAGTCTCTTAGGTATTCAGGTAGTATGTCCTTAACTAATTCACCTGTAGCACTGGTCGAGGATAAGAATGCCGGCAATGCTAACTGTGTCGCCTTGCGAATACCTATACCCCCGAGTATAACTGGGAGTGTTGCTTGGTCCCATTGGTCATCTTGCAGGGAGAGGTTTAACACTTCACGGTTATTGACCTTAGGAGCGAGTCATATTCTGTTAATTTTGGGCTGTCGTAGGAGGGAGCACACCTTAGGAAATAGGTCAGTCTGGGCAAAGCCAGGCACCTTGTGAGAAGGTACAAAGCATCGTGGGCGTCCAAGGCCCCTATATATATATATATATATATATATATTATATATATATATATATATATATATATATATAAACAAACTCACTCACATATATGTTATATATATATATATATATATATTGTGACGGTGTTCCCCCCTTCTAGTTCTCCCACGCCTGCTGTAAGAGTCATGTCCACTATTCTCGAGCGTTCTCTACATTGCAGGCATCAATTGAACATATGTGGGAGAGAGTAGTATTCTCGAAGAGCCGAGAAATTTGCAAAAATAGAACATTTTGGCCTGTGGGATAGGCCCTTTAGGGAGCCAATATGGCGCTGGCAAGTCTGTTCTCCCGCCAAAACTGTGTGACGTCAGTGGCGCCAGATTGGTCACCGTCAGCGACGTGGCACTGGGAGCCAATGAAAACCAACTTTGGGAAAAGTGACGTCACATAGGCATGGGGAGTCGGCCGTGTTGGCGCTGAGGCGGTATCAGTCTTTCACGACACGTCCGAGAGGTAGGACGCGCGATCGGTCATCCTGTCAGAGTGACGGATTTACCGAACTCCGGTGGATGTAAGCGTCTCCATGTTGTTGCACGCACTCTGTGAGGTCTTCCTGCAACCCAGTGGCTCAGATAAGGAATTGACAGAATATTGAGCAACAAGTGCTCAGGGGACAGGTGCGTTGCAAGAAGTGGGCGGGCATCGACGTGTGTCGTCATTGGTGGTTCACCAGTATAAGAGACAGCTTAGTGGCCGGGCCACCCACCGTGAGTGAACCGGGTTGACAGCCTTGTCAACCAGGTTGAACGTGTGATCGACGATCCTGTCAAGTTTGACAGTAACCCCACCTTCGTGGAACCCTACGAGTCAACAGTTGGATGCAAGCACGTCGAGAAGTCTTCCAGATACCTAGCGATATATCTAGACGACGAGGGAATTGACAGTGATGAGCTTCAAGTGCTCTGAAGTCGGGTGCTGTGTGTGTGAGCTTAAGCAGCATCGTCTGGTACGGCTGGTAACTTCACAGTGACTTCGTAGTGGTGAGAGGCAGTTACTCTGGGAGTACAGTGACAAGAACTATTGGGGAAACGTGCGATGACCGCCGAGACGTAGGCGGGCTGCCGTAGTTGGGAGGAAAGTTGACGGCCAGGAGACCGACTTCAACCCTGCGACGTACTGTAGAGGAAGGAGCACGGACCTGCTGTGTACAGAAGCGGCGAGACGCGACATCCTAAGGCGTGGGGCTTGTGTTTCTGGATGGTGAACGAGGCGAGAGCCTGGACCAGGAGCTACAAACCCAACTGTCATCCTAGGATAGGTGAAGTAGGTGTTTACAGTTACCCTCCCATTTCCCCTTTAGTTAGCTAAAATATTCTTGTCAGGATATTTTATATGTCGTGAGCAAGTCTCACCTGAGTCTAAGTCCAGAGAGCACAGTGTGTGGTGAGGCTACCCAGAGCGCTCACAGTATGATCTCTATGATCTATTGATATAAATGCCTGTGTATCGATCTTCGTGATGTATATATATATATGCCTGAAATTTGATTACTGATTTATATATGACATGACTGTGTACTGAATATATCATATACGTGAAGTGATTGCCAGTGATATCTCTTTAAGAGAAAGTATAGATATAAAGAAAAGTTCAGTGATCAAGTGAGTGCATTCACAGTAAATATTATTAAGAATAGAATATCTTTTGGTACGGTGAAAAGCCACTGTGAGAGTATTGTGAATAAGATGTTGATCGTGAGGCCAGTGAAATCATAAGTAAGCCATGTGAATGTTGAATAGTGTTTTGGAAAAAGTTAAATAAACGGGGATCGTGACGGATTAGCAAACAAGTACTAGTCTGTTCCCACGATCGCGAGGGGCCGGTCAGCTGACATTCTGACAGGTGACACGTGCCGATGTTACCATATCGGTGCGCTCTAGAATATTATGCTATGAATGGAGCAACTGTCATATATTATTCCTGATACATTGATGCATATATATTTCTCGTTGTCTTTTAAGTAAAATACCAAAACTCTTTGGTGTTTGATATCATCCCCTCCATTTATCTTGTGACCGTGTAATGATGTAAAGCAGAGTGACCTGCCTGATACTATATTACTGGAATTTGCTCTTGCCACAATTACACCTGACCACTGCATTGTTACTGGACACCTAAAAAACCAGTTGGCGACCTTGAAGGCTGTGTAAGAGTTCGGTGTCGGGGCGGGCCACAGATTGAGGGACGATCTGTGCCCTCACTCATCTTACAATCTAAAGGCCGGTTGTGAGATCGACTGGGGTACTCTCCGAGGCGAGCAGTGGAGCCTAGAGGATTGAGGGAAGACCCGCCGAATGACGGTGAGTAAGGGTTATTGTTGGAGCAACCACCTGGAAAGGAGATCCAGTCTATTGTTGCTTTAACCCTTCTCTAACGAGAACACCGTGAAACCCCGACAATATATATATATATATATATATATATATATATATATATATAACAACTCACTCGTCAGTATATGATGGATGGATGATATTCACACTTCTGGGGTGTGAGTTTTCAGTTGCATATAGTCCTGGGGACCATTAAGGCTTGTTCGCATACATATATATATATATATATATGTTATTAATATGACCGAAAAAGTGAGATTAATAATTCTAACTCTAATTTTCTCAATATTTTTTGTTTCTTTTTACTGTCGATTTTAATTAAAAAAAATCAATTTTCCAAAATTCATTTTCATTTCTAGTCTGACGCGACGCTTGAACGCATTTCGTAATAACGTATTACATTTTCAAAGACTTGAGTTTACACACACACAACTGTAACCTGAAAACACTTAACGGAGTTTTACGAATTCTAACGCTAAACAGCTTGTCTTATATACTCGCATTTGGGTGTGGTGATATGTTGAAACAGTTTTGGATGTGGTGAACAAACTTTTGACCAACACAAGACAGAACACGGTTCAATGGGTATAAATTGGATAAGTGAAAGGGAAGAATGGAAGTAACTGCAAAGGGCCTATTGGCCTATACTTCCTCTTGATGCTTCTATATTGGTACGGAGTCTTGAAGTGGGTAGAATATAGTTGTGCATTAATTGGCTGTTGATTGCTGGTGTTGACTTTTTGATGTGTAGTGCCTCGCAGATGTCAAGCCGCCTGCTATCGCTGTATCTATCGATGATTTCTGTGTTGTTTAATTTCGAATATTAATACAAGACTTCTCAGGTGATGGTCTGGTTGTGGGAAGAGATTATATGTTCCCTAATGGAGCCCTGTTGCTTATGCATTGTTAATTGCCTGGAAAGAGATGTTGTTGTCTTGCCTATATACTGAGTTCTTTGGGGCTTACAGTCCCCAAGTGGACATTTGAAGGCATAGACGACGTTGGTCTCTTTTAAGGCATTCTGCTTTGTGTCTGGAGAGTTTTTCATGAGTAGGTTGGCCGTTTTTTTTGTTTTATAGTAAATGGTCAATTGTATCTTCTAACTTTTGTCTGTAGGGATAACGTTCCTATTAACAATATCTTTCAGGACCCTTTCCTTCGTTTTATGAGCTGTGGAAAGGAAGTTCCTGTAAAATAGTCTAATAGGGGTTCCAGGTGTTGTGTTAGTTGACTCTTCAGAGGTTGCATGGCGTTTCACCTTCCTTTTTATGATGTCTTCAACGAAACCATTGGAGAAGCCGTTATTGACTAGGACCTGCCTTACCCTACAGAGTTCTTCATCGACTTGATTCCATCCTGAGCTGTGGCTGAGAGCACGGTCCACATAAGCGTTAACAACACTCCTCTTGTACCTGTCTGGGCAGTCACTGTTGGCATTTAGGCACATTCCTATGTTTGTTTCCTTAGTGTAGACTGCAGTGTGGAAACCTCCGCTCCTTTCCATGACTGTTACATCTAGAAAGGGCAGCTTCCCATCCTTCTCCATCTCGCAAGTGAAACTCAACACAGAATTCTGCTCGAATGCCTCCTTCAGCTCCCGCAGACGTCTGATATCAGGTACCTGTGTAAAAATGTTGTCAACATACCTGCAGTATATGGCAGGCTTCAAGTTAATGCCAACTAAGACCTTCTGTTCGATGGTACCCATGTAGAAGTTCGCAAACAGGACACCTAGGGGAGAACTCATGGCGACCCCATCTACTTGCTTATACATGTGCCCTATGTTCGTTTCACTTACGAGATGGAGAAGGATGGGAAGCTGCCCTTTCTAGATGTAACAGTCATGGAAAGCAGCGGAGGTTTCCACACTGCAGTCTACACTAAGGAAACAAACATAGGAATGTGCCTAAATGCCAACAGTGACTGCCCAGACAGGTACAAGAGGAGTGTTGTTAACGCTTATGTCGACCGTGCTCTCAGCCACAGCTCAGAATGGAAGCAAGTCGACGAGGAACTCTGTAGGGTAAGGCAGGTCCTAGTCAACAACGGCTTCTCCAATGGTTTCATTGAAGACATCATAAGAAGGAAAGTGAAACGTCATGCAACCTCTGAAGAGACAACTAACACAACACCTATACCCCCTATTAGACTATTTTACAGGAACTTCTTCTCCACAGCTCATAAAACGGAGGAAAGGGTCCTGGAAGATATTGTTAATAGAAATGTTATCCCTACAGACAAAAATCAGAAGATACAACTAACGATTTACTATAAAACCAAAAAAAAACGGCCAGCCTACTCATAAAAACCTCTCCAGACACAAGGCAGAATGCCTCTAAAAGAGACAAACGCGTCTATGCCCTCAAATGCCCCTTGGGGACTGTAAGCCTCAAAAACAACAGTATAGTAAGGCAGACAACAACACTCTTTCCAGGCATTTAACCGATGCATATGCAACAGGGCTCCATAGGAAACATATATTCTTCATCCACAACCAAACCATTCACCTGAGAATGTAAAATTCATTAAAGCAGACTAACAACAAAATTCATTGATAGGATACATGACGTATTCAGCTATGGCGGCCTGACACTGCGAGGCACTACACATCAAAAGTCAACACCAGCAATCAACACCACATATCAATTACGCACGAACTATATTCTACCCATTCAAGACTCCGTACCAATATAGATTTAGCACTCGAAGAAGATATGGCCAATAGGCTTTGCAGTTACCTCTATTTTCCCTTATCACTATCTGCATATTATACCCATGAACGTGTTCTGTTCTTGTGTTGTGTGAAAGTTTGTTTCCTCTCAACCACTGTTTTCAACTAATCACCCATCACCCAAATGAGAGTATATAAGAGCCAGACTTGTTGGATTGTCAACTAAGGTAGGGCAGTTAGTGTGTGTAGATACCCCTAAAGTCTTTGAAAATGTAATAAGTTTTATGAAACGAGCTCAAGTGTCGCGTCAGACTAGAAAATAAAATGAATTTTGAAGAATGGATTTTTCATTTACCGTCCTAAGTAAAAACAAACATAAAAAAACAACAAAAATAAAAAAAAAAATTCGTGTTAGAATATTAATTCTTACTTTTTCGGTCATATTTAATAATAGACTCACAGGAAAGACTGCTACCAGAGTATACGAATATATATATATATATATATATATATATAATATATATACTATATATATATATATATCTATTATATTAATAATAATGCAAAACAAGCCTGAATGGTCCCCAGGACTAGATACAACTGAAAACTCACACCCCAGAAGTGACTCGAACCCATACTCCCAGGAGCAACGCAACTGGTATGTACAGGGATTCCTTAAACCACTTGACCATCACGACCGGACAAAAGGAAGTGATAGTCCGAGGCTATATGAACCACTTCCCCGCCGGCACCTGGATGGTGTATCTTGGGATAGCATTTTATCAAATCACACTATTTTTTGGGTAGCAGCACGTGAGGAACCCAAATGCAAACAAGCCTGAATGGTCCCCAAGAGACTAGATACAACTGAAAACTCACACCCTCAGAAGTGACGTCTAACCCATACCCCAGGAGCAACGCAACTGGTATGTACAGGGATGCCTTAAAACCACTTGGACCATCACGACCGGACAAAAGGAAGTGATAGCCGAGGCTATATGAACCACTTCCCCGCCGGCACCTGGATGGTTATCTGGGCATTAGCATTTTATCAAATCGCCTCATTTTTTGGGGCAACAGTGAGGAACACAAATGCCAAAACAAGCCTGAATGGTCCCCAGGAACTAGATACAACTGAAAACCTCCACCCCAGAAGTGACTCGAACCCATACTCCCAGGAGCAACGCAAACTGGTATGTAACAGGGATGCCTTAAACCACTTGACATCACGACCGGACAAAAAGGGAAGTGTATAGCCGAGGCTATATGAACCACTTCCCCGCCGGCACCTGGATGGTTTATCTTGGGCATAGCATTTAATCAATCACCTCATTTTTTGGGGCAAACACGTGAGGGAAACACAAATGCAAACAAGCCTGAAATGGTCCCCAGGAACTAGATACAACTGAAAACTCACAACCCCAGAAGTGACTCGAACCCATACTCCCAGGAGCAACGCAACTGGTATGTTACAGGGGATGACCTTAAACCACTTGACCATCACGACCAGGACAAAAGGAAGTGATAGCCGAGGCTATATAACCACTTCCCGCCGGCACCTGGATGGTTATCTTGGGCATAGCATTTTATCAAATCTCACTCATTTTTTGGGGCAACACGTGAGGACACCAAATGCAACACAGCCTGAATGGTCCCCCAGGACTAGATACAACTGAAAACTCACACCCCAGAAGTGACTCGAACCCATACTCCCGGAGCAACGCAACTGGTCTGTACAGGGATGCCTTAAACCACTTGACCATCACGACCGACAAAAGGAAGTGATCAGCCGAGGCTATAGAACCACTTCCCCGCCGCACTGGATGGTTATCTTGGGCATAGCATTTTATCAAATCACCTCATTTTTTGGGGCAACCAACCGTTGAGGAACACAAATGCAAACAAGCCTGAATGGTCCCCAGGACTAGAAACAACTATAAACTCACACACCAGAAGTGACTCGAA
>WNGS01112546.1:0-11163 GCA_020271785.1 Procambarus virginalis | reverse complement strand
TTTGATATCATCCCCTCCATTGATTGTGAACGTGTAAGGAAGTAAAAAGAGAGACTTGCCTGAGACCACACTATTTGAAATTGCTCTTACCACAATTACCACAATTACACCTCACCACTGCAGTGTTACTGGACACCTAAAAACACCAGTTGGCGACCTTGAAGGCTGTGTAAGAATTCTGTGTCGGGCGGGCCACAGATTGAGGGAACGATCTGTGCCTCCACTCATCTTGCAACTTAAGGCCGGTTGTGAGATCGACTGGGTACTCTCCGGGGCGTGCAGTGGAGCCTAGAGGATCGAGGGAAGACCCGTAGAACGACGGTGAGTAAGGGTTATTGTCAGAGCAACCACCTCGAGAGGAGATCCAGTCTACCGTTGCTTTAACCCTACACTAACAAGAACCGTGACACCCCGACAATACACATACATACATACATACCTTCTACAAAATAACAAAATCGCCGAACCTGGCGAAGTATTTAACATTTTCAAACACCATTGGGAACGCATTTTTCCTCTACATCCTCCTGAACAACTACTCTCCCCAACTTTGAAGTAGTTGAAGACTGGGCACACCAAAACAGACATGAAACCACACCTGACGACCTCATCCACCTTGACAACCTCAACTCTCACACTGAACTACAGACTCCGCTGACTCCAGCTGGTGACAAGACAGCTCTCATGGGCACTCGTCGCAGAGCCCCTGGTGCGTCTGGCATTGGACACACCCTCTTCCTTCAACTACTGTCTCTATTATTGCTGTTGTCACTAACTTACTCAATGCCTCACTTGCCTCTGGATATTTTCCTCTCACCATCAAATCTGCCACTGCTGTTCTCATTCCATAACCTGGGAAACCTCACACTGACCCAAAAAACTATAGACTCCTCAGCCTTCTAGAGACACTTGGCAAAGACTTTGAAAGGCAAGTTTGACTTCCGGCCTCACCAGTCCACACATGACGCCTTAAATATCATGACCAATTACATAAGCATCAACCATCACCAAAGACTTAAGACTGCTCTCATCATTAAGGACGTTGTGAATACACACAGAGATTACACTAACGTGATGTATCAAATGAACAAATCCACAAGGGCCGTGACGAGGATTCGAACCTGCGTCCGGGAGCATCCCAGACACTGCCTTAATCGACTGAGCTACGACAGGGTAAAAGGGTTGAAACCGAAGTTCTACTGAACTTACTGGATCCCGTAGCCTCTCCGAGGCACAAACCAGGCTTTTACACAACCCCCCCCCCTGCACCCGAGCTATGTCAATAGGCCGTTCTGTGACGAATCTTGTTCACGGCCCTTGTGGATTTGTTCGACGTTGAGAATACTTCTGATACTGTTTGACATGACGGGCTCAAATTCAAATTATGCAACAACTTGAATCTTCCCCCTTATCACCACCAAATTTCTTTCTAACTACTTAAACAATAGGACAATGAGGATTAAGTTCCTCCAGCAACACTAACTACAACTAACACGATGGTATTCCCCAAGGCTCTGTTCTTGCTCCAACACTTTACATCCTATACATCAATGACATTCCTGACCCTATTCGCACCTCACTAACTATATGCTAAGTTGGTAATGTCTCTCACCTCGTCACCGGCAGCTCCACTGACACATTATCACAGAAAGCACAAGAACTCGATGTAGTAACAGAATGGGAGTATGACTGACGCATTAAAACCAACTCCAACAAATAAAAAATCAACTTTTTCTGTAAAAGACCTGCATGTCATATTCCTGTTCACTAATCCCACTAACATTTCTGCATCTCCTTCCACCACAGTTCTTGGCCTCACACTTGATCGACAATTACGCTTTCACACACACACACACTGAACAGAAACATGTAATAGCTCTCCAAGCCATGAACAAATTATACAGACTTAGATTTGCCAAGCTTGATACTAAAACGCACCTCTATAAAGCACTTACCAGACCTCTCCTAATGTATGCGTCACTTGCTCTTTCCTTAGCAGCAGCAACTAATAAACTAAAACTCCAGAATATAAAACAAAGCACGTAGATGGATACGTTACACTAGATGGGAAGACTTCAATATGTGACGGTGACCTCTCCAGTTTATCCCATATGCCAGCTGTAAGAGTCATATCAGCTTACCTGCAGGTTCTCAGGGATGCAGGGAATCTGTTGAGGTATGAGGCTTCCAAAATGGGTTGCTTATTTGGGGAGAAATTTGCATTTGTAAATTTGCAGGGAAGTGGAAAAGTTGCGCCCTGGGTACAACAAAATGGCGCCCCCTAGCCTGCAAATCCACCATTTTGTGTGCGGCGCCCGCCGGTCGGTGATTGGCTGGCTGAGGTCACATGACTTCACTGACCAATCAGAGCCTGCCCCTGGGTCTGTGACATCACCGGGAGACCTAGCCCGCCGCCTGCAGAGCGCCAGGCGCTCAAGAGATATTTGGCGTTTCGTTGAGAGCAGATGTGCGCCGATCGAGCTCTCGAGTTCCGAGGTCTAGGATCCTCCTTAAGTGGATATAATTGAGAGAGAGAGTTACTACAGCTGGAGGAGTGAGTGACTTGCCGTCAGAGGAACTCCAAAGCATTCAGAGTTGTTGTGATTGGATCACGCCAACTAGGAACTCAGAAGGGAGAAGATGCATCCTGATCCATGAGTGAGTGGTCTCGGTGAAGGAGTGCTTGAGGGAATGACGTGTGCAGTGACGACTGGACGAGCCAACACCCAGGAACTTCACTCGGGGAATAAACACGGAGATGACGAGGATCTTCACGACACCTACAGACTGGTGACGCTTCTGGAACACTGAGGAACGACGTGAGGAACAGAGGACCCAGCGAACAGCGACTGGAGCCCAGGCGTCTGAGGACAGGATATGTTAAGGTAGATAATTTTCCCTCCCATATTTCCCTTGATTGTTAGGCAAGATAGGCCTATTGTTATGTTTAGGCATTCATTAGAGTGCATACAAGTCATAGGAGTAGATTAGGCTGTGGGAGTGCACGTATATATCATTCTACCAATTGGTGAAGACAGCGTGTGGCCGGCCTGTGGAGGACAGAAGAGCTCTGCTGATGGAGTCGCCCCAGTGATGGGAGCCAGGGATCCCTTTAACTCAATCAGCTGATGCGAGTTGCCAGCGGCCAACAGAGGAGTGCTGCTGCTGTCACCATTATTTTTATTATTTATATAAGTCTATATATGTACCTCGTGTGTTTGTAGTTTAACTTTGAGTAAACTTTTATGTTATTACTGCTTTTGATGTAACTTCCATCTCACTGAGCTTTGTGGATGAATGATATATGATGATACTGTACTGGTGCTGACATTGAATAAAGAGTGACCCTGTGTTGGCAACACGACTGTACATTTGATTTCTAGTACTGGCAGCATATAGCAAGGCCCTGGGCAGCTGTAAATATTATATTCGAACTAACGGCGTTGCTGGCATGCAGAGAGAATTACTCAGCTAGCGATCAGAAGGTAAGAGGTGGAAGTGAGGCTACGGCCGAAAGTCCGGCAAATTCTCTGCACGCATAGGTGGGCAGGCCCGGTGGGGGAGTCACATACTGCAGGATTGAGCTTAGCAGTGTGGACTGGGCCTTCTCCTCTCCCCCTTGGATCTAAGGTCAAATAGTGGTGGCCGGTCTTGAGGCATGACTAGGAGAGCTCCCTGGGGTGATATGTGATACTCTAGTGGAGGGAGCGAAGACCCACGGCGTGAAGTTATAGGATCAGTAGCACGACCCCGCGCTGTTTAACTGTAACCTCACGTAACACAAGGCCAAGGTGAGCGGCACGTGACAGATACCAGCGAAAACTTCCATGACAGTACTAACATTTCTGCTCTCAATGTCTATTGGAAATCTTTATTAGGCAAACAGATTGACAGACTCCTCTCTTATCACGACCAGCACATTGATTTTCTTTTACACACTCTTAGACACACACATAACATACAAGATTTCTACTATCCATCATCCTCCTCCTAACTATTTTGTTAGTCTTTAGCTCTCAACACCTAACATCTACCAAAATGTTCATCTCTCAACACCCAGCACAAACCATCCGTAAACGTTCAGCTCTGATGCTTTTGAGCCATCACTGCGATGATGGGAATTTTGTGATTTCTCCTGTTGTTGCCACTGAAATACCAACTGAGTACTTGCCTCAAATGCTGCAACCTAACGACAAGCAACTGGGTTTAGCCCTGGCAATTTTTCTCCTCCTAAATCTACTTCCTCTCCCCCCTCATATGCTTCTTCTGTCCCCCACTTCCACACTCACCCTGAGGGGTGTCTTATCCTGTATCTAGTCTTAGTCTTAGTCCGATCACTGAGTTTAGCGTCAGCCGACATCGAGGCTGGACGTGTGTCTGGCGCTCCAGACATTTACCAGCCAGATGGTGTTCCGGAGCTCTTTGCCACTGACATTATTTATGCATTGCGTGCTTAGGATCTCATACTTCATCCACACCGACGTTATCAAGCTGAAAGGACTGTTCGTCAGGTGGATCGCCACCTTAATCTCAGATAAGTCGCCTGATGCTATTGTTGTGAATGTAAACAGGATCTACAACATGGCGATGGATGGGGAGACGTCCACTGTCTCATCGCCTGAAAACGTTAACAACGTTGAGGAACTTGGAGACTTGCCGGCAGCAGGGACACACACTGATAAAGATGGTTCCCCGTGTGTTGAGGAGGATCAAGAAGGCCCCTTCCTGGACAGCAGACATCATAGTAAGGCGAACAAACGAGAGACGGACCGCCGCCACTACCGCGAGGTAAACACTGGTCAACCCGGCCCCACGTGGTCTGCCGCGAGGTAAACAATTGTCAACCCGGCTCCACGTGGTCTACCGCGAGGTAAACAATGGTCAACCCGGCCCCACGTGGTCTACCGCGAGGTAAACAATGGTCAACCCGGCCCTACGTGGTCTACCGCGAGGTAAACAATGGTCAACCCGGCCCCACGTGGTCTACCGCGAGGTAAACAATGGTCAACCCGGCTCCACGTGGTCTGACGACAAACATCCACTAAACTAAGTTAAGCCAAATTCTTCTGTCTTGAAAACTTTGAAAATTTCATTTGTTCACAAGGATGTACTAAGGATAAAAGATATGTACTTTGTTCTGGTGTTTTTCTCTTAATATGTAATATTAAGAGAAAATATTTTCTCTTAATATGTAATATTAAGAGAAGTAATATGATGTGTAAACCTGTAACACTTATGCATTTTGTGAACTGTAAACTAGAAACGTTAGCATGCTTAATACCTTACAATGGTACAGACGTATCCTTTCTGGGTATATACAACCCTGGTGGCGTAATAAACTTAAAAAACTTAAATAAACTGGAATTCAATCTTGACCAATTACGACACCCGATTATTATTACAATCTCAATGCTAACCACTCCACATGTAAGCAGAGTACCCATAACACTGCAGGCACCGATCTATATAACTACTTAAACACTGCACCAAATATTCTCCTTTCACCGCCCTACCTCGCAACGTACTTTAACTACACAACTAATTATGAAGCCTCACTTGACATCTGCTTTGGCTCGACACACTTTCAACATGAACTATAGTTTCTACTGGACCAGATATTGGTAGTGACCACAAACCCCTCATTATAACATTTAGTGACTTTCAGCCACCAACCCATTCCCTAACACTTCCCAAATGGAACATCAAGAAACTAGATAAACATAAATGGGCTGATATTGTCCATCTCCCAGGTACAGACGATGTAGTCCCTAGATATAGACCTTAACACGTGACAGTCTACAATCACCTCGGCCATAAATTCTGCAGCCACTCAAATGTTCAAGAAAACCTCAGGACATAGTTCTAACTAACCACTTGAACCGTGGTGCGAGCCATACAAAAGCAAAGACGTCATCCCTCCCTATAAAACTGGGTCAATCTCCGACTGGCCGCGGCAGCAGCCAAAAAAATAACATACTGAGGAGCGTGCCAATATTCTTGCTGAATGTCTTAAATTGACCCCCCCCCCTCTCATCACCTATCCTTCATGCCCAAGAACTCTCCTTCAGACAAGAAATTGACTGTGCCATACCTCTGCCCATGCTCGGCGTCGACAACATGTACACCTTAAGCTAGCTACAATTATCTTTAACCCATTTACCTATTGGTAAGGCACCTGGAGATGGTGGAATTCCACATGAACTTATCGAATATCTTCCATTGACTGCACATAGCGCTCTTCTAAACTATTACAACCTATGCTAGACTCGCAAGAATATCCCCTCACAATGTCAGACCAGTATTAATCTTCCTTTCCATAAACCAGGAAAAGACCTATCCCAACCTGCGTCATACAGACCTATTTTATTATTATTATTATGTCTTAGTAAATTCATGGAAAGATTAGCACATACTCGGCTCCAATGGTAACTTGAGTATAATAATATTTTATCGTCACTTTAAGCTGGGTTTCGAACGCAATGCGTCGCATTTGATCAAATTCTCTGCCTTGAACATGAAATCCCCACCTCTCTTAGAGGTGTGAATTTTAGAAATCATGTGCGCAAGAGGAGCGGAACACTAAATCCGCAATCAATTTTGTATTGTTTTCTACCCTAGACCTTAAAGGAGCTTTTGATGGCATTCCTCATACTTGCCTCTTGACAAAGCTTGAACGTTTAGGTGTACAGGGAAGATTACTTCCATGGCTACAGTCCTATCTCTGTACAGTCAGAGATAGGACTGTACAGAGATAGTCCTGGTATAGATCTCCAAACTCTATATGCAAGGCAGTTTTTCAGATAGCATTCCAATACAAACGGGTGTCCCACAAGGCTCCATACTAAGCCCAACCCATTTTGCTGCATTCTTGGTAGATTTACCTAACACCCATCCTGTTTACCTCTCTGTGTACGCTAACAATTTAACATTGTATTATTCAGACAATGCCCTTCCTAATACAGTCTCAACAATGCAAACAGCACTTGACCACTTCATTGCTTAGACGCAACAATGGGGCCTCCAAGTTAGTACTACCAAAACCTATCAGATTTTCACTAAAAAAAAAAAAGACTTGTTAATCTACCCAACCTCCTAAACAGATGACACAACCACTCCCACCTGGGGAGCACACCATAAAATTTTACTCCATTTCTATACAACCTACATTTTGCAGTTACCTAGACTATTGTTGCCAGGCATATGCGTCGGCTGTGCCTACTATCCTACAGAGCATTGAGGTCATACAAAACAATGCCATGCGACGCAATGCATTCCACTCGTATCCTCGGCCCTCACAAGCTTAGCCACCAGACGAGACACTGTGTGCCAACTATCTGTCACTCTGTACCACTGCTCACCAAACACACCCATACAGATCAACAAGTGACATAAGTCAAATGGCTAGTAAGAGTAAACAAGCCAGTGGCAAAAGGTTGTGGGTGTAGTTCGTTTGTGTCTAAGGCAATGTTTAAGTGATAATGCGTCTAGCTTGGGCGAGTGATGGCCCCTCAGGCATCTGCCCTGCTGTGCGCCTCGTGGCCCATTGTCATGGCAACACGGCATACACCCTACTTCCTGCTGTGCTTGATAATCCAAATGATCTCCAACCAATGGATGCAGAGTCCGTCTGGTTCCACTGGATGGAAATTGGAAAGTGAGTGGCAGCTACATCAGTCACAGCATGCTTCAAGAAATTCTAGGCATGCAGAATTTGCTCACAGGTAGGAGATAAGATCGCGGCAGCCAGCCGTCGTCGAGAGCAGACGTGCCTCACAACGCTCTTCACTTCTGGCGCCCATCAGACCTCCGTCGCCGATGCGAGACCCTTGTGGTTGTCGGCAGTTGGTCAAGAAGACTACATCAAATCGACAGATAGAAACACCGAAGAATAACATCCACCAAGAGAGAAATTTTCAAATATTCCAGCAAGCCTGAGATTGGCGCCGCGCCAACCGCCTTTCTGAAGACCGTTCTTATGTTAGCTAACCTGGCATATGCGCTGATGTTATCCTCTTGATATGAGCTTGAGAGGAGAGGGGGTTGATATCAACCCCAGGTCTTTCTCTCTTTCCCTGAGTCTTGAAGCATTTCGTTTCCCAAATGATTCCTTGAATCTGGTCTCCTGCTCCCTACACCTATCTTCATTACATTACATTTGCTTTGGTTAAACTCTAACAACCATTTGTTCGACCACTCCTGCAGCTTGTCCAGGTCTTCTTGAAGCCTCAAGCTGTCCTCCTTTTTCTTAATCCTTCTCATAATTTTGGTGTCGTCAGCGAACATTGCAAGGAATGAGTCTATACCCTCTTTGAGATCATTTACATATCAGAAACACGATGGGTCCGAGTACAGAGCCCTGTGGGACTTCACTGGTGACTTCACGCCAATCTGAGGTCTCACTCCTAATTGTAGCTCTCACTCCTAATTGTAGCTCTCTGCTTCCTATTGTTAAGGTACTCCCTTATCTACTGGAGCACCTTACCAGTTACTCCAGCCTGTTTCTCCAGCTTATGCATTAACTTTTTTCTTGGCCTTTCAAAGCCTTTCCGACAGTCCAAAAAAATGCAGTCCGCCCATCCTTCTCTTTCTTGCTTGCTTAATCTTTTTCACCTAATTGTAGAATTCTATTAAGCATGTAAGGCAAGATTTACCCTCCCTGAATCCATATTGATGGGTTGTCACGAAGTCCCTTCTCTCCAGATGTGTTACTAGGTTTTTCTCACGATCTTCTCCATCACCTTGCATGGTATACAAGTTAAGGACACTGGCCTGTAGTTCTGTGTCTCTTGTCTGTCACCCTTTTTGTATCCTGGGACTACATTAGCCGTCTTCCATATTTCTGGTAGGACTCCCGTTTCCAGTGACCTACTATACACTATGGAGACTGGCACCCAAAGCGCTCCTGAACACTCTTTCAATACCCATGGTATGATTCCGCCTGGGCAAACAGCTTTCGCACAACCAGATCCAACAGGTGAGTATTGACTTCATCTCTTGTAATTTCGAACCCTTCCAAGGCCGCCTGGTCACCTCTCCTAGTGCAGTGACCTCTCCATGTTCAATTTTGAAGACCTCCTGGAACCTCTTGTTGAGTTCTTCACATAACTCTTTGTCATTCTCTTTGTACCTATCCACACCCGTTCTAAGTTTCATCAACTGTTGTTTTCCTCTTGATGTTACTGTGTAGTAGCTTTTGTTCGGTCTTGACTTTAGTAGCAATATAATTTTCATACTTTCCCCAGCTTCTCTTCTCACACTAACATACTCATTCCTGGTTCTCTGGTATCTCTCTCTACTGTCTGGTGTTCTGTTATTTAGGAAGTTTCTCCACGCCTTTTGTTCGGTTCCTTTGCTTTCATTCATGCCCTATTAAACCACGGATTCCTCTTTTGCTTCTCGATTTTTTCCTGTCGGGCCAGGATAAACCTGTTTACTGCCTTCTGACACTTTTGGGTGACATAGTCCATCATGTCTTGTACGGACTTAGTTGTGAGTCCCTTGGTATATCTCCTAGGAATTTTCTCATCTCCTCTTATTTTTCCTTTTAGTATGCCAGTCCTTTGTTTCCCAGGTCTTTTTTTTGGGGAGATAATTCCTAGCTCTAGTAGGTACTCAAAGATCAATACACTGTGATCACTCATTTCCAAGGGGAATTCCAACTTAACTTCCTTTATATCTGACTCATTTAGGGTAAATATCAGATCAAGCATAGCTGGTTCATCCTCTCTCTCATTCTTGTCGGTTCCTTGATGTGTTGGCTTAGAAAGTTTCGTGTTGCTACGTCCAGCAGCTTAGCTCTCCATGTGTCTGCTCTTTCATGTGGGTCTCTGTTCTCACAAGCTATCTTCCCGTGGTTGAAGTCTCCCATGATTAGTCGTCTGGATCCTTCCTGCTAGCTACAGAAGCTTTTCTCTCTATTTTATTGATGATGCCCATGTTGTTTATATCATCTTCCTGCCTGAGTCTTCTGTTGTTTAGTGGGGGGGGGGTGAGGTTACATATGACTACTGCTATAATTTTTGGTCCTCCAATTGCTATGGTACCTGTTATGTAGGCACTGAAATCTTCACAGTCCCAAACAACCATCTCTTCTAAACTCCAGCCTTTTCTTATCAGCAAAGCTACACCACCTCCTCCTCTTCCTTCTCTCTCTTTCCTCACTACATAGTAGTCCTGTGGAAACACTGCATTTGTTATGGTTTTAGTTAGCTTCGTTTCTGTGAGTGCTAATATGTCTGGGTTTTCTTCTAGTGCCGTTCTCCAAGTTCACTTGTTTTATTCATAATTCCATCTATGTTAGTGTACATTGCCTTGAAGCTCACTTTTTTCTGTTCATTATCTTGTCCCCTTCTTGGTGAGCGCTCTGCTGGTGGAGGAAGCTGTTCAATAGGTGTGAAGATCTTGAGGTGGTTAATAGGGTCTCAATGGATTCTCGGTGGGGGTGGGGCTTTATGGGAAGGGGGTCAGTAGGGTATAGGGTAAGGAGGTAGGGGGGACATGATGGATGGGTTGAGGGGGAGAGGGAGGTATGGGATGAAGGGGATGGGGGACAAAGGGGGAGAGGGAAAGGATAGGGAGGGGGACATGGTGAGAGTGGGGGGGTGACAGGGTCGGAATGGGGTGGGGGGGAAGGAGGGTTGAGTGAGCATTTGAGTGGTGGCAGGTAGGGTGGGTTGAGTGAGCATTTGAGTGGTGGCAGGTAGGGTGAGGGGTAGGGAGGGCCTCTGCTATTGTGTTGCTGGGATGCTGGTGTGGATTCCCCCTCTTGTCTCTGGAACTGTTGTGTTAGGGGCTCTGATTTCCTGGTTTACTCCTCTCTCCCAGCGATTCTTCCTTGCCTCTGTTGCCCTGGATCTCTCGTCCTTGGTCCTGTCCCTCTGGAGGAATACTTTTTTTTTACTCCTCAACATACTGCAGATGACTCTTCCGTTTCGAGAATAACCTCCATCGTAATCTCGTTTGCAAGCACTATCTTCACTACGCGGTCTCTGTCTTTGTTGTACCAGCCCAATCTGAAAACCTTCTCATTGTTTTGTTCATCCCCTTCCCTCTTTAACCCTTTAGTATCCCATTTACTGCCTCTCTGTCCTTGCTATTCAATTCTTGCCTATGGATCCTCCCTGTTCTTTGATGTGTACAGCTACCACTGATCTTTTTCTTTCC
>WNGS01112544.1:0-17267 GCA_020271785.1 Procambarus virginalis | reverse complement strand
TTCATGTAATCTCTTGTGTGTGAAACTTGCCAAAAGTATTTTGACAATCCAGAAATATGCAATATGCCCAACATTCTCTGTCATGGGATATTACTTATGTGATATCCTGTGAATATGCACAAACTTTATTGCACTTAGTAATGCATGTACTGAACAGTCTTCCCGGATTGGCACCTTCGTTTGCTAATTACTTTCTTAGTAATGCAGGATATCGATATCGGAGGTAACTAGCCCGATAAGCTGTCACGTTCCTTGGTCGCGAAGAATATGCAACGCTTTCTCAAATTCCCCATTTTAATCAGACACTGGACAAACGTGCCCAGGACCTCCGCCTCGCTTCTGGAGAGATTCTAGAGAAAACGATTTCTCTGGCATCATCTAGACGAGTTCCCTAGCGTAGAGGTCATCTGTGTAAGACCCCGCTTACAGAAATGACCCCTCTGTAAGCGGGGTCATCTAGCTGAAAGTCATGTCTTTCGCTCCTCAGGGACCCCCTGGCCAGAACAAAGACGCATGGATACACCAGGCAAGACTAGTGTCCTCAGCTTACGCATGAACGCACCAGGTGAGACTCACGTCCTTACAATGGACGCACCAGTCACAGCTACTCAAATCCTCAGGGCTTAACAAATGCCAGATGCAAAATGAATCCCAGTTGTCACATCACACAGACGTTCCTGATCAGCGGATCAGGAACGTCTGGGTGACGTTCATTACCAGGAACGTCTGGTAATGTCGTTGCTTCCTGCAAATGCTGATCAAATGGTCAGCAAGATTAACCGAAGGAGTGTAGAGCGACGGTCTCGCTTCATGTAGATCGACGCTCAATCCCCCCGACCGTCTAAGTAGTTGGGTACCATTCCTGCCCCCTCCGTCCCATCCCAAATCCTTATCCTGACCCCTTCCAAGTGCTATAAAGTCGTAATGGCTTGGCGTTTTCTCCTGAAAATGCCTTCTATAAATACAAGGACGGGTTGGCATCAGCTATTACGGGCTACTCATGCCCGTGCCCCCTCCTTGGTGGCCTAATCTTCCTCAATCTATGGGCATCAGCTCACACTCTGCTATATCCCGTCTAACGCTCGGTAAATTTGGCCAATTTGTCCAAACGGGTGACGCAGCTCCGGTTCACTAAAGGAATAGCCGTAGCTGCTATATCGACTCCAAGTCGCTACTCCCAATTTGGGAAATAATCACTCAAACATTTTTCATTGTTTTTCCGACTCATCTGTGGCCGAAAATATTGCTTATGTTGATCTGCATGGGTTTGTTGACCAGACCACACACTAGAAGGTGAAGAAACGACGACCTTTCGGTCCGTCCTGGACCATTCTCAAGTCCTTGAGAATGGGGAGACTTGAGAATGGTCCAGGACGGACCGAAACGTCGTCGTTTCTTCACCTTCTAGTGTGTGGTCTGGTCAACATACTTTAGCCACGTTATTGTGACTCACCGCTTGCTGCATGGGTTTTCTAACAGGACCTCTTCATTATGAAGCACAACTCACGGTATGAATTAAAATATGACTCTTGACGCTGCATTCAACATTGCTGGTGGAAAAGCCAAATATTACAGCCATGGCTGGGATTTTTATTGTTGCCGCCGGAGGCGGCTACTTTATTGTGCACCCCATGCTAATGCTGTGAGAGTTCATAAAAGCATTACAGAGGGCACAGAAGATCTTTATCAGACCTCATCGGAGATTATTACATGAACAATTTCATTTATCTTTCACACCTTATAGTTACAATGTCAGCTAGCTACATAGAATGTTCTATTTCAAGAACTATATATTTACGGTAAGTCAATATACATTAATGTTAGGTCTTATCGCTAATACATAATTGTTTGAGCTATGGAGATATTAGAGTCACGGAGGAGCTGCTGTTTATTATTAGTCTTCACAATACACTACTTATTTCTTAATCTCATATCTCGTTTATCTGGGACTGAGCCTGCATCCTGGACACCAAAAAAACACTCCTTACCAGAGACGCAGATTCAATCCCACTGTAAAATAATTTCTCACAGAAACATGACTTTATTGAAAGTTTATTTTCCACTGCTGGTAAGTCAGGTTGGGTGTGGTACTGATGTCTTCTGGGTAAGCTGTAACTATTAAAAATGCATCTGTCTGAAGACTATACCTCGGAGTACCTTCCATATCACTTTTCTCTCGTAACTATTAGGTTTACAATGGTACTAAGCTTAAGATGGTACTAAGCTTAAGGCGAGTTGAGGTAAGGAAAGACAGGGGGGGCAAGACTAATGATCTTCAATCGTAAGACGGAAGAGAATTACGATGGCACCATGTGGAACTAATTAGAGAAGAGGCGGCCGAGCAAGAGAGAGGGGGCGGCCAAGCACAAGATGAGGGGGGTGTCTGAGGAGAGGAGGTGGCGGCCGAGCAGGAGAGGAGGGGGTCGGCCTAGCACAAGATGAGGAGTGGCCGAGAAGGAGAGGAGAGGTGGATCGGTCAAGCAAGAGAAGAACGGCGGCCGAGCAGCAGGCGGGCGTGAAGACGGTGTTCTGGTGAGGTAACGTAAAATGCTGGAACACAACACCGAGAAGAGAGAGCACGCGAGACATCTCCTGTCCACGAGGCTAACTATAGCCCGTGCTTCTTGCCCAGCTCCTGTGCCAGGTAAGTTACGGGCTCACCATAGCCCGTGCTACTTGGAACTTGTTCCGAGTAGCTGAATCTATAACATTAACAACCGAGTAGAGACAAGGACTAGGAAGGGCCGGCCACGTTCAGTCAGGAGGAAACGATTTGATTTAAAATTTGTCCTGATGGCGATTAACTCAGGTTAGTTGTGCACCCTGGCTAGGATACCACTGAATTAGTTCTTCCCGTGATGCTAGAGTGTGAGGTCACTAGTTGCTATGATGCTAGGGTGTAGGGGAGTTGCAATGATGCTAAGGAGTCCGTCAAGCTAGGACGTGAGGGGGCATTAGTTGCCCAAGGTGCTAGGGGGCGGGGGAGGGAGTAATTAGAATGTGCAAAGTCTAATCTAAATTCAGTATAATTCAAATTTCTTACACATCCCTTCCATCCTGTCCCAATCTGGCACCTTTTCCACGCACAAACGTAGGGAATTAAGGAAAACATATTGAAGGCGCTAGCTGAATAGTTCGCATTTTCCTTGCACCATTCCTAATTAATTAAAGCTCTGCACCACTGAACTGATCTACTTTAGCCACAAACTAGAAACTGATTTCTTAAATCGTGAGCATTTACCACAAGCAGCTACATATTCTCCGGCAGCGACGGGTAATCCAGCTTGCAATGGCCTTGCAATGGCCTTGTAATGGCCTTACAATGGCCTGTAATGGCCTAGTATACAAAATAAAATGTGGTATAGTAACTTTTGCTATCGTACGCTTCGGCTGTTTAGCTCTACCTTGATGTCATTGATCAGCCGAATCAATTTCAAAATTTCAATTTCAAATGCTGGTTCACATGAGGAAGTGAATGTCCATGAAGGCACTGCCAGTAAAATCTCAACCTCCCGTGCTGCGGGTAAAAAAAATAATGTTAAGGCAAAAAAAATTAACCCAAGTGCTGCTCAGCCCACCAGGTACAGCAAGCATTGTGAGATGATTAGGAAGTGAAACCTCCCAATCCGTGCCTGCACATCAAGGCCCCCCCCTCTCTCTCAATCCTTAAAATCACCCCTTCACTTCACATCAATTCACATCTTCAACCCCGCCTTCAATAAACTGCAGCTCATCCTCCTGAAATGATTGCATTTATAGTGACTGAACCTGTTTAAACCTGTTTGGAAAATTGAACTACAAATATATATATTGAATCCAAGGTGAATCTCTCCTAGCACTCCAAGGCCTAATTCACGCCATTTTAAGCCTTCTATAGTCCATATATGAGCTATACTAGGTCTAGAAATGTTGATGTTGCGTTTAATCTTTAAATGTTATAGAAAATAAAGTTCAAAACGTTAACTTTTTGGCGGGCCATCACTGTATATATATATATATATATATATATATATATATATATATATATATATATATATATATATATATATATATATATATATATATATATATTGAGACAAAAGTATATCTATATATACTTCCTGGCTGGTCAGTAAGCTTTTGTGGCGGCCATTACTGAACCAACGACATTTGGCCACCAGGAAAAACGTCAGGCACTCTAGCGAAACTTTTGATGCTGCGGCCCAGCATAAATTTGCAAACCTGCAATTTTTGGAAGCGCCTTCTATGAACTAAAAAAAATTACTTTTAATTCTTACGAGATAATGAAGGGAGAGGGAGTTTTGGAAACATGATCAAGGGAAAATATGTACGTTAATTACCCAATTATGTTCGCCTCACCTGATGAGAGTTAGTCCTAATTACTAAAGGTAAAACATATAATGTTGCCGGGAAATAAACTCATTATAAAATTATATGCCGTTTTCAGCTGCAAGAAAAAAAAAACATGCACATTCTAAGCATTCACCAAATGCGGCCTATAGACTATATAAGCTTATGTGCTGTAATGTCGAGTATTTTACAACATCTAATATTTAATATTTACCTGTTTGCAATGTGTCATACCTGGTATTTGAGGTCAAGGTATAAATCCGGTTAAATACTTGTTATTTCTCAGAACTGGCCAACCTTCTGTTGCTTGTATACAATACATTACTACAATAATCCTGACTCGGTAGTGACTTACGAATTTTAGACGAAGGGAAGAAAGTATTCTTGTTAATTATATAGACTACTGAAGCAGGAGAAACTATTCACTGAAGTAAATCGTTAAGTGTTAAACCCTGGTTTGTGTCTCGGTGAGGCTCCAGGATCCGTGTGAATTCAGTGGAATTCCCGGTTGCAATTCTTTTAACCATGTCGTGGCCTAGTCGACTAAATCGTTTAGTGTTTAAGAACACTTCAGATGGATTACTGGAGGAAGAAATCATTGGCAGCAACTTCTAATACAACTTTAAAAGCAAGAAATTGGACAGAGCCTAAACTAAGTATTCCAAGTACTCAACTAATTTAGAAGTTTTTTTTTTGAGATATATACAAGAGTTGTTTACATTCTTGTATTCTTGTATTCTCAAGTTATATAACTGGACAAGAGTAGGAAGTTACCTACCTTATCTTGCTACCTTATCTTACCTACCTTATCTTGCTGTTACCTTGCAAAGATTTCGGGGCTCAACGTCCATGCGGCCCGGTCCTCGACCAGGCCTCCGGTAACGACATGATCGATACAGGACTCAATCAAATCAATCCACTGGTTTAATATTAAATAAGCTAAGAATTGTAAGTATAACACAATACCGTCATGTATCTGTTGAGAGAATCTTTGTAACAAGGCGGGAATCGAACCTGCGTCCTGAGTCACCTTCCCCCAACTACAACATACTCATGGCCGACTGAACCATGATGTGCTTAACGGTAATACAACCTGAAGTCCGCCCAAACTTGAAAAGGAGTTTGGAAGCACAAGTTGATGTCCAATCGAAGTTTAACGTGATAACTGTCCACAGTGGTGCTGACGTTCCCCTCCCACCTGTCTCCGTTCCTTCCCGTCGTTAAACCGACACTGTCTACCGTCATTAGACCGACACTGTCTCCGGATGACAGGCTCCACGTCGTACCTTCTCATGGGTTGAACAACATTGCCAGCAACGTGTTGTCACAGGCAGGCGGGAGGAGCTTATTAGTCTTTAGCAAAATACTGCATTTCTTGTATTCATATATGGCTGGTTGAGTCACCATGAGCTCTGAAGGTTAGTTTAGTTCATTTATTATGCACACCATACCCATCCTGTGGGCGGTAGTGGACCCCATACCCATCCTGTGGGCGATAGTGGACCCAATACCCATCCTGTGGGTGGTAGTGGACTTCATACCCATCCTGTGGGCGATAGTGGACCTCTTACCCCATCCTGTGGGCGGTAGTTGACCCCATACCCATCGTGTGGGTAGTAGTGGACCTCATACCCATCCTGTGGGCGGTAGTGGAAAAGTTACAGGGGGACTTAATGGGCTCAGAAACTGAACCCAAAAAATCAAATTTCATTTAGTTAGGTATGTTACAGTAAGTTTACAGTTTATAGTTTAAAGACTATAATACAGTTACACAGTTTAAAATATATTAATATCATATCAACAATGGGTTCGAGAAAAACGCAAAGTCTCTAGGCTAAGTAGCGGATGAGGTTAGTGGGATGTATTCTCTATAGAGAGTAAGATTTGTGGAAAGTATTCCTTATAGCCTGTGATATTACCGGAGTGTTCCCTCTAGCGAGTGTAAAGATTTCCTTCTAGAGCGAATGATATACGCGGAGATGATTTCTCCCGGTAAGGGGAGGAGTATGAATTATCAGGTGAAAGCGCAAAGCACTTGGAATGGGTCAGGATAAGGATTAAGGATGGGACGGAGGGAAAAGAAAGGTGATCAACCACTTTGACGGTCGGGGATTGAACGCCGACCTGCATGAAACGAGACTAATTCTTAAAAGGGCGGTTTTTAGAGCGAGGTTTTTCGTGCATTATATTCCTTCCAGAGTGATCCTTGGAACATATTCGTTATATTGAGGGTTTACTTAAGAGAGCACTCCTATAGCGAGTGTTTTCTGCATAATAATACATCATCGTGTCACGACTCGATAATGGTTCAGGCGTCATTCTTCAATATTAGCCGGCCATTTGTTTTGAAATTAAAAAAGTAGCATTATATTCCTCTAATTGTTTTCAGTTCAAAGGTTAATATATATATATATATATATATATATATATATATATATATATATATATATATATATATATATATATTGACTTTATCGAATCTTTATGACACGAGAACTTTTTCAGATTTAAATGAACACAAATTTTACGGCATAATTCAATTTATTTCGTTTGATTACGACCATCACGAATCAAAATCTATTTAGATCTTCAAAACAAGTCCTCTGTATTGCTTTAACAATATATATATATATATATATATATATATATATATATAATATATATATATATAATATATATATATATATATAAGATTTCCTAAATAACCATCCCCCCCCCCCACACACACAAATTCTCACTAGTTGTAATACGAATTTGCACCAATATATTTATTCTGGAAAAGCAGACCCCAGATAACCAGACCTCCCAGACCCCAGAACCGGACCCCAGACCACCACCCACCCAACTTTCTCCCTACATTCCCTTAGGTAATGTTCACCTAAAAATTCCTTTCTGATCCCTTAGGTCAGGTTCACCTAGACGTTCTAGGAGTCGACAATGCTGAGAATCCCACGAGGTTTGTGTCGGTCTGATGTCTGCCCAGTTCATGTAATTTCTGTTGACGTCCTTGAGGGTTAAGCCTTAGGTATGTATTACAAAAGGAGACTGATGGAATCTTTTAAGACGGGGTAATTTGCGAAATCTAAAAAATTAAGTATTTATATTTTGGTGTTCTTTGTTGATGTATTGAGTCTTGAGGGGCTATGTAGCCCTCAAAGAAGATACCGTACGCAAATTATTTATAAAAATACCGATAAAAATGCCAAGAAATTAAAGAAAAACGAATACAGAAAGAGAAAAAACAATACCCCCTATAAAAAAAATTAGCCGAATAATATTCATATAAATATTTGGAGAATGCAAGTTCATGGTCACTTGCACCCTAGCTCAAAATTAAGCTGGAATAAATCTTCAGGAAAAATGAGAGGGGGTTGGGGAGGACCTTTGACAAGCTGCCGGTTTGCTGTCCTCGTCGTGGGCACTAGAGACGGCTGCCCTCTGGATAAATTCAGGTTAAATGTAAAGGGGGGTATTTTCTTATTTATCTATTAAGCCACCGTCGGTTGATCGTAGACGGTCATGTTCAGGCAGGAACTATTTTGGGGTCCGTGTTGCGTCTCGTAAACAACTTCACACACAAAGGTCCGGAGGATCATACCTGGTGAAGTATATACATTACTGCAGCTTAGACGCAACCTGCGGGCTATTTTGGACCGTGAGCTCCACTGATAACTGGAAGGAATTATCGTCGTCTACCTTGTCTTGAAGCCACTTCGTAGGCCATTCTCATCGCCTTCTATTTCCACACACATTGTTCTACAGTGTTCTCCTCCTCCACCCGCCATACTCTTCCCCCATAAGCACTCTTGGCCTTCCCCTTACACTCTTTACTCGAATTATCTCTGATTCTCAAACATTCTTCGCCCCCTTCCTCAACGCACTCAGTCCAGTCCATCATATCTTCCATGCTACGCAACCCATCCTTCATCCAATATTCGCCACACCATTTTCGTCCTCAGTACTCTCTATCACCCCCTCCTTCCCCCCCCTATTACACCCCCCCCTCTACTTTCCGTCCTACTCCACCATTTTAGAAGACCAAAACTCCACTCATTCAGCAAACATACTCAAAAGATACATTACCTTATACACAATTACACATTTTCTTATATTAGAATTTAATAATTTTAAAATCATTTTGTTCAGGTTAATTGTTCAACCAGTTATTACTTTCTCAGCACGAGAAATATTGTTTTATTAATAAGGAAATTTATCCAATTTCAACTTTGGAAGAAATTGGGCTGCTTTTCCCCTCAATACAACCCATCCACTTCATTTTCCCTGTCCCTTTCACAAATTACATTACTGAAACCAGCTTACGAGACATACTCATCCCCTTCCTATGTAATACAGAAATAAGCAGTGTCTTACTTTGTAATAAAGACAGCAAAATATAGCGGATGAGCCAGCTAGGAATCTTTTAATAAAGACAATACAATCTGGAAATAAGTACAGAATCAGAAAATACATAGTAATATTAAAGTAAATTACAGAAAGTCTATTGAACATACTAGGCCATACATACATATATGTGTGTGTGTGTGTGTTGTGTGTGTGTGTGTGTGTGTGAAATCTTCGTTTCAAATAGTCCATTGATCTCACGACTGTTATGCTACCCGTTGATCTGTTTCACTTATCAGCAACTCTGCTTCCCAAACAATATATACCGGTGCTATGCTACCACTGTTTTGTGTTGATATATTTAACACCCTTGCAAGCATTATTAAACCACGATCATATCACTTTTTGCTCTTCACATTTCTGAAATATATAAATTATGACTTTCTTAAATCTCTCTTCGTAAGGGAAGGTTATAATTCCTGGGAGATTTTTTTGTCAACCTTCTTTATATATATTCAAGTTAAATATCCATGCTACCGAAAGATTAAATCAGAATGACTAAATTCGTAAGTGGTTGCTCGAAACTCGACGATTCCTTGCCCTCCATCTTTTAGCGTTGAGCTGCATCTGCCAACCTTTCGTATTTTGTTAAAAATAATCTAAACCGAATGCAAATTTTGCTATTCCGACCCGAGTCTAAATCATTTTCTTTTATAACGCTTTGGTTCCTACGAAATATCCATGACCAGATCCGACTCCGGACAGCAAGTGCCATGTGCCCTTAGTGCCATGTGCCCTCAGTGCCATGTGCCCTCAGTGCCATGTGCCGCTGACACTGTAGTGAGGTAGAAGGGAAAGGAACTATAAGGAGAAAGTGCCAAGCTAGTACGACTATATAGCACTTGGAAGAGATCAGGATAAGGATTTAGGATGGGACAGGAGGAAGGAATGGAGCCCATGCCACTTGGGCGGTCGGGGACTGAACTCGGACCAGCATAAAACGAGACTATCTCACTACCGTCCAGCCAAAGTGATTGGGCTATAGTATATTGAGGGAGAGCTTGGTTACTATCCACTGCAGATGACAGTGTATCTACCTATCACCCTCCAGCACAGTGTTTCAAATATCCATCCTATTTTTCAAACTACAGGTCAGTCTGGGTTAAATGAGAAAAATCTCCGTTTTCCATTATGGTCAAATTTTCTTATAAAATTGCAAAATTGGAACATCAAATAAGCACAATCACCTTCAATTACGCTCAGAAAGAGCACTCAGGCATAAAGTTTTAAATATCCATTTTAAATATTCAATCTGCTGGTCGATTTGTGTAAAATGCGAGTGAAACAAATTTAAAAAGTTAAGATATAAACTATAAATAGTTTTTTTTTTTTTGATTCCGTTATTTAAAGATTAAAATGACCAAATATTCAACAGCCACAGAGTGGTAAGAGACTTTAATATTTGAACACGGATAACACGCTTGATTAAGGGAAGAAAACGCTCCAATCACTGAAAATATTTGTTTAAAAACATTAATGTTATATGAAAAGAAAAAATTAGCATAAAGACATTAGGTTTCAAATTTTGTGCATCAACCCTGATCTTCCGTGAATATGAACACCGCTACAAAAACACCATTTATAAGCCTGAGAGTGAATAATAGCGCCGGGCGTGATCCAATACTATATGAGGAAGCGTCGAAACGTGTTCGAATATTCCACCGGAAGTTTATTCATTGGCAATCTCCACCAGCGTGCGAAAATACACAGTTGTATGCAAATCTCGGGGCCAGAAGCGCTTGCGGAAGAAGCTTCGCCGGTAAACCAATGGTTAGCTGAGAGTTTTTTTGTGAGCTGATGTCGACTACAAATGGGAGGTAATGTGGAGCAGAAACGCTGGACGACCGAAGCAATACACCGAGAACGAGAATTTGCCGTCTTGGTTGGGGGTTGAGAAACAGGGATTGCTGGAAGCTCTTCCAACGCCAGACCAGCCGAGAAGCGATTTGTGTTAAGAATTTAACACCCTTTTGGTCTACAGTGAGATGACAACAGGAAAGTTCGTCTTGCCTTTGAGAGGAAGGACGGGACACTTGTGGTACTGTTTAACTAAGAAGATGAGAGATGTAGTGCCTTCTGTGACTCAAAACAGGATGGTTGGGGTGTCCAGTGTGGCCGAGAACCGCAAGGTTGTAGTGCTCGCTCTCTGCCATAATATACATATTGTATACACACATATACACATACATATATCTCGGTACTCGGCGGTGGTTAGGCTGACCTGTCATCATTCCACGGAAAAAAATCGAAAGATGTGAAATATGAATATTTAATGGCAACGAATATTCCTGTGTTTCACCCCATTTTTTTTAATAAATCCTAAGACGTGACAATTGAGCCTTTGAGCAACTACTTTTCATCAACATTTATTCGCTATACTATAGCCAAAGTGTGATGAGTAGAATTTGTAAAACATTTTCCTGACATGAATGTGTAATGTTTTACGATATTGAAAGAAGAAAAAACATTAAGATATTTTTAGCAGGTCGACTCGGCGCCAGGGTGGCTACCACCTTCGTGGAATCACCATGTGAGGAGGTCATCATTTAATGGGAGCAATGAACCCAATTCCGACCCGCTTATTTTAGTCACCCATCCCTCAGCAATCGTCTTCTGAAGTTGGGTGAGCATAATCGGAAGCGTTTGGGCTCTAGCCTTGGACAGATGGGAGCGAGTTTTCTTAAATCACGAAGAAATTAACACGTGATGAATAATGTAAAAACTTATGGCATCGAAGGAAAATTAAACTTGAAATATTGGATCGTTTTCGTATATATTTCAACATATCTTCCGAAGTAATGACGCATTTTAATCTGACACATATTATAAAGAACAAAAAACATCTTAACTTAAATATTCTGTAAGAAGTGGCCAAATGTCTAATTCTCCATATGTTAAATTTGACTGAAAATTCTCATCATATTTATCGAAAGGGCTCTTCTTCGATTCCCAATTACAAGAATATTTCGAACAGAAATATTTTAAATCTGCCATAATACAAATTACTAAAACATGTAACATGAATCTTAGTAATGGCCTGTATACCCCTTGATCCAATTTTAATTGATTCATTAAAAAAATGAGGTAAGATGATTACTAAGGAACTATTTCCAATGGGTCATAAATAGGAGCTGCCTCGTTTGCGCCAATAGGCCTTTCGCAGATTTTTGTATTCGAATGCTCTTATGTTCATGAACCCTCATTAAAAAGGACTTTGCTTCTCCACTTCACAAGATATGTTGAAATTTGCACGAAACCGTGCTCTGGTATTCCTTGATTCATTTACCTTTGTCGAATTATACACACACACATATATATTACATATATATATATACATATTATATATATATATATATATATATATATATATATATATATATATATATATATATATATATATATATATATATATATATATATATACTGTGTGGAATTATAAATATTAAATGTGAATGCAGGGTGACACATATATAATTAACATAGAATGTTAATTAGCGCATGCGAGACTAAGGCAACATATGACAGGGTTAAGATGCGAGACTGAATAAAGCAAAGCATGAGAGTAGACAGATAGTAACACACTAACGTGACTGTATCAGCGAGAAAATCCGGATTTTCTCAAAATCCGACAGGGTGAATCAGAGCATGGCAGGGTGAAACAGCGCACGGTGAAACAGCGGATGTGAGGGCTAAATTATTCGCAAGAGATGGACACAAAAATGAGTGATTTAACGTTGAAAGATATATTATAAACACGCCCTACACACTTGGCATTAAGATAACATTATGATAGTCATAAAGTGTCCCAAGAAGTTATGGGAAGATAACGCATAATCAACTCTCAAAATTAAATGCAGCTGGCATGCATAATTTCCTGGGGAGATTTAACAAAAAAATTCTGATTGGAAAATTGAGTTGGCTTCTTTGAAATCCTCGCAAATATAACCTTAAAGCTGATAACTTTAAACTTTGTTGAGACCGGAAAGACTATATCGATTGCCTGCAGTTAAGAAACCTTTAAGAAACCAACGTATCATTGATGAGAGTTACTTAAGGTATCTTACTCTTGGAACTAAAACGTCACTCTCAGTACTTATTTCAACCCGTCCTCGCAAATTCGTATAGTCAATATTGACTTATTAAATAAGTGCATAGGTGACATACTTAACATAATAGTTTCCCTTGAAAATCTTCATAGAAAACACTGACCTTACCTAACCTACTTAGTATGTTAAGATAAGCATCTTATTGCTTCGTAATTACAATTATTACCTAACCTATACCTATAATAGGTTAAGTAACAATTGTAATTACGAAGCTATAAGATGCTTATTTTAACATACTAAGTAGGTTAGGTAAGGTCGGTGTTTTCTATGAAGCTTTTCAAGGGAAACTATTATGTTTAGTATGTCACCTATGCAGGTAACTAATAAGTCAATATTGACTATACAAATTTGCGAGGACGGGTTGCTTATTTTTTTTTATATTTTTACAACACTCTTTCTTCCTTAAAGCTTTATATTTTTTGGGATGTTTGTGTCTTTTGACGATTCAGATAATGCGTCGAATTAGCTGTAGTTTTTCCTGGTTTGCCCATCTTGAACAGTGTCTGTAGTGTTACATACACCTGTGTTGCGGGGTGTTTAGCAAGCCTGCCGCACTAATTATGAATGTAGCACTGAAAGATCCTTTGTTTGTGTGTGTGTGTGTGTGTACTTACCTATTTGTACTCACCTATTTGTGTCTGCAGGATCGAGCATTGACTCTTGGATCCCGCCTTTCGAACATCGGTTGTTTACAGCAATGACTATGGTCCTATTTCCCTATCATACCTAGTTTTAAAATTATAAATAGTATTTGCTTCCACAACCTGTTCTTTAAGTGCATTAAGTGTGTGTGTGTGTGTGTGTTTACCATTTTGGGGGGTAAATCAATTTTCTCTCTTCCCCTCCCCCTGCCTGTCTAGTTCAACAATGCAATAGTGCTAAATGAACACATTCCAGCCGCCAGTTCACCTGCAACACCTCGTCACACCTATTGGCGACTGCCACGACCACAGTGGGCGGCAGAGGCATTAGTGTGTGTAAAAAAAAAAAGGCGAGTTTTGTTGGTGTGATCAAATTATGTGTTTATATTAATATTTAAAAATTAACTATTTTCAGTAGCATAATATCTTTCAGATAAAATATTTAGTTTGTGTTTTTTTATAATAACTATTTATGTACGTACTCTTAAATTAAGGCAGAACTGTAGATGATAATAATTATTGTTTTTAGGTGAAAAATATTAAAACAATTGGTGGGATTGAACTACCATCACTTGACGACCCAATAACATACACTACCCACTGCACCGTGATTTACGCTAAGTATCTAAATGAGAAATTCATCTAAACTTAACTGGCGATTGCAAGATACCAGCTAGTACCCGCAGATTAATTTTTGCGCTATATTGCAATTGACTCGTTTTTAATGTTGCAATGTTAAGTAAATACTGCGGACCAAAAGTGAGAGTTTTGACGACAACAGCGCTCACGAAGCCTTGCAAACCTCCTCAGCACCACTAAACGTACCAACTACGACGCTTTGATAATCTGAAAAGCAATTATGTCCTGAATCTGACGTCACAATAAGAATAGTGAGCCTTGCAATCAGGTTAATGATTACCGAGCGACATAACCTGATAGGCCTCTGAAGAATAACTTCTAACTCACTCAATAAATACTGAGTTAAGTAAATACTGCAGATCTAAAGTGATAGTTTTGGCGACAGCAATGCTTACGAAGCCTTCTAAGCCTTTTCAGCACCACTAAACGTACCGATTACGACGCTTTGATTATCTCAATGCAATTAAGTCCTGAATCGTACGTCACAATGATAATAGAGAGCATTACAATCAGGTTACTGCTGATTACCGAGCAACATAACCTGATAGGCCTCAGGAAAATAGCTTTCAGCTCACTCTCAACAATGGGACGTCAATCATCAAACTTCAGTTACGGTAAACAATGAGATCAACATTAAAAAAAAGTTGCGGTATAAATCCTTCCTAAATTAACATCAACAACGATGTCGTTCACACCGGGGCCCTTCACACCTCTCTATCAATACAATACAAACATGCACGGAACATATTAACAGTACTTACGCCGTCAACTGGTGTTGCTGTGTCACTCTTTTACAGATGATATTGTCTTGACACTAATCTCTTATTGGTCGTACAAAGTGTACTATTACTAGGTATTCTAAGTCATATGATTCACCGTAAAGATGTTAATAACACCATCACTGTTTGTGGACAGTCACACAACGCAGTCGTGCTATTGTGAGCAATTTTCTACTCAATTTAAGTACATGTATTAACCGAACACAATGCCACAACACTGATAGTTCCTACCAGTCAAACTCCCAGGTGCGAGTCTTTCATCACACTGAAAAAAACACACCACACTACACTGAGACAGGTGAGAACGTAACATCACATTACACCGTGAGACAGGTGACGACGTAACACAACACAGCACTGTGAGGCAGGGAAGTACGTAACACCACCACGCTACACTGTGAGACAGGTGAGAACGGAACACTGCACTGAGACAGGTGAGAACACAAAGTAATTCACGAAGCAACACGAGAACAAAACACTAAACCGCGTCGTGAGGCAGATCAGGAATTCACTAACAGTCACGGGTCGGACTTCTATAAGTTTCCGTCACAACGGCGCCCAGCAAGTCTCTGTACAAACATTTAAATCGAATCTCTTCCTCAGTGTTCAAGCCTCGCCTCGTTACCCGGTCTGCCACCAGAGGTCACCAATGTTTTTAGTTTCGTCAGTCCCTTGACCAACCACAACAGCTGTTTCGCGGCAAAATTGGGCCAATCACCTACGAGTAATTATGTCACGTGATGTTTATAAACAAAGGCAATGCAATGGACCGCGCTTGCAAACTACCCGATTCCGTCGTTGCACTCATTACAACACACTCAAGGAGAGGTTTATGCGTTCTTCGGTGTATATACACACACAAAGTTTAATCTAATTTTGAGCTATGTTCAGAGATAAGGTATAATTGTTGGTTGGTCAGTAAAATAGGGCTTTCCGTCAGAGGAGTGGCTCCGTAGTTGGTACAGAGTCCTTGCTCTCACAGGGTGAGTGGTCGTCATGAGACAGTGTTGGTGCCCCTGTTGGTACGTTACTTACACGCCTCCTGTTGAGATATCTTCTTTAGCAGGTCTTGAGTTTTCATCGCGAGTGAACCGCACTAACACGGCAATTGGTGCGGTGCTACGGGCCAACACGGAGGATCTGGGGCCAGATTCACGAAGCAGTTACGCAAGCACTTACAAACCTGTGCATCTTTTCTCAATCTTTGGCGGCTTTGTTTACAATTACTAAACAGTTGATGAGCTCCGAAGTACGAGGAGTCTGTTTATAACAATAATAACAGTTGATTGGGAAGTTTTCATGCTTGTAAACTGTTTAATAAAGGTAACCAAAGCCGTCAAAGATTGAGGAAAGATGTACACGTTCCTAAGTGTTTGCGTAACTGCTTCGTGAATCTGGGTCCTGGTTCGCCTGGAAATTCTACTGGGAAAAGGTGTGGAGGTGAAATTCCCCACCTCAAGTTTGATGAAATTTTCAAGATTGATGAAAATTTCATCAATCGGTATCAGGGACGTCCCTGGCGTATGAACGCATGAGAGCCTGGTATGGGGTGGGAACCGTGAAGGTTGTAAATCTTAATGTGACGACGACGTACGTAGCGGTGCGTGGCGTTGCACGGAGGTGGCTCAGGGCGCCCTGATGTTCCTGAGGGCACGGAACCAGTGGGTGTGGTAGAGATCGTGGCGGACGAGGTGTGTGCGCTCGTCATATTGTTCCTGAGGACGTTCATTATGTGCCCTTGATGATGATGAGGAGGAGGAGAGGTGGTGGTCGCTCGGCCGGGGGATTCAAAGTCGTTATCAGGGATCAAGTGTGTTGAGGAATATCCGCCTAATAGTGGGGGGTGTTGACCCCTTCTCTCTCTCCTCCGGTGGTGACGCCGGCTGGCCCTTCTGTGGACGTTATAGGCGTCCAGGACATGTTGTCTCTTCCACACCGATGTGTTTGTGGAAACACAAACCCAACAATGTAAGTTTGTTTCAAACATACAGCGGAAATAAACACTGTTGTGTTTGCTTCCACTGTATTGTTTTACGTTTTTTAGTATGTACCATTGTTCGGTATTTTCTTTTATTGGTACTTATTGTATTTTAATAATAAAGAAAGAGAGAGTTAGGAAAAAGTAAGATACCTGTTTGGTGGCATTGAAAACACATGTCTATTGTTGTCATTTTTGGGTGTCTATGATTCGATGCTCTTATGATCCAAGTGAATGAAATGCTTTTATCCACATTTATTGTGGTTAGCAATTTAAATGACTGGAGCGTGAACCATCTAATTCCCCCCGTGCACAAAGGGCTCCCCCGAGGGAGAAGGCATTACGTCCCGAATGAATACCAGTTGCCATATAT
>WNGS01112541.1:0-11018 GCA_020271785.1 Procambarus virginalis | reverse complement strand
TGTTACGACTCTGGGTTCTTTAGAGGAAACCAGAGGTCAAAATTGAGCTTATTATCGAGAATATGGCAGGGCACGCATAGAGAGTTAGTTGTTTGTATCTTCCCTGCCAGTCGTAAGACTATTCTTGTTTCTCAAAGAGTATTTAAAGATTGAGCTTGGGGTTGTTTATTAAATAATAAAATAGGCATCAACTATGTTTACTAATACTGTCTAATCATTTGTAAAGTAAACCTGAGTAAATTTAGTATCGGGCACCAGTATGATTAGTTGAACAGTCTGCTGGCAGCATAGCTTTCGGAGACGGGAGACGCTCTTCTCGGCTGACTGGTTGTGGTGGAAGGAAGTGCCTCTCCCTCCTCTTATTTATTTTTTCTGTATCTTCGTCTGGTTAAGTTTTCTTTGCTATTTTTGTGGTTATATTGTGGCATACCTATCGTTATATGTGTAGAGTAGTATACCTGGGGTGTAGTAAGTATATTTAAGTATTTTGTACCTGTTATGCTAACTGGGGTCCCAGTGTACCACGTGGTCCCCTACCCTAGGCTGACTCTAGTGTGTTATAGTAGAGCTTTACCCTAGCTTGCTTTCAGTGTAAAACCTTGTATCCTGCCTATGTGGACCAAGGCTTTTAACGTAAGATTGGGTGGTAAAGTTAGTATTAAATTGTTATTGGTGAGATTGTGTATGGGGGGTGTTAAGGGGTTAATAAATAAGTAAGTTTGAACAGAGTATCCCTTATTCCTGTGTGGGAGTACAATAATCATTTCCTAGACTAACCAGGTTTAGTAGCAAGCAATTATTATTGTGGATATTTTACTTTGGGGGCCGGGCCTTTTGTTCTCCCATATCTTGATACCTCTAGTCTTACCCTTACCCCTTAATAGTACCAAGTTCCCCATAGCAAGCCCACTATTGTTCATAACAAGTGGTTGGCCTGTCCGGGAGGAACGTTATTATTGTAAAAAATTAGATTTTTGAGTGCCAAAACTAAAAATTCTTGTTTCCGCAGAACGGTTGTGGGCTAGCCTAGGGTCCAGCTCATCTGGCGTAGAACATTCTTTGCACTGACTGGACACCCAGCTGGATCTCTTCACGATTAAGGTTAGTGTGGCCTTGTGTTAGGGGCCGTGCAAATTTTTGTTTTTTCCAATTTTTTAATTTTTAATTTTTTCTGTGGCTAGGAGCTAAAATTTTTAGTCATGTCATCTGAAATGCAGAGACTGGCAATGAACCCTTCAGTGATAGAGATAAAGAAGCTCAACAAAGCAAATTTAATATTGTTAGGCAAGGAATTTGGCCTAGAATTAAATGACGCAGATAGAAAGTGGATTTTGATGAATGAAATTTTACGGCATTGTATAGACCAAGAACTAGTGCCAAGTGATACAATTTTATGCGAACCCAATTCAGGGGAAAGTGCAGTGAGTAGAAATATAGAATTAGAATTAACACTAGCCAAGTTAAGACTGGCAGAGCAAGAGGCCAGAGTAGCAGAACAAAATGCTAAAGTGGAAGAGCAAAGGCTCAAAAATGAGGCGGCAAGAATGGTACCACCTACTGGGGACTCGAACTCCAGACATTCCGATAAAAAACACAACTTGCCTGAATTTTCAGAGTCAGACCCTGAAAGATTTTTTAACCATTTTCAGAGACTAGCCATGTCCATGAACTGGCCAAGGGAAGAGTGGGTGAAAATCTTGCAGGGGCGGCTTAGGGGTAAAGCACAAGATATTTTTATTAATATGCCTGACGACGAGTGTTTTGTATATGATGAAGTCAGGGAAAGAATTTTGAGGGCGTACGAAATTACTCCTGAAGCTCACCGCCAAACTTATCGCAACCTTAGGCCCACTCACAACCAACCGTTCACTGAATTTGCCAATGAGCAAATTAGATTGTTTGATAAATGGATTCGCTCGGCTAAAGCCGAAACATACCAGGCACTCAGAAATGTAGTCTTAGTAGAACACTTTATAGATAGTATGCCAGAATATATTTCGCAATACCTTAGAGGAAGGGTAGAGTTAAATTCTAAAATAGGGGACTTGGCCAAGATGGCAGAAAACTACCAGTTGGCGGGCAAAAGGCCCAATAAAAATAATTTTACCCCACAGAGTAACAAAACTTATACCCACAGCCAGTCCAGACCAGCTCATTCTAAACCTTCACCTAATGCACCTTCTGTTTCAGACATAACTAACCCTGTTAAATTGTCTACCCCCACAACACTAAAGAGTGAACCGAAGGGTAATTCGGTTAGTAATGTCTCTTCTCCCCGACGTTTCTGTGGTCATTGTAAAAGTTCAACCCACCATATTAGCCGTTGTTGGCAACTGTACCCGGAAAAAAGACCCAATGCTCTCGTTGTGACACAGGGCTTGAGGCCTTCTGAAGGGTTAGGGAGTAAGACTTCCAACCCACAGTGGTTGGACCTGCTTACCCCATTCTTATCGAAAGGGAGACTACTTTTGTCTGAGGGTTCTTCCTGGAGGGACGTGGTGATCTTCCGAGACACCGGTGCCATCCAGACTTTAATTTTAGAGAGTGCTTTGCAAGGTGCCAATACTCTCGACACTGGAGAGGTGGTACTGGTCGAGGGTGTCACTAGTGATACTCGAGCAGTACCCCTCCGTAAGGTTACCCTGGAATCTGATTTCCACAAGGGTATTTGTACAGTCGGAGTCACTTCGTACCTACCTTTCCCTAATGTTGATGTAATATTGGGTAATGATTTAGCCGGGGATAAGGTAGGGGACTCCAGACTGCCTGTTATGTTGCCTACCCCAAAGGTTTGCCTGGATTCACCCACCGCAGAGGATAATGTTGTGTACCCTGCGTGCGTGGTGACTAGGTCTATGGGACTTAAATGTAAGGGCAGCCCTGTGCTTGCCAAGGTGGTAAATCCCAAGGACACGAGGGACCTTCCGAGTGGTGAAAGCCCAGTGGACCTTGCGGACACATTCATGGCCCGACTCGATGACGGGGCCGAGGACATTGTGGAGAGCCTGTCACCCCCGCCTACCGAGAGTAGTGGGGAGGTGGAGGAGAACACTGTTGAGCCTCGGCCAATGACATCTGACCAAGGCCTGGACGCCTCCTTGAGTGAGTTACAGAAAGCTGACCCCAGTCTTGCAGATTGTCACGAGACAGCCGTCTCTAAGGAGGAAATTGTAGACGCAGCAACTGGGTACTACTACAATGATCGGATTTTGATGAGAAAATGGAGACCTCAGAGTGCTCCCTTGTCAAATGAGTGGGAGGTAGTCCACCAGGTTATGTTGCCGACCTGCTATAGAGAAAGAGTTTTGTCAGCTGCCCATGATGATCCTATGGGGGGACATCAAGGCATTAATATTACGTATCACAAAATCTGCAAGTACTTTTTCTGGCCCAAGCTGAAAAGCGATGTGGCAAAATTTTGTAATGCATGTATTGCATGTCAACTTGTTGGGAAACCAAACCAGACTCCACCTAAAGCTCCTCTTAAGCCTATTGTCGTGCCGGAGGAACCATTTTCTCATGTGGTAATGGACTGTGTTGGTCCATTACCTAGAACTAAGTCTGGTAATATTTATCTAATTACGATGATGTGTATCACGACTCGTTACCCAGAGGCTTTTGCTGTAAGGAACATCCGAGCAAAGACTGTTGTTGCTCGTATGTTGCAATTTTTTTCCACTTTTGGACTGCCTCGGGTTGTGCAGACTGACAATGGTACTAACTTTAAGTCTGATATTTTTGAACAATTTTGTAAGGACCATGGAATAACTCATAAGGTTTCCAGCCCATACCATCCACAGAGTCAGGGGGTCATTGAAAGGTTCCATCTAACTCTGAAGCAGATGTTGAAGACATCGTGCGAGAGTTCCCATACCTTCTGGGACGAGAACTTGCCGTATGTTTTGTTTGCTGCTAGGGAGGGGTTGCAAAGTTCACTGGGTTGCTCTCCTTTTGAGTTAGTCTTTGGCCATAAAGTTCGTGGACCCTTGCAAATGTTACAGGAGAATCTGTTAGGGAACGTAACGTTAACCGAAGGTTCGGCTTTCTTTGCGCAACACCACCAGAGACTCAAGGACTGCAAGGCTGCGGCACTAAAGTATCTTGGGAAGGCCCAAGAAATATGAAAGAACGGAACGATGCCAAGGCTAAGTTGCGGGTATTTCAGCCCGGTGACCCTGTCCTGGTACTAAAGCCTCGACTGGGGAGCACTATGTCCCACAAGTACGAGGGCCCCTACATTGTGACAGAGAAGACTGGGGACCTCACGTACAAAGTGAGACACTCTGATAAGCGTAAACAGGTAATGCTCGTACACGTGAATCGGCTGAAGAAGTTCCAGGGCCCCAGGCCCATTGCACTAACCAATGTTTCCATTTCCAGTGAGGGAGGGGATGATTGTTCTGGGGACCCAACTAATCTCATTCTCAATAATTCTAGTTCTGTGAATGCTGTGGAGGAGGGACTGTCCCATTTGCAGATGTCCCAACGTGACGAGGTGCAGTCGTTGCTTGACGAATTCTCCAGTCTGTTCGGGGAGGTCCCGACCCAGACTGATGCCATTTACCATGATGTCGAGTTGACGGACTACACCCCCATTCGCCTTCAACCCTATCGGATGAGTCCGGAAAAGAAGGCCATCGTCCGTAAGGAGGTCGACTTCTTGCTCCAGCACGGCCTCATCAGGCCGAGCCAGGGCTCTTGGTGCTCGCCCTGCCTTTTGGTCCCCAAACCAGATGGCTCCTGGCGATTATGCACCGATTATCGGCAGCTCAACAAGGCGACCATAGTGGACGCCTATCCGTTGCCACGTCTCGAGGACTGTATCGACGAAATCGGGAACGCCACGTATGTATCCAAGTTCGATCTATCGAGAGGGTACTATCAAATCCCTCTCACTGAACGTGCTAAACAACTAACGGCGTTTGTGACACCCGAGGGTGTGTTTGAGTATCAAGTGTTACCATTCGGCTTGCGTAATGCCCCTGCCACGTTCCAGAGGCTAATGAACTCTTTGCTCGCTAATGTGCCAAATTGTCGGGCGTATTTAGATGATATTGTGCTCTTTGATATTAATTGGGCTGACCACATAGCTAGGTTACGCCAGTTGTTCACAGTGTTGAAACATGCAAATCTAACCTTAAATGCTAAAAAGTGTCATTTTGGCCAAGGCACAGTGACGTACCTCGGTTATGAAGTGGGCCAAGGAAAAGTGTTACCTCGACAAGACAAAATTAGTGCTATTCTGGACTATCCAGTGCTCAGGTCTAAAAAGGACATTCAACGATTTATCGGTATGTGTGCGTACTACCGACGCTTTTGTCAGAACTTTTCCAGTGTGGCCACTCCTCTCACAGATTTGTTGCGGAAGGCCGTTAAATTTAAGTGGTCATCGGACTGTGCAGAGGCATTTAAAAACTTGAAATTGATCTTAGCTTCCGCCCCAGTGCTTGCTAGTCCAAGGTTCGACCGTCCGTTTAAAATTCAAGTTGACGCGTCTGACTCGGGTGCTGGTGCAGTGTTGTTGCAAACTGGGGATGATAAAGTGGAACACCCAGTATATTATTACTCTGTGAAATTTGACAAGGCGCAGCGCAATTATTCGGTGATAGAAAAAGAGGCGTTGGCGCTAGTGCTAACTTGCAAAAAGTTCGAAGTGTACCTCACAGGTAATATAGTAGAAGTGTACACGGACCATAACCCATTAGTTTTCATGAATCAGATGAAGCAGAAAAATAAACGCATCCTCAGGTGGGCATTGTACCTACAGGACTTTAATCTATCTATTATCCACCTACCGGGCCGGCTCAACGTGATAGCCGACGCTCTGTCCCGCTTGCCTGAGTAACATTCATCTGAGCCGCAGGAAGCCATACCAAATGTCATGCTTTAGTTATTTTTTTTTAGGTTCTCCTGTGACATTAAATATCCCGTGTCCAATTTATTTACTTCCTTTTGTTTTTTTTGTTTTGTGTATGTTTTTTCTTTCAGAGGATTCCCTTGTAATTTTTTTTTTGACAGAAATTGTTGTTTGGTTGATTTTCTATTATGTCATGGATGTCCATTTTATTCTGTATACTCTTACAAAAAAATATGACTACTATTCTAGTAGTCACATTTTTTTTTTCTCTGAAGGGGGGAGGAGTGTTACGACTCTGGGTTCTTTAGAGGGAAACCAGAGGTCAAAATTGAGCTTATTATCGAGAATATGGCAGGGCACGCATAGAGAGAGTTAGTTGTTTGTATCTTCCCTGCCAGTCGTAAGACTATTCTTGTTTCTCAAAGAGTATTTAAAGATTGAGCTTGGGGTTGTTTATTAAATAATAAAATAGGCATCAACTATGTTTACTAATACTGTCTAATCATTTGTAAAGTAAACCTGAGTAAATTTAGTATCGGGCACCAGTATGATTAGTTGAACAGTCTGCTGGCAGCATAGCTTTCGGAGACGGGAGACGCTCTTCTCGGCTGACTGGTTGTGGTGGAAGGAAGTGCCTCTCCCTCCTCTTATTTATTTTTTCTGTATCTTCGTCTGGTTAAGTTTTCTTTGCTATTTTTGTGGTTATATTGTGGCATACCTATCGTTATATGTGTAGAGTAGTATACCTGGGGTGTAGTAAGTATATTTAAGTATTTTGTACCTGTTATGCTAACTGGGGTCCCAGTGTCCCACGTGGTCCCCTACCCTAGGCTGACTCTAGGTGTTATAGTAGAGCTTTACCCTAGCTTGCTTTCAGTGTAAAACCTTGTATCCTGCCTAGGTGGACCAAGGCTTTTAACGTAAGATTGGGTGGTAAAGTTAGTATTAAATTGTTATTGGTGAGATTGTGTATGGGGGGTGTTAAGGGGTTAATAAATAAGTAAGGTTGAACAGAGTATCCCTTATTCCTGTGTGGGAGTACAATAATCATTTCCTAGACTAACCAGGTTTAGTAGCAAGCAATTATTATTGTGGATATTTTACTTTGGGGGCCGGGCCTTTTGTTCTCCCATATCTTGATACCTCTAGTCTTACCCTTACCCCTTAATAGTACCAAGTTCCCCATAGCAAGCCCACTATTGTTCATAACACGGCCCAGCCACTACGTCGTCACAAAACGGGTGAAATGTCTCAGACGTCACATACGTCACTGCACAGACTTCACTTTATCTTGCACAGTACCTGTCTCTAGAGCACTTGTTGCTCAATATTCCGTCGATTCCCTCTCTTGTCCAACACATGAACGAAGGAAGACCTCACAGAGTACTTGCAGACTTCGGGTGACGCGTAAAATCCACGGGAACGGGATATAACTGTCAAAATGACAGGACCAACTTTCGCACGTCCGACCTCCTTGACGTGACGTCTTCGACTGGTGGCGCCACAGAGGCATGATCTCAGGACCCCCCCTGCTCTCGTGACGTCATACTTGCCAGGGGCGTTTTTCATTGGCTCCCTGTGCCACGTCACTGTCAGTAACCAATCTGGTGCCACTGACGTCATAGTACAGTTTTGGCGGCAAAACGGAGGGGCCGGCGCCATATTGGCGTCCTAAAGGGCCTAAACAACAGGCCAAAACTTCCTTCTTTTACGAATTTCTCGCCAACGCGAGAACACTACAAGCTCCTACATACATGAAATTGTAGCCCGTAACGTAGAGAACGTTCGGGTATAATGGATATGTCTCTTACAGCTGGCGTGGGAGAAATATAAGGGTGGGAACACCGTCACATTAATATAGCTTAGTTGTGAACCTATAATTAGTATGAACTTAAGAAAACAAAATGAGCTCAATAATTAATTACAATAAATGATGTATAAATCAAATTACAATTAAATTAAAAATTAAAAAAAAATAACGGTGAGATTATATTTATGAGCAAGAATTTACTAAGACACTGAGATCTTGTAGATCTGAGGCAAAGTGAAATTGACACCAGTAATTCCATCTATCATCATACTATCATGCAAGAGGAGCCACACATCTATGGATCATCCAATAAAATCAGCAGACTTCTAGATGTTACTGCTGCTCGGCTTAGACTCGGTTACAAGTATCTCTGGGAATTCTCATTATCTGCCGATGTAGACCTGACCAAATGTAAACTGTGTCAACAAAATTATTCGCACACCCTCCGTCACTATGTGATGGAGTGCGAAAAGATACGTGAATTTAGAGACAATTCTATAACCAATGTTCCAGCGATGTGTAAATATTTCATTCAAAATGATCTGCTACCAGAAATTTTAGCCAAATATCCCCAGTTTGCTAACTGTAGGTAGTAACTGAGTGATTGTAACCTATCCACCGCTGCCCAATGGATGGGAGGCGGTGTGCAGGACAAACATATAAATTTTGACACTAGCTCTCCACATATGTCAGTTGCTTAATTTAGAACCTGTACTTGAGGTCGATCTCGAACCCATTGTTGATGTGACGACTTATATTGAATTTTGTAACTAGCTCATCAAGATTGTAACTTGCTTAGCTAAATGAATTGTGGGGTTCAGTCCCTGAGCCCATTATGTGCCTCTGTAACCCTTTCCACTACCGCCCACAAGATGGGTATGGGGTGCATAATAAATGAACTAAACTAACTAAACACTGAGGTAAATGCTTACATAAATAATACTAAGTCTGCTATAATTAGAGAATAATTATAGCAAAATACAACACTACAATAATACAACAATACAATAAATGCTTACATAAATACTAAGTCTGCTATAATTAGAGAATAATTATAGCAAAACACAACAATAAATGCAAGTAGACAAAAGAATTGAAACAATTAGAAGTAGAATAAAGATCACTAGATAGCCATGAAGAATACACAAGTTTGGTGGAGAGAACAAAAAATCAGTAGAGACTGTCAAGATGAATATATAAAAAAATTGACAAATGATAATTGTAAAGTAAAATAATCTTAAAGATAATTAATTTTATTTAGCTTAGTTTTTAACCTATAATTAGTATGAACTTAATTAAGAGAACAAAATGAGATCAATAATTAATGTCAATAAATGACATAAATCAGTACAATTAAATGTACAATTTAAAGAGAATAGGGTAAGATTAGATTTAAGAGTAAAATTTTACAATGATACTGAGGTAGATGCTTGCATAAGTGCATGGAGATTTGACTGATTACTTAGGAAATTATGAATGAGAGAACATTAGGTAAATGGTAAGGCAGAGACAGCACCTTGGACAAGGTTAGATTAAGTTAGGTTAGGCTCAGGCACTGAAAGAATTATTTTAAGTATTGGCATTGGTCGGGTTCAGGTTTTCAGATATACCACAATCACTAAAGAAGGCCAGTAGTTGTTGGTCACACTTTATTTCATATCTTTTTCCTGCACTTTCTTTCTTTGCAATGATCGTTCCATTCCTAGTGTAGCACTGCTTGATATGACCAGGGTTTAGTTTGCGAATTTTTCGCAGCCTGAAGAGGAGGGATCCACGCTGCTTTGTACGGCACTCATTTATATAGAGGTTGGTTTTTTGCTTAGCAGCTGATTGTATGAGGTCAAACTTAACAAAGGGATTTGCAAGTTTGATGAGCATTATCCTACTGCTACGGGAACTGTTTTTATCTATCCTGATAGCTGAATGATATCAACATTGACTTTGATCTTTGAATTAATTTGGGTGTGGGCTATGTTACAACAATTCTCACCTTGTTGTTCATCAGGTAGATCAGTAGAGCTAATTATCAGGGAGTCATGGAGTTGTTGCTGCTCTAGGTCATCTTCGGAAGATTGTAACAGGAATTGATAAAAAAAAAACCGTTTCCTCATTGACACAGGCGCAGCAGCTAGGTGCCTCCCCTACTGGTTAAACCGACCCGCACTCCTGGTTTGGACTTACGTGCCGCCAATGGTACGTCCGTCCGTACATATGGGACTCACGCCCTGGTTCTCGATTTCACCTCTCTGGGTTGCTTTACGTGGACTTTCCTCATAGCGGATGTGGAACAACCCATTCTTGGATGGGATTTCCTGCAACACCATCGACTTATTGTGGATCCCGCAGTTGCAGTACTTCGAGCCTCCCCTAGTACGTCTACACAGGTTAACAGCGTCACCACAGTCACATCTACGGAACTTCAAGCACTCTTGGATGAATTCAAAGATGTGACCCAACCTGCCAGCCTCGATCAGAAGTGCAACATACGATTACGCATCACATTACTACAACGGGAGCACCTACCTTCGCCAGACCACGCCGTCTGGCACCGGAACAATTGGCAGCAGCACGTGCTGAATTCAACAAGCTACAGGAGGCAGGAATAATCCGCCACTTTGAACAATCCACGGGCTTCACCTCTCCATATGGTCCCCAAAACAGCTCCAGGGGAATAGCACCCTTGCGGGACTACAAGGCCCTCAACGTTCGTACTCTGCCGGATCGCTATCCAATACCACACATCCAGGATTTCTCACAGGGATTGAGCAACGCAACCGTTTTTTTTAATTGACCTTGTGGCGGGCATTTCACCAGATTCTGTGGAACCGGCAGACATTCCGAAAACAGCGATCATTACACCTTTTGGACTGTTTGAATTCGTCCGGATGCCTTTTGGTCTACAGAATGCAGCCCAGACAATCCAACACTTCATCGACCAAGTAGTTAAGGACTGCCTTTTTGCTACATTTCACGCCTACATTGACGATCTGCTGGTGGCCAGTACATCACCGACAAACATCTGCTACACCTCCGACTCCTTCTCACCCGTCTGCGCAACTTCGACTTGCAGCTCAACTCCCACAAGTGTATTTTCCATGTCCAGAGCTGGATTTCTTGGGACACCGTGTGTCAGCAGCAGGGGTCCAACCACTAGAGAAGAAAATCGAGGCAATCAAGAATTCCCGCCCCATCCTCGAAAGAAGTTGCAAGAATTGGCGTGGTGAATTTTTATCATCGATTCATCCCACATTGTTCGGTCATCTTGCGACACTTATATGACATCTTACGTGGTTGGAAACTGTTTATGAGGGTATGTAGTCGTATTAAGAGGGCCAATAGTTTCAATCAAAG
>WNGS01112536.1:0-10245 GCA_020271785.1 Procambarus virginalis | reverse complement strand
GGTTTTCCAACGTCAAGAAACTGTCGCACCAAAGTTCTCTTATCCTAACCTACCAGAGGACCCAAAACAGAAAATGGGACAGTATGTTAATTTCGCGAGCCACTGCCATTTTCTAGTACGATAATTTTTTGGCCTTGGGTAAAGTATACGTCAAAATGCGACGTTCTGTTAGGAGGGCGGGTTGCAGCACTAACCTCGCTGTTTCTTGTATTGTTGTGTATAGCTTTTGTAGTTAGTGGTTTATGCAGCTATAACAATGCAGTCGTTATTAACCAAGATGGATTAGATATTTTTGCTCAAATATGCATCCCTTCCATGCTGTCTAAGTAAGGTGTAGATAATTTCCACTATTTGATTTTCATTAGCTTTATTTAAATGACATTGGTTCTGTGTGAGCCCTTCGCTTTAATAGCTTGCTTTACCTGATATTTTACATTTTTATCAAACACATTATAGATGCATTTCAGGGTAAACTAACTCATCTCATCAAATGTGATCATATTACTCATCTGTAGTCATTAGCTTCCTTCTCCCCCTCTCCCCCTCTTTTAGGTGGAGAGGGGAATTTAAACTCTTCCTAAGTAGTATCTTAAATGTAGTTATGATTTGGTGTCTACTTCATGAATCATATACTAGATATAGCTAAGTTAGTGTTCGTATCTCTGTATTTGTGATGTTGTGCGTGTGTACAACCACACCCACAAGTGTACCGACAGGTTAAGAGGCCTTCAAAGCCAGCTAGATGCTGTTGGTACACCTCCATAACGGGTCAGCAGTAGTAGTGTCGGAGAACGGCGACAATGTTTTCGTGTCCGTTCTTCTTGGCTAGGTCTTCGTGGGTTTCGCCGGCGCAGGTGGCGAGGAAGGGAGACACTCCTTGCTCCAGTAGCCAGATCATTGCCTCTAATTGGCCGGCTGCGCCAGCGCTGTGCAAGGGCGTCTGGTTGTCCTGATTCCTGACGAAACAGTTGGCTCCTTTCTCTTTCAACAGGTCCAGTACCTCCACCTGGCCCCCAGAGGCCGCGTAGTGCATGGCTGTGTTGCCTGCAGGTGGTGATGGTGAAATTCAGATGCTGACAGAAGATTGTATTAACATTAAATGTTTAACTACATATATCCTGATCCTAACGGTTGATATATATATATATTGGTCAGTCATGCCCTGATCTCAGGTTGTGCTATAATTCCATTTACATATCCTGATCTTAAGGGATCTTACCCTACACGTACCTTGGTCGTCAGTGGTATCAGGGCTGGCCCCAGCAGCCAGAAGGACTTGAACCACATCAATATGCCCATTCTCAGCAGCAGCCTGCAGCGGCCGACGCCCTAAACATCAAAGCTGTATTACCTAAAAATCCTTTTTTTATACAAAATGTCATTATCGCCTTTTTTGTAGATAAATAGAAAGGAATCATTCACGCTTATTATTGAAGAACAGCAGCAATAGTCAGCTTAGTCTCGTAAAATCAGCGAGAATCACTCATCTCTCTCAGCGAGACTCACCCATCTGTCCCTCCTGCTGGCTCCTACACTCGACGCCGACGAGGCTGTTGACGAGTTCCTTCACCACCAACAGAACTCCTCCTGCAGCACTCTCCAACAGCTGGGGGACGTTAGGACGAGCAGCGTCAGATTGCACATAAGCATTAAACATGAAGCTTTTCAGAATACAGGCTATTCACACGCTATTAGATTCACCAAGCGGTCTTGCATTAAATTGATCAAAGATATTATAACTTAATCTAACTCAGCCTAACATAATTTAATCAAACTTTGCACAGACTAAGCCATGCTAGCGTATCTATATATTTTAATGATTGCAAATTGGGCTATATAATACTCTTGTGTACTGTTTTACCGTACTTAGATTTTTATGAGACCGGACATATCGAATATATTGATGAGTTAGGTTTGGTTTGATTTGGAAAGGTTTGGTCTGGTTAGGTTTGGTTAGATTTGATAGGTTTGGTAAGACTTGGATAGGTTTGGTCAGGTTAAGTTTGGTTAGATTTGGTTGGTTAGTTGGATAGCTTTGCTCTGGTAAGATTTGGTTAGATTTACATAGGTTAGGTTTTGTTAGATTTCGTAGGTATGGTCTGATTAGGTTTTATTATCAATTAGTAAAGTGTTGTTTTTTCTAATTTAGCAAACATTTCTAATAGCAAACACCAAGACTATTCGTAAAAAAAAATCCTTATAGCAATTTGAGACTCAATTTGATCATTACAAAATATAATTTACAGCATACCTTCACCTGCTGCAGCAGAACCTGCTTGCAGAGGTAGCTGGCGATGATAACGTGACCCTCGTCTCTAGCGTAGTCCTCCGCTGTATGACCAGCCTCGTCCTTGATGTTAAGGCCGACCCCGTGCGCCACCAGCCACTGGACAGCCTCCAGGTTGCCGTTGTCGGCCGCCAGGTGGAGTGCCGTCTTGTGGTCGCTAGTTAGTGAGCGTCGGTTGAGTCTCTGGTGTCTGTCAAGTTCTTGAAGGACCGAGACGTGGCCCCCCAATGCTCCCCAGTGGAAGGCTCCTTTGCCTAAGGAAGATTCATATTTGTCGTGTTGTTTTGATCCTTGAATTACTACAAGAGTTATCTAAATTATCGCACTTTTTGTCAATTTCAAGTACTGAAATAACTTAGAATTCACACTGGAATAATATAGAATCTTAGACATGAAGACTGGGAAATTTTTATTCAGATTTACGTAAGATTATAATTAATACACATTGAAGGTTAATGTTAGCGTTATGAGATAATATAGAAGGTCTTGTCTGTACACCCTTCTATATTATCTCATAACGCTAACATTAACCTTCAATGTGTATTAATTATAATCTTACGTAAATCTGAATAAAATTTCCCAGTCTTCATGTCTAAGATTCTATATTATTCCAGTGTGAATTCTAAGTTATTTCAGTACTTGAAATTGACAAAAAGTGCGATAATTTAGATAACTCTTGTAGTAATTCAAGGATCAAAACACACGACAAATATGAATCTTCCTTAGGCAAAGGAGCCTTCCACTGGGGAGCATTGGGGGGCCACGTCTCGGTCCTTCAAGAACTTGACAGACACCAGAGACTCAACCGACGCTCACTAACTAGCGACCACAAGACGGCACTCCACCTGGCGGCCGACAACGGCAACCTGGAGGCTGTCCAGTGGCTGGTGGCGCACGGGGTCGGCCTTAACATCAAGGACGAGGCTGGTCATACAGCGGAGGACTACGCTAGAGACGAGGGTCACGTTATCATCGCCAGCTACCTCTGCAAGCAGGTTCTGCTGCAGCAGGTGAAGGTATGCTGTAAATTATATTTTGTAATGATCAAATTGAGTCTCAAATTGCTATAAGGATTTTTTTTTACGAATAGTCTTGGTGTTTGCTATTAGAAATGTTTGCTAAATTAGAAAAACAACACTTTACTAATTGATAATAAAACCTAATCAGACCATACCTACGAAATCTAACAAAACCTAACCTATGTAAATCTAACCAAATCTTACCAGAGCAAAGCTATCCAACTAACCAACCAAATCTAACCAAACTTAACCTGACCAAACCTATCCAAGTCTTACCAAACCTATCAAATCTAACCAAACCTAACCAGACCAAACCTTTCCAAATCAAACCAAACCTAACTCATCAATATATTCGATATGTCCGGTCTCATAAAAATCTAAGTACGGTAAAACAGTACACAAGAGTATTATATAGCCCAATTTGCAATCATTAAAATATATAGATACGCTAGCATGGCTTAGTCTGTGCAAAGTTTGATTAAATTATGTTAGGCTGAGTTAGATTAAGTTATAATATCTTTGATCAATTTAATGCAAGACCGCTTGGTGAATCTAATAGCGTGTGAATAGCCTGTATTCTGAAAAGCTTCATGTTTAATGCTTATGTGCAATCTGACGCTGCTCGTCCTAACGTCCCCAGCTGTTGGAGAGTGCTGCAGGAGGAGTTCTGTTGGTGGTGAAGGAACTCGTCAACAGCCTCGTCGGCGTCGAGTGTAGGAGCCAGCAGGAGGGACAGATGGGTGAGTCTCGCTGAGAGAGATGAGTGATTCTCGCTGATTTTACGAGACTAAGCTGACTATTGCTGCTGTTCTTCATAATAAGCGTGAATGATTCCTTTCTATTTATCTACAAAAAAGGCGATAATGACATTTTGTATAAAAAAGGATTTTTAGGTAATACAGCTTGATGTTTAGGGCGTCGGCCGCTGCAGGCTGCTGCTGAGAATGGGCATATTGATGTGGTTCAAGTCCTTCTGGCTGCTGGGGCCAGCCCTGATACCACTGACGACCAAGGTACGTGTAGGGTAAGATCCCTTAAGATCAGGATATGTAAATGGAATTATAGCACAACCTGAGATCAGGGCATGACTGACCAATATATATATATATCAACCGTTAGGATCAGGATATATGTAGTTAAACATTTAATGTTAATACAATCTTCTGTCAGCATCTGAATTTCACCATCACCACCTGCAGGCAACACAGCCATGCACTACGCGGCCTCTGGGGGCCAGGTGGAGGTACTGGACCTGTTGAAAGAGAAAGGAGCCAACTGTTTCGTCAGGAATCAGGACAACCAGACGCCCTTGCACAGCGCTGGCGCAGCCGGCCAATTAGAGGCAATGATCTGGCTACTGGAGCAAGGAGTGTCTCCCTTCCTCGCCACCTGCGCCGGCGAAACCCACGAAGACCTAGCCAAGAAGAACGGACACGAAAACATTGTCGCCGTTCTCCGACACTACTACTGCTGACCCGTTATGGAGGTGTACCAACAGCATCTAGCTGGCTTTGAAGGCCTCTTAACCTGTCGGTACACTTGTGGGTGTGGTTGTACACACGCACAACATCACAAATACAGAGATACGAACACTAACTTAGCTATATCTAGTATATGATTCATGAAGTAGACACCAAATCATAACTACATTTAAGATACTACTTAGGAAGAGTTTAAATTCCCCTCTCCACCTAAAAGAGGGGGAGAGGGGGAGAAGGAAGCTAATGACTACAGATGAGTAATATGATCACATTTGATGAGATGAGTTAGTTTACCCTGAAATGCATCTATAATGTGTTTGATAAAAATGTAAAATATCAGGTAAAGCAAGCTATTAAAGCGAAGGGCTCACACAGAACCAATGTCATTTAAATAAAGCTAATGAAAATCAAATAGTGGAAATTATCTACACCTTACTTAGACAGCATGGAAGGGATGCATATTTGAGCAAAAATATCTAATCCATCTTGGTTAATAACGACTGCATTGTTATAGCTGCATAAACCACTAACTACAAAAGCTATACACAACAATACAAGAAACAGCGAGGTTAGTGCTGCAACCCGCCCTCCTAACAGAACGTCGCATTTTGACGTATACTTTACCCAAGGCCAAAAAATTATCGTACTAGAAAATGGCAGTGGCTCGCGAAATTAACATACTGTCCCATTTTCTGTTTGGGTCCTCTGGTAGGTTAGGATAAGAGAACTTTGGTGCGACAGTTTCTTGACGTTGGAAAACCTTAGGAAGACGGGCTGAGTATGCATACACATAGTGTCGGAGAACGCGACAATGTTTTCGTGTCCGTTCTTCTTGGCTAGGTCTTCGTGGGTTTCGCCGGCGCAGGTGGCGAGGAAGGGAGACACTCCTTGCTCCAGTAGCCAGATCATTGCCTCTAATTGGCCGGCTGCGCCAGCGCTGTGCAAGGGCGTCTGGTTGTCCTGATTCCTGACGAAACAGTTGGCTCCTTTCTCTTTCAACAGGTCCAGTACCTCCACCTGGCCCCCAGAGGCCGCGTAGTGCATGGCTGTGTTGCCTGCAGGTGGTGATGGTGAAATTCAGATGCTGACAGAAGATTGTATAACATTAAATGTTTAACTACATATATCCTGATCCTAACGGTTGATATATATATAATTGGTCAGTCATGCCCTGATCTCAGGTTGTGCTATAATTCCATTTACATATCCTGATCTTAAGGGATCTTACCCTACACGTACCTTGGTCGTCAGTGGTATCAGGGCTGGCCCCAGCAGCCAGAAGGACTTGAACCACATCAATATGCCCATTCTCAGCAGCAGCCTGCAGCGGCCGACGCCCTAAACATCAAGCTGTATTACCTAAAAATCCTTTTTTTATACAAAATGTCATTATCGCCTTTTTTGTAGATAAATAGAAAGGAATCATTCACGCTTATTATTGAAGAACAGCAGCAATAGTCAGCTTAGTCTCGTAAAATCAGCGAGAATCACTCATCTCTCTCAGCGAGACTCACCCATCTGTCCCTCCTGCTGGCTCCTACACTCGACGCCGACGAGGCTGTTGACGAGTTCCTTCACCACCAACAGAACTCCTCCTGCAGCACTCTCCAACAGCTGGGGGACGTTAGGACGAGCAGCGTCAGATTGCACATAAGCATTAAACATGAAGCTTTTCAGAATACAGGCTATTCACACGCTATTAGATTCACCAAGCGGTCTTGCATTAAATTGATCAAAGATATTATAACTTAATCTAACTCAGCCTAACATAATTTAATCAAACTTTGCACAGACTAAGCTGCTAGCGTATCTATATATTTTAATGATTGCAAATTGGGCTATATATACTCTTGTGTACTGTTTTAACCGTACTTAGATTTTTATGAGACCGGACATATCGATATATTGATGAGTTAGGTTTGGTTTGATTTGGAAAGGTTTGGTCTGGTTAGGTTTGGTTAGATTTGATAGTTTGGTAAGACTTGGATAGGTTTGGTCAGGTTAAGTTTGGTTAGATTTGGTTGGTTAGTTGGATAGCTTTGCTCTGGTAAGATTTGGTTAGATTTACATAGGTTAGTTTTGTTAGATTTCGTAGGTATGGTCTGATTAGGTTTTATTATCAATTAGTAAAGTGTTGTTTTTTTCTAATTTAGCAAATTTCTAATAGCAAACACCAAGACTATTCGTAAAAAAAAATCCTTATAGCAATTTGAGACTCAATTTGATCATTACAAAATATAATTTACAGCATACCTTCACCTGCTGCAGCAGAACCTGCTTGCAGAGGTAGCTGGCGATGATAACGTGACCCTCGTCTCTAGCGTAGTCCTCCGCTGTATGACCAGCCTCGTCCTTGATGTTAAGGCCGACCCCGTGCGCCACCAGCCACTGGACAGCCTCCAGGTTGCCGTTGTCGGCCGCCAGGTGGAGTGCCGTCTTGTGGTCGCTAGTTAGTGAGCGTCGTTGAGTCTCTGGTGTCTGTCAAGTTCTTGAAGGACCGAGACGTGGCCCCCCATGCTCCCCAGTGGAAGGCTCCTTTGCCTAAGGAAGATTCATATTTGTCGTGTTGTTTTGATCCTTGAATTACTACAAGAGTTATCTAAATTATCGCACTTTTTGTCAATTTCAAGTACTGAAATAACTTAGAATTCACACTGGAATAATATAGAATCTTAGACATGAAGACTGGGAATTTTTATTCAGATTTACGTAAGATTATAATTAATACACATTGAAGTTAATGTTAGCGTTATGAGATAATATAGAAGGTCTTGTCTGTACACCCTTCTATATTATCTCATAACGCTACATTAACCTTCAATGTGTATTAATTATAATCTTACGTAATCTGAATAAAAATTTCCCAGTCTTCATGTCTAAGATTCTATATTATTCCAGTGTGAATTCTAAGTTATTTCAGTACTTGAAATTGACAAAAGTGCGATAATTTAGATAACTCTTGTAGTAATTCAAGGATCAACACAACACGACAAATATGAATCTTCCTATGCAAAGGAGCCTTCCTGGGGAGCATTGGGGGGCCACGTCTCGGTCCTTCAAGAACTTGACAGACACCAGAGACTCAACCGACGCTCACTAACTAGCGACCACGACGGCACTCCACCTGGCGGCCGACAACGGCAACCTGGAGGCTGTCCAGTGGCTGGTGGCGCACGGGGTCGGCCTTAACATCAAGGACGAGGCTGGTCATACAGCGGAGGACTACGCTAGAGACGAGGGTCACGTTATCATCGCCAGCTACCTCTGCAAGCAGGTTCTGCTGCAGCAGGTGAAGGTATGCTGTAAATTATATTTGTAATGATCAATTTGAGTCTCAAATTGCTATAAGGATTTTTTTTTACGAATAGTCTTGGTGTTTGCTATGAAATGTTTGCTAAATTAGAAAAACAACACTTTACTAATTGATAATAAAACCTAATCAGACCATACCTACGAAATCTAACAAAACCTAACTATGTAAATCTAACCAAATCTTACCAGAGCAAAGCTATCCACTAACCAACCAAATCTAACCAAACTTAACCTGACCAAACCTATCCAAGTCTTACCAAACCTATCAAATCTAACCAACCTAACCAGACCAAACCTTTCCAAATCAAACCAAACCTAACTCATCAATATATTCGATATGTCCGGTCTCATAAAATCTAAGTACGGTAAAACAGTACACAAGAGTATTATATAGCCCAATTTGCAATCATTAAATATATAGATACGCTAGCATGGCTTAGTCTGTGCAAAGTTTGATTAAATTATGTTAGGCTGAGTTAGATTAAGTTATAATATCTTTGATCAATTTAATGCAAGACCGCTTGGTGAATCTAATAGCGTGTGAATAGCCTGTATTCTGAAAAGCTTCATGTTTAATGCTTATGTGCAATCTGACGCTGCTCGTCCTAACGTCCCCAGCTGTTGAGAGTGCTGCAGGAGGAGTTCTGTTGGTGGTGAAGGAACTCGTCAACAGCCTCGTCGGCGTCGAGTGTAGGAGCCAGCAGGAGGGACAGATGGGTGAGTCTCGCTGAGAGAGATGAGTGATTCTCGCTGATTTTACGAGACTAAGCTGACTATTGCTGCTGTTCTTCATAATAAGCGTGAATGATTCCTTTCTATTTATCTACAAAAAAGGCGATAATGACATTTTGTATAAAAAAGGATTTTTAGGTAATACAGCTTTGATGTTTAGGGCGTCGGCCGCTGCAGGCTGCTGCTGAGAATGGGCATATTGATGTGGTTCAAGTCCTTCTGGCTGCTGGGGCCAGCCCTGATACCACTGACGACCAAGGTACGTGTAGGGTAAGATCCCTTAGATCAGATATGTAAATGGAATTATAGCACAACCTGAGATCAGGGCATGACTGACCAATATATATATATCAACCGTTAGGATCAGGATATATGTAGTTAAACATTTAATGTTAATACAATCTTCTGTCAGCATCTGAATTTCACCATCACCACCTGCAGGCAACACAGCCATGCACTACGCGGCCTCTGGGGGCCAGGTGGAGGTACTGGACCTGTTGAAAGAGAAAGGAGCCACTGTTTTCGTCAGGAATCAGGACAACCAGACGCCCTTGCACAGCGCTGGCGCAGCCGGCCAATTAGAGGCAATGATCTGGCTACTGGAGCAAGGAGTGTCTCCCTTCCTCGCCACCTGCGCCGGCGAAACCCACGAAGACCTAGCCAAGAAGAACGGACACGAAAACATTGTCGCCGTTCTCCGACACTACTACTGCTGACCCGTTATGGAGGTGTACCAACAGCATCTAGCTGGCTTTGAAGGCCTCTTAACCTGTCGGTACACTTGTGGGTGTGGTTGTACACACGCACAACATCACAAATACAGAGATACGAACACTAACTTAGCTATATCTAGTATATGATTCATGAAGTAGACACCAAATCATAACTACATTAAGATACTACTTAGGAAGAGTTTAAATTCCCCTCTCCACCTAAAAGAGGGGAGAGGGGGAGAAGGAAGCTAATGACTACAGATGAGTAATATGATCACATTTGATGAGATGAGTTAGTTTACCCTAAATGCATCTATAATGTGTTTGATAAAAATGTAAAATATCAGGTAAAGCAAGCTATTAAAGCGAAGGGCTCACACAGAACCAATGTCATTTAAATAAGCTAATGAAAATCAAATAGTGGAAATTATCTACACCTTACTTAGACAGCATGGAAGGGATGCATATTTGAGCAAAAATATCTATCCATCTTGGTTAATAACGACTGCATGTTATAGCTGCATAAACCACTAACTACAAAAGCTATACACACACAATACAAGAAACAGCGAGGTTAGTGCTGCAACCCGCCCTCCTAACAGAACGTCGCATTTTGACGTATACTTTACCCAAGGCCAAAAAATTATCGTACTAGAAAATGGCAGTGGCTCGCGAAATTACATACTGTCCCATTTTCTGTT
>WNGS01112515.1:0-10649 GCA_020271785.1 Procambarus virginalis | reverse complement strand
TATTTCTGCTTATTTCGGGAGATTTTGGTATGCTGTGGTCCAGACACCCTGTAATGTGTGTGTGTGGTGTGTTGTACTCACCTATTTGTACTCACCTATTTGTGCTTGCGGGGGTTGAGCTTTGGCTCTTTGGTCCCGCCTCTCAACTGTCAATCAACTGGTGTACAGATTCCTGAGCCTACTGGGCTCTATCATATCTACCCTTGAAACTGTGTATGGAGTCAGCCTCCACCACATCACTGCCTAATGCATTCCATCCGTTAACTACTCTGACACTGAAAAAGTTCCTTCTAACGTCTCTGTGGCTCATGTGGGTACTCAGTTTCCACCTGTGTCCCCTTGTTCGCGTCCCCCAGTGTTGAATAGTTTGTCCTTGTCTACCCGGTCGATTCCTCTGAGGATTTTGTAGGTTGTGATCATATCTCCCCTTACTCTTCTGTCTTCCAGTGTCGTAAGGTGCATTTCCCGCAGCCTTTCCTCGTAACTCATGCCTCTTAGTTCTGGGACTAGTCTAGTGGCATACCTTTGGACTTTTTCCAGCTTCGTCTTGTGCTTGACAAGGTACGGGCTCCATGCTGGGGCTGCATACTCCAGGATTGGTCTTACATATGTGGTGTACAAGATTCTGAATGATTCCTTACACAGGTTCCTGAACGCTGTTCTGATGTTAGCCAGCCTCGCATATGCCGCAGATGTTATCCTTTTTATGTGGGCTTCAGGAGACAGGTTTGGTGTGATATCAACTCCTAGATCTTTCTCTCTGTCCGTTTCATTAAGTACTTCATCTCCTATTCTGTATCCTGTGTCTGGCCTCCTGTTTCCACTGCCTAGTTTCATTACTTTGCATTTACTCGGGTTGAACTTCAACAGCCATTTGTTGGACCATTCACTCAGTCTGTCTAGGTCGTCTTGTAGCCTCCTACTATCGTCCTCAGTTTCAATCCTCCTCATAATTTTTGCATCATCGGCAAACATTGAGAGAAACGATTCTATACCCTCTGGGAGATCATTTACATATATCAGAAACAGTATAGGTCCAAGGACTGACCCCTGCGGGACTCCACTTGTAACGTCTCGCCAATCTGAGACCTCACCCCTCACACTGACTCTTGTCTCCTGTTGCTTAGGTACTCCTATCCAACGGAGTACCTTCCCTTTCACTCCAGCCTGCATCTCGAGCTTTTTCACTAGCCTCTTGTGTGGCACTGTATCAAAGGCTTTCTGACAATCCAAAAATATGCAGTCTGCCCACCCTTCTCTTTCTTGCCTTATTTTTGTTGCCTGGTCGTAGAATTCAAGTAACCCTGTGAGGCAGGACCTGCCATCCCTGAATCCATGTTGGTGCTGTGTTACAAAGTTCTTTCGCTCCAGGTGCTCCACTAGCTTTCTTCGCACAATCTTCTCCATCAGCTTGCATGGTATGCAGGTTAGGGACACTGGCCTGTAATTCAGTGCCTCCTGTCTATCCCCTTTCTTGTATATCGGGACTACATTAGCTGCTTTCCAAATTTCTGGCAGTTCCCCTGTTGCCAGAGATTTGTTATACACTATGGAGAGTGGTAGGCACAGTTCTTCTGCTCCTTCCTTAAGTATCCAAGGAGAGATTCCATCTGGGCCTATAGCCTTTGTCACATCCAACTCTAGTAAACACTTTCTTACTTCCCCGCTTGTAATCTCAAACTCTTCCAGTGGTTCCTGGCTAGCTATCCCTTCTCTTAACTCTGGGATTTCTCCTTTTCTAGGGTGAAGACCTCTTGGAATTTCTTATTCAGTTCCTCACATACTTCCTTGTCGTTTGTAGTGAATCCTTCTGCCCCTATCCTTAATTTCATAACCTGTTCCTTTACTGTTGTTTTTCTCCTGATGTGGCTATGCAGCAATTTAGGCTGAGTCTTTGCCTTGCTTGCGATGTCGTTTTCGTATTGTCTTTCCGCCTCTCTTCTCATTCTGACATATTCATTCCTGGCATTCTGGTATCTTTCTCTGCTCTCCAGTGTCCTGTTATTCCTATAGTTTCTCCATGTCCTTTTACTTTGTTGCTTAGCTAGCCTACATCTCTGATTAAACCATGGGTTTCTCATCTTCATTTCACTGTTTTCCTTTTGGGCTGGGACAAACTTGTTTGCTGCTTCCTTGCACTTTTGCGTGATGTAGTCCATCATATCTTGGGCCGTCTTTTCCCTGAGCTCTGTTTCCCATGCTATGTCTGTTAGGAATTTTCTTATCTCCTCATAGTTTCCCTTTCGGTATGCTAACCTTTTGGTTTCAGTATCTCTCCTCGAGTTCAATAACCCTTCTTCAATCAGGTACTCAAACTCCAATACACTGTGGTCGCTCATCCCTACTGGGGCCTCAAAACCGATTTCTCTTATGTCAGAGTCGTTCAGGGTGAAGACCAGGTCGAGTCTCGCTGGTTCGTCATTTCCTCTCATCCTTGTGGGTTCTCTGACATGCTGGGTTAAGAAGTTTCTAGTCACCACCTCGAGTAGTTTGGCTCTCCACGTATCCTCGCCGCCATGCAGTTCCTTGTTCTCCCAATCATTTCTTCCGTGATTGAAGTCCCCCATGTTGTGTGTGTGTGTGTGTGTGTGTGTGGTGTGTGTGTTGTGGTGTGTGTGTGTGTGTGTGTGTGTGTGTGTGTAATTACCTAAGTGTAATTACCTAAGTGTAGTTACAGGATGAGAGCTACGCTCGTGGTGTCCCGTCTTCCCAGCACTCTTTGTCATATAACGCTTTGAAACTACTGACGGTCTTGGCCTCCACCACCTTCTCCCCCAACTTGTTCCAACCGTCTACCACTCTGTTTGCGAAAGTGAATTTTCTTATATTTCTTCGGCATCTGTGTTTAGCCAGTTTATATCTATGACCTCTTGTTCTTGAAGTTCCAGGTCTCAGGAAATCTTTCCTGTCGATTTTATCAATTCCTGTTACTATTTTGTATGTAGTGATCATATCACCTCTTTTTCTTCTGTCTTCTAGTTTTGGCATATTTAATGCTTCTAACCTTTCCTCGTAGCTCTTACCCTTCAGTTCTGGGAGCCACTTAGTAGCATGTCTTTGCACCTTTTCCAGTTTGTTGATGTGCTTCTTAAGATATGGGCACCAAACAACAGCTGCATATTCTAGCTTTGGCCTAACAAAAGTCATGAACAATTTCTTTAGTATATCCCCATCCATGTATTTAAAAGCAATTCTGAAGTTAGAAAGCATAGCATAGGCTCCTTGCACAATATTCTTTATGTGGTCTTCAGGTGATAGTTTTCTATCTAGAACCACCCCTAGATCTCTTTCTTTATCAGAGTTCTTTAAAGATTTCTCACATAATATATAGGTTGTGTGGGGTCTATGTTCTCCTATTCCACATTCCATAACATGACATTTATTAACATTAAATTCCATTTGCCAAGTGGTGCTCCATATACTTATTTTGTCCAGGTCTTCTTGAAGGGCATGACAATCATCTAAATTTCTTATCCTTCCTATTATCTTAGCATCATCAGCAAACATGTTCATATAATTCTGTATACCAACTGGTAGATCATTTATGTAGACAATAAACATCACTGGTGCAAGAACTGAACCCTGTGGTACTCCACTTGTGACATTTCTCCAGTCCGATACATTGCCTCTGATCACAGCCCTCATTTTTCTATCAGTCAGAAAGTTTTTCATCCATGTTAGAAGCGTACCTGTCACTCCTCCAATATTTTCCAGTTTCCAGAACAACCTCTTATGTGGAACTCTGTCGAAAGCCTTTTTTAGGTCCAGATAGATGCAGTCAGCCCAACCATCTCTTTCCTGTAATATCTCTGTTGCTCGATCATAAAACTGAGTAAATTCGATACACAGGATCTACCAGATCGAAAACCATACTGTCTGTCTGATATTATATCATTTCTCTCCAGGTGTGCTACCCATTTAGTTTTAATTATTTTTTCCAATATTTTGACTATTACACTTGTCAATGATACCGGTCTATAATTAAGGGGGTCTTCCCTGCTTCCACTCTTGTAAATTGGAACTATGTTAGCCTTTTTCCACACATCAGCTACAACTCCTGTAAACAGGGATGCCTGAAAGATCAGTTGAAGAGGGATGCTGAGCTCAGGTGCACATTCTCTCAGAACCCATGGTGAAACTCCATCTGGACCAACTGCTTTGTTCTTATTTAGCTCTTTGAGCATTTTTTCCACTTCGTCTCTAGACACCTCTATGTGCTCTATGTTGTTCTCTGGAATTCTTATTGTATCTGGTTCCCTGAAGATTTCATTTTGTACAAACACACTTTGGAACTTTTCGTTTAATGTTTCACACATTTCCTTTTCATTTTCCGTGAATCTATTTCCCATTTTCAACCTCTGAATATTATCCTTTACCTGCAATTTGTTGTTTATGAATTTATAGAATAGACCTGGTTCTGTTTTACATTTGTCTGCAATCCCTTTTTCAAAATTTCTTTCTGCCTCTCTCCTCACTGCCGTGTAGTTGTTTCTCGCATCTTTGTATCGCTGGTATGATTGGGGGTTTGGCCTCTTCCTGTATTGATTCCATTTTTGTGTCTTTTGGTCTCTGGCCCTCTCGCACTTTCTGTCGAACCAATCCTGTTTCCTAGTTCTGCTTCTCTGTTTTGGTATAAATTTTTTTGTGCCTTTATCATATATTTCACAAAACTTGACATACATCTCATTCACTTCCTTGCCTAGCAACAAGTCTGTCCAATTATACTCCCTAAAAAATTTTCTAAGGTTGCCATAATGTCCTCTCCTAAAGTCAGGTTTTTCAATTGCATCGACCATCATATTTTCTTCCAGATTATAACGCATTGCATACTTTATCCCCAAAAAGACATGGTCACTTTTACCCAAGGGAGGAAGGTACTGAATGTCAAATATTTCTTCCTCCTTCCTGGTAAATATCAAATCTAGCATGGAGGGAACGTCACCTTCCCTCATCCTCGTAGCTTGTTTAACATGTTGATACAAGAATGTTTCCAGGATGAGGTCTACAAATTTACAGGTCCAGAAATCTTCTGTTTTAGCTTCATATGCTTCCCAGTCTATGGATTTCAAGTTGAAGTCGCCGACTATCAACAGTCGTGAACTATCGTTATCCGCTCTCGCTATGATCTCTCTCATTATCGTTATAAGACCTTCTCGTTTACTATCTAGCTCCTCCTTTGACCATGTGCTGCTTAGCGGTGGACTATATGCATTTATGATCACTAGTTTATCATCCTCATGGCAGATCTCTAGTGCTATTATGTCAACTTCTTGTGGATTGGTAGTCATTATTTCGTTCACCTTTAGGTGTTCTTTCACCAGCACAGCAACGCCACCGCCTTTCCTAATTTTTCTGTCCCGTCTCCAAATTGAGTAGCCCCTTGGGAATATGACCTCATTTAAAATAACATCTTCAAGTTTTGTCTCCGTGAGTGCAACAATGTCTGGTGTCTGCAGCTGTATTATATCACTTAACTCCAGTATCTTTGACCTTACTCCATCTATGTTGGTGTATGCAATCTTCAGGAACTTGTTCCCCATCTTCTTATTTTTCACTCCCCCTTTCTCTAATGATTTTGTTGGTTTGCTTTTATGTACCACTTTACTGGTCTGCCTACCCCTATCACTTTGTAGAAAAAAGAATTGATTTCTTCTTCATTCCTGCTCTCATTTAAACGTTTTGCCTCGGCGAGGTTCAGTTTCAGCTTCTCTCTATCTTCTTTTGAAAGATCTCGTCTTAACGACCACCTTTCCCATCCTCAACGCTTTGTAATTTTCTGGCATTCCTTAGTACTTCTTCCATCTGTTTGGCACCGTTTAGGGTGATCCTCAAAGGTCGATCTTTCCCTTTTACATATCTGCCTATTCTCCTGTAGTCGCACACATTCTCTTTGGTTGTAAGACCTTCCACGAGGCCAACAATTTTATCTACTACTTTTGCTTCTTCTACAGCTCTTTCTGACCTAGATGTTATCTCCTTTTCTTTGCATCCAAAAATGATCAGGGACTTACTCCGATCAACTGTGTTTTGCACCAACTTTGGGTTAGATGCCAATTCTTTTCTCACTTCTAGCCTAATGTTTGTTTTATCTTGGTTGCTGCAGTGTTTGACTTCTTTTACTGCTTCTTCTATTTTTTCCTTGTCCTTGGCCACTTGCGCATAAGTGAGTTGCATATCTTTCTTGCACTGTTCTATTCCCTGTGCAACTTCCTCCATCTGTGCTGACAAAAGCTGTTTCTCCTGTTGAATTTCCTTGCCTAACCTATTGTAGTCATTTGTGTTTAAATTTACTTTAACTTCTTCCAAAGCTATTTTTAAGAGACTATTTTCTTCTTCCATGGCTTTGCAATTTGTTTCCAATTTAATCTTATCCTTGCACAGGTCTTTCACTACACCCTCAAGACATACAACTTTGCTATTTAAATGGTCATTACTTTCTTTCAATTTACTAATTAATTCTATATGAGAGGTCACTATAGTATCTAATTTTGCCAACTTGTTGTATAGACTGGTATATCAATGCTTTCTTCACTGAAACCATCAAAATCAAGCTCTGTTGTGTATTTCCTCTTGCCACCGGCGGCCATCTTGAATGTTGTTCTCTGCACTGTAAACACTAGGGCAACTTTTTCTCATCCAATTTTTCACTTCCCTTGGCACATTCCTGTTATCTCACCTATTTTTCAAAAGCACTATACCTTTATGTTGTCTGGGACACCACTCACTATCATCATCCTGTACTACAACACTTAGGATTGTTGAAATAAGCTGGAGCTCCTCTTGTCTGCCTGTTGTGTGTGTGTGTGTGGTGTGTGTGTGTGTGTGTGTGTACTCACCTAGTTGTACTCACCTAGTTGTGCTTGCGGGGGTTGAGCTCTGGCTCTTTGGTCCCGCCTCTCAACCGTCAATCAACAGGTGTACAGTTTCCTGAGCCTAATGGGCTCTATCATATCTACACTTGAAACTGTGTATGGAGTCAGCCTCCACCACATCGCTTCCTAATGCATTCCATTTGTCAACCACTCTGACACTAAAAAAGTTCTTTCTAATATCTCTGTGGCTCATTTGGGCACTCAGTTTCCACCTGTGTCCCCTAGTGCGTGTGCCCCTTGTGTTAAACAGCCTGTCTTTATCAACCCTGTCGATTCCCCTGAGAATCTTGAATGTGGTGATCATGTCCCCCCTAACTCTTCTGTCTTCCAACGAAGTGAGGTTTAATTCCTGCAGTCGCTCCTCGTAGCTCATACCTCTCAGCTCGGGTACTAGTCTGGTGGCAAACCTTTGAACCTTTTCCAGTTTAGTCTTATGCTTGACTAGATAGGGACTCCATGCTGGAGCCGCATACTCCAGGATTGGTCTGACATATGTGGTATATAATGTTCTGAAAGATTCCTTACACAAGTTTCTAAAGGCCGTTCTTATGTTAGCCAACCTGGCATATGCTGCTGATGTTATCCTCTTGATATGAGCTTCAGGGGACAGGTCTGGCGTGATATCAACCCCCAGGTCTTTCTCTCTCTCTGACTCTTGAAGTATTTCATCTCCCAAATGATACCTTGTATCTGGTCTCCTGCTTCCTACCCCTATCTTCATTACATTACATTTGCTTGGGTTAAACTCTAACAGCCATTTGTTCGACCATTCCTGCAGCTTGTCCAGGTCTTCTTGAAGTCTCAAGCTGTCCTCCTCTGTCTTAATCCTTCTCATAATTTTGGCGTCGTCAGCAAACATTGAGAGGAATGAGTCTATACCCTCTGGGAGATCATTTACGTATATCAGAAACAGGATAGGTCCAAGTACAGAGCCCTGTGGGACTCCACTGGTGACTTCACGCCAGTCTGAGGTCTCACCCCTCACTGTAACTCTCTGCTTCCTATTGCTTAGGTACTCCCTTATCCACTGGAGCGCCCTACCTGTTACTCCTGCCTGTTTCTCCAGCTTATGCATCAACCTTTTATGGGGTACTGTGTCAAAGGCTTTCCGACAGTCCAAAAAAATGCAGTCCGCCCACCCTTCTCTTTCTTGCTTAATTCTTGTCACCTGATCGTAGAATTCTATCAAGCCTGTAAGGCAAGATTTACCCTCCCTGAACCCATGTTGATGGGTTGTCACGAAGTCTCTTCTCTCCAGATGTGTTACTAGGTTTTTTCTCACAATCTTCTCCATCACCTTGCATGGTATACAAGTTAAGGACACTGGCCTGTAGTTCAGTGCCTCTTGTCTGTCACCCTTTTTGTATATTGGTACTACATTAGCAGTCTTCCATATTTCTGGTAGGTCCCCCGTTTCCAGTGACTTACTATACACTATGGAGAGTGGTAAGCAAAGTGCTCCTGCACACTCTTTCAATACCCATGGCGAGATTCCATCCGGCCCAACAGCTTTTCTCACATCCAGCTCCAATAGGTGCTTTTTGACCTCATCTCTTGTAATTTCGAACCTATCCAAGGTCACCTGGTTTGCTGCCACCTCTCCCAGCGCCGTGATATCTCCCTGTTCTATTGTAAAGACCTCCTGGAACCTTTTGTTGAGTTCTTCACACACCTCTTTGTCATTCTCTGTGTACCTGTCCTCGCCCACCCTAAGTTTAATCACCTGTTCCTTCACTGTTGTCTTCCTCCTGATGTGACTGTGTAGTAGCTTTGGTTCAGTCTTGGCTTTGTTAGCTATATCATTTTCATACCTTTTCTCAGCTGCTCTTCTCACACTGACATACTCGTTCCTGGTTCTCTGGTATCTCTCTCTACTTTCTGGTGTTCTGTTATTACGGAAGTTCCTCCATGCCCTTTTGTTCAGCTCCTTTGCTTTCATACATTCCCTATTAAACCACGGATTCTTCCTTTGCTTCTCTGTTTTTTCCTGTTGGGCTGGGACAAACCTGCTTACAGCCTCCTGACATTTTTGGGTGACATAGTCCATCATGTCTTGTACGGACTTGGTTCCGAGTTCTGTGTCCCAATGTATATCCCATAGGAATTTATTCATCTCCTCATAGTTTCCCTTTCGGTACGCCAGCCCTTTGGTTCCCAGTTCTTTTTTGGGGGTGATAATTCCTAGCTCAACCAGGTACTCAAAGCTCAATACACTATGATCACTCATTCCCAAGGGGGCTTCCAACTTAACTTCCCTTATATCCGACTCATTTAGGGTAAATATCAAATCAAGCAAGGCTGGTTCATCCCCTCCTCTCATTCTTGTCGGTCCCTTGACGTGTTGACTTAGAAAGTTTCTTGTTGCCACATCCAGCAGCTTAGCTCTCCATGTGTCTGGGCCTCCGTGTGGGTCTCTGTTCCCCCAATCTATCTTCCCATGGTTGAAGTCTCCCATGATTAGAAGTCTGGATCCGTTCCTGCTAGCCACAGAAGCTGCTCTCTCTATTATATTGATGGTGGCCATGTTGTTTCTATCATATTCCTGTCTGGGTCTTCTGTCATTCGGTGGGGGGTTATATATGACTACTATTATAATTTTCTGTCCTCCAGTTGCAATGGTGCCTGATATGTAGTCCCTGAAACCTTCACAGTTCTGAATTACCATCTCTTCGAAACTCCAACCTTCTCTTAGTAGCAAAGCCACACCACCTCCTCCTCTCCCTTCTCTCTCTTTCCTCACTACATAGTAGCCCTGTGGAAACACTGCATTTGTTATGATTTTCGTTAGCTTTGTTTCTGTGAGTGCTATTATGTCTGGGTTTTCTTCTAGTGCCCACTCTCCAAGTTCACTAGTTTTATTTGTAATCCCATCTATGTTAGTGTACATCGCCTTGAAGCTCACTTTCTTCTGTTCATTTACATATCCCTTTCTTGGCGAGTATTCTACTGGTGTGGGAAGCTGTTCCGTGGGTGAGAGGATCTGTGAGGTGGTTTGCAGGGTCGCAGAGGGTTTTGGGGTGGGGGTTTAAGGGAAGGGGGAACGGGTAGGGTGTGGGTTAAGGAGATAGGGGGGACATGGAGGATACGGGGTGAGGGGGGAGGAGGAATAGGGAGGGTATGGGATGAAGGGGGAGGGGGGACTGGGGGGGAAATGTGGGAGGAGGACATGATGGGAATGGGGATGGGGTGTCGGGGTCAGAATGGGGTGGGGGGGGAGGGAGGGTTGGGTGGGGCAGGTAGGGTGAGGGGAAGGAAGGTGTGTGTGTGTGTTGTGTGTGTGTGTGTTGGTGTGTGTGTGTGTGTGTGGTGTGTGGGTGTGTGTGTGTGTGTGTGTGTATTTGCTGACCAACATTCAAGGTGAATTTAATCCTCTTCCATCAGAATACAAACAGCGAAAAACAAGAATATATCTCTTAGGTGTATTGCATATCATGTATATCATATAAACATTATTTGATATTGGGCTTGAGGCCTTTATATCAATCTCTAGAGGGGACTTATTAAGGCCTCCCCACCAGAGCATACTGACCAATCATCATATCTACTTTAGTCTTGTACATACACTCAGGACCACAGCAAACTCGCAGTGTTCATGCGCCCTCTTTCTGTGTATGGAGTTTAACTGAGATCGAATAGTAGGTAATATGAGAAGACCCATAGTAGCCGCGATGATTTCCTCATTGATATATCACCATAATGAGATTTATCAACTCTTCAACTCTATTTTGCAAATCGGTTGCAAAAACCAGTCCGGTGAAACAAGCTAATTCTACCGAG
>WNGS01112506.1:0-13551 GCA_020271785.1 Procambarus virginalis | reverse complement strand
ATGGTTACATTTAGCTACCACATTTTAATACTTCATTGGGTGCTTTGCTTATGTTGCATGTTTGGTTACTTGCTGTAACCAAACCCCTTTGCTGTAACCCCTCAATAATTTATTAACTTATTACAGTCTGTATGCGGGGACTTTGCTGCACAGTCATGTGGCTTACTATGGTTAAATTTATGTGGTTATCAGTGCGCGGGCTAAAATGTTTACGTTTAGCCTAGCACGCTTTATTACTCCTTTTGATGCCTTGCCCATGTTGCATGTCCATATTACTTCTGCTGTCTTTACAGTCAGGTTGTTAAACTTTAGTTTGCCTCTTACGTTATTAACTACTTATAAACTCCCTACGTTTGGTGCATTGCTCATGCTGCATGCCTAGGTTAATATTGCTGTCTTTGCAGACCGGTTGTTTAACTTTAGCTGCCTTTAAGTTATTATCTAGGGCGGCTTGGATGCTCTAGTTAAAGTCTATGGGACCTCGCCTCTTGTGTAAGTTATTAAGTAAAGTCAGCTGGAATGTGCTGTTGCAGTCTTCTTCTTACTCACTTGTTGTTTAGTTATTTACAGGTAATAATTAACCATTATGTTACGCTGCCGATGTCCCAGCAGCCGCTGGCACAGCTGGTGGGGTTCCAGCTGAGTATGTCCTGTGGGGGGGCCACCCCCACCCGATGATGTTCTGCCAGATGTGGCCCCAGACGACGATCCGGCAGCTGCCATGGGACACGACCCGATGTTCTAGCGGCGGATGGGCCGGCTGATGGTGTTACAGCTGAACATGTCCCCTGGGGGCCGAACCCGGCGGCTGATGTGCCTCAGCCGATGCTACAGCAGGTGATGTCCTGGCGGATGTGTTCCCCCCCCCCCCCGATGGTCAAGCGGCCGAAGGCTCAGCTAGCGGCGTCCCAGCTGAGCATGCCCTTATAATCATTTATCAGGGCTGCAGTAAGTTTCAGCAATTGGTAAGTGTCATAGGTTCAGGATCCGTGTCGACGTCCCCTTTAAATTTATTACCTTACTTTACGCCTGGTATTTGCTGCACATTTATGTTGCTTACTACCGGTTACAGATGGGTGTTTAACATTTTGGGCTAAATGTTACATTTAGCCTACAAAAATTTCATACTACTTTGGATGTATTGCCCGTCATGCATGTTTGTTACTTTGCGGTGTTTACAATTTTGGTTGTTTAACTTCAGCTTGGCCTTAAGTCAGTAACTAAGGTCGGCAAGGATGTGCTAGTAGCGGTGATACGGGCCCTTGCCTCTTGTCCAAGATTTCCTGGCCCTGCATTTTGATCAGTTTCCCCAAAAATTTATATCAGTATTCTTCGGTTAGCTCTGGCTACATATGTAAGTGACTTACTACTATTTACATTTATGTTGTTAATTCAGCCCATTGCCTAGAAGCTACTACGTCAGGTCAGCTAGGATGTGCCAGCTGCTGTGTTACTGGGCTCACGCCTCTTGCTTCACGATCATCCAAACTACTGTTTTACTTTACAGATTTTACATTCACGGTCGTTAGCTTTCGCTTCTCGCCAGAAAAGTTATTAAGTAACGTCAGCCGGGATGTGCCAGTTGCAGTGGTGGTGGCGCTGACGCACCAGTTCCATGGTCGATTCCCGGCAGCCGATGTCCCGGCCGGTGGCGCTGCTGTCCTAGCTGCCGCTCCCTCAGCTGCCAATGTCCAAGCTGCTGATGACATGGCTCACGAAGCCCAGCTGCAGCGTTCCACCTGACGTTATCCCTACCAATTTCTCACTCCTTCCAGCCTTAGAGTAATTTATGGTATTCCCAGCTTCATGCCCAGTTCCCGTTATTCTCTACTGACAGTTATATTTACAGGCTTTTTGCCTAAAAATTGTCTTGCAGCCGGACTCCTACTTACCACTGAAGTCTTCCCTAGTGGCCAGTTGACGATATTTCCTATCTCCATCAGATGTTGATGCCCAGCCGCCGATGTACAGCCGCAGGTGTCCCAGCGGTGATGCTCCAGCTGTGATGTTCCGGGGCACGATTTTGCAGTTCACCATGCGGCAACGGACGTTAAGTTAATTCATTAATTGCGCAATTCAGTCTCTTGCTGCTTGCGTTATACACGCTAAGTTAATGTGGGTTAGGGTTAACGTCTACCATCGCTGCTCGCTTCTTTAACTTATAAAACCCTTGCTCATCGTATTTGACTTAACTAAGCCAGCTGTTAGGTTGGGCTCGTTACCGAGTTACAGGCCCATGCCTCTTGCTTCAGTTTCCCTGGGTTAGCATTTCCACCGGCCTACAGCAATTTGTTCTACCATGGTTCTAACCATGCTGCACGTTTTATTCTATTTTTGCTGTACTTACAAGTGCGTTCGCTTAACTTTTGCTCTGCCATTATCGTTATTAAGCAGAGTTAGTAGGATGCTCTAGTTGCAGTGTTGCGGGCCCCTGTCTCCTGCTTTACAATTTACTGGCCCTGCATGTATGTTTAGTTCCCTCTGAACTCTATTACTGTATATTCGTTAGCTCTTGCTTGTTTGTTAATAACTACTGGTTAAGTTATGTCGTTCACCATTTATGCCCTAAATGTTACATTTAGCCTACCTCAGTTTTTTGTTATTAGTGTATTGCCATGTAGCATGTCGTTTATTTTGCTGTGTTTACAGTTGTCGTTTCACTTGCTTGCCTCTTAAATTAGTAAGTAAGCCAGCGAGGAGGCGTTTTTACGCTTGGTCTTGCTGCACAATTATGTTACTCACCCCGGTTACATTTGCGTTGTTTACTCGGCTATTTGCCTCCCCACTACTACGTAAAGTCAGATAGGATGTACCGTTTGCCGAGTACGGGCCTCATGGTTCTTGCTTTACGCTCATTCACGCCTGTTCAATTTACTTTCTGGGTTTACATTTACGGTCGTTGACTATTACTGGACGCTGTCTTTTCACTACTTCCCTTAGTTCCCGCTGTGGAGGTGTCCGTTTGTGCCAGGAGTTAGGGTTTTTGTATCTGGCAGTACCTTTGCCAGGCTTCTCTGTCCCCCCACTCAGTTATGCTTGGGACTTTAGTCAAATCTAACATTCCTGCCTCTCGCAACAGGTGCTACATCCAGTTAACCCCACTCTTGCAGCCTCGCTGATACCAGTACGCGTTTGGTGTGGGCACACCACAACCGTGCCGTTGCCTTATACGTTACCACTGCATGCCAGCTTCTGCCCCCTCTTACTGCCTTAAATACTTCCAGATCCACGGTAGAACGCGCACGAGGAACACCATGAATGCACGAGGACCAGGTGGTGGGGCCCGAGAGGCGGACCACTGATCACGAGCCACCACGAGAGGTATCCTGGGTGGCGACCCACATGCCTCTAAGCCACCTCCTCCCCCCCACGTCCGAGGGACCCGCCACAGCGACAACGACCGACACGGGGTCGACCCTGGGGAGTCGGCCCCTGTGTGGACAGCGTTCACTTTCCCACACCCGCCCTGGGGCCAGCCTTCCAGGACTGGTCTCTGTGAGGGCGGGCACCAGCGACGAGGATATACGCGGGATCGAACAGTCATTTGCCACGGTGGGAAGCCTCCCTACATGGGATCCAAACCCTGCAGTACGTACTCCTCCCAGGGTCACTGTCGCCGGGTTATCTCGCCTCTCTACGCCCATGGCTTGTCAGGATGGTGCTACATCAGCACACCAAGGAAGCTGTCTCTGTTAACAGCTGCCTGTAGACCCGGACTGGTACCTTTTTCAGTCAGGGGCACCTGACTGTTTTTTAACGGCCTCTCCGGGCATACGGGCACTGTTACGCGGCCACGGTAGCGAGCTACCATGTTCCTCCTTATAGCGGCCAGCGGGCCTCGCCCTTCGGGGGGGGGGGTCCGGCCAGCTGGCCTGCGGTGGGGGTGCAGCGCCGGTCCCCAAGTGTCCCGCTGTCCGCAGCTAATTCTTTGCCCAGTCGGCCTCCGTTAAGTGTTATGTGGCCTATTCACTTGATTGAACTAGTTTCTATAGTTAAATTTATATAACTGTTTGAACTAGTTTCTATAGTTAAGTTTATAATTGTTCGAACTAGTTATATAATTAAGATCACATAATTGATCGAACAAGTTATATATTTGCAAAGTGTATAATGGATCGAACTAGTTATATAATTGCTTTAACTAGTATATAAATTTAAGTTGTAAAATTCACTATAATGACATTAGGTTTCTGCAGAACGTGTTTACCATGTCACTAGGCTAAGCTTACTCACCTAATACGGGTGTACAATTTAAGTTAAATATTAGTACTCAGTAGACATGGGTATGTTACTTTTGTTTATCAATACACGTTCTGCAGAATTTATTAACCATCTCCAAAATTAATAAATAAGCCCCAAACCAGTTTGTGTCTTTTTCCCCCTGAGCAGAAAAAGTATATTATTAACAATCTCATCTCCATAGTTCACTAGTTTCTACAAATCAGATCTGGAACTCCTTAGGCCAAGTACTGGAGGACTTAACTCATACACAATGTGTGGGAAGCTATTAGTCTCTTTAAAGAAGTCATCTCGACAGGATCTTCCAGCTCCAGCTATAAAACTTCAGCACACATGGATCATCCTGGTACATCAAACGGTAAGAAATTAATAAACTGTACAAAGTTTTATGATAGAACATTTGTTACAGAATTGTCCCTGTCAGGGACAATTCAGTCCCCTGCCCTATGTGTACTCCATCACATAGTGACGGAGTATGTGGGAATAATTTTGTTGACACAGTGTCCATTTTGTCAATTCTACAACAGCAGATAATAAGAATTCCCAGAGATACTTGTAACTTGAGATACTTGGTTTGGTTTGGTTAAGTTAGGTTAGGTTAGGTTAGGTTAGGTTAGGATAGGTTAGGATAGGTTAGGCTAGGTTAGGTTAGGTCAGGTCAGGTCAGGTCAGCCTAACCTATCATATTTATTCATTAGTAACGTATTGCCAGGAAGCTTTGTGAAGCTTGTGTAGCTTGTGGTAGGTTGTGGTAATTAGACTTGTAACCTTATGGAAAATTGAAACAGAAATTTCCTTAAGAACTTTCGTATATTAATACATGACTCCTTCTGAAGATATAGTAATATAAAGAAATTTCTGTTTCAATTTTCCTCCGTGGTCTGACACTGTCATATATATATATATATATATATATATATATATATATATATATATATATATATATATATATATATATATATATATATATATATATATATATATATATATTAGTATATTTTGGTAGCAGTCTTTCCTGTAGACATATATTATTAAATATGACCGAAAAAGTAAGATTAATAATTCTAACACGAATTTTCTCGATCTTCCTTATGTTTCTTTTTACTGTAAACGGTAAATGAAAAATCAATTCTCCAAAATTCATTTTTATTTCTAGTCTGACGCGACACTTGAGCGTGTTTCATAAAACTTATTACATTTTCAAAGACTTTAGTTTATCCACACACAACTTATAACTGAACAGCATTGGCTCTTATACCTGCATTTGGGTGAGGTTATGTAATACAATAGTGGGGTGAAAAACAAACTTTCAACAAAACACAGAACACGGAACAATGGGTATAAGTTAAAGGGAAGAATAGATATGTAACTGCAGAAGGCCTATTGGCCTTCTTGATGCTTCTATATTGGAGCTTCCATATTTCTTGATGCTTCTGTATTGGGGCGTAGTCTTGAAGTGGGTAGAATATAGTTGTGCATTAATTGGCTGTTGATTGCTGGTGTTGACTTCTTGATGTGTAGTGCCTCGCAGATGTCAAGCTGCCTGCTGTCGCTGTATCTATCAATGATTTCTGTGTTGTTTGCTAAGATTTCTCTGGTGATGGTTTGGTTGTGGGAAGAGATTATATGTTCCTTAATGGAGCCCCTGTTGCTTATGCATCGTTAAACGCCTGGAAAGAGATGTTGTTGTCTTGCCTATGTACTGAGTTTTTGAGGCTTACAGTCCCCAAGAGGGCATTTGAAGGCATAGACGACGTTGGTCTCTTTTAGAGCGTTCTGCTCCGTGTCTGGAGAGTTTCTCATGAGTAGGCTGGCCGTTGTCTTAGTTTTATAGTAAATCGTCAGTTGTATCTTCTGATTTTTATCTGTAGGGATAACATTTCTATTACCAATATCTTTCAGGACCCTTAGTGTAATAATTTCACACCTGCATACAATGCCATCTTACATATATTTTACATTTTATCCCCAACTTTACCCCAACTGGAGATACATATATATTTTTTTCTTCCAATAATATAGTATTTGCTTGAAATTAACAGCCTGGTCAATCAGGCTGTTGGATGCAACTTTTCTCAGTTTTGTTATACGAGTTACAGTCTGGTTGATCACATCCAAAAAGGTTATTTCCAGATGCAGTCCTAAAATTTTTAACATTGCTATCACTAGTGTTAATTAGATTATTTCATAATTTAAATAATATATTTAATTACTGTAGTACATTTGTATAACAGGGGGTTCCGCGCAGCTGGCCCTCACGGGATTGGGGGTGCTCCGTCGGAACCCCCAAAGTGACAAGCCAAGAATACCAAGCTTTACAATTACCGTAAATGCTCAGGCAACTTTAAATTAGAGATGTCTCTTCAATGTATTTGATTACATTAATTCTACTTCTGTATATTAATTTATGGCTTTCACTAATCTTCATTAGTCACCATAATTAATTCAGCTCTATTTACCTATTTGTTATATTGAGCTATTATGCTTCTTCAGTTAAGGATTATCTAATTTAATCTTTTATGATTGTATTATTAATTAATTATTTATTCACTAATCTTCATTAGTCACCATAATTAATTCAGCTCTATTTACCTATTTGTTATATTGAGCTATTATGCTTCTTCAGTTAAGGATTATCTAATTTAATCTTTTATGATTGTATTATTAATTAATTATTTATTTATTAAATAATTAATTATTATTATTTTAAAATTAAAATAAGTCCCCCACCCGTGAGCGTTTTCTTCCACCACAGAAATAGTCACTGCTTTATCATAAAAGCGGTGAAATTCTGTGGGAAGGATAGCATTACCGTGCTCCACTGTCTAACGACTAAGCGGCGCACGCGTAGAGCGGGGTACTTGGGAGCACAGGCGCGGCGCCTTCTGGCTCGCCGCCGCCCCGCAGGTACACCACAAAACTCCCACCCCCTCCTCCCGGTGCTCCGTCGGAACCCCCAAATGGGGTGCTCCGTCGGAACCCCCAAAGTGACAAGCCAAGAATACCAAGCTTTACCAAATTACCGTAAATGCTCAGGCAACTTTAATTAGAGATGTCCTCTTCAATGTATTTGATTACATTAATTCTACTTCTGTATATTAATTTATGGCTTTCACTAATCTTCATTAGTCACCATAATAATCAGCTCTATTACCTATTTGTTATATTGAGCTATTATGCTTTCCAGTTAAGGATTATCTAATTTAATCTTTTATGATTGTATTATTAATTAATTATTTATTCACTAATCTTCATTAGTCACCATAATTAATTCAGCTCTATTTACCTATTTGTTATATTGAGCTATTATTTCTTCAGTAAGGATTATCTAATTTAATCTTTTATGATTGTATATTATTAATTAAGTATTATTTATAAAATAATAATATTTATTTTTTTTAAATTAAAATAAAGTCCCCACTCCGTGAGCGTTTTCTTCCAACACAGAATTTAACTTATAATTTTTGCAGCATAGGTGATTTGAATACAAGTATTTTATTAGAAATTATTTCCTTCAGGTCTTCAGGGAAAATTCCTGAGGAGATGTACAAACTGCACACAATGTATGCATGTCCGAAGCAATGTTTGCAAGTTCTGCCAGTGTGACTTCCGAAACAGTAGAGAATTAATGAAGAAAGAAGAGGAAGCCCGTTTTCTACTTAAAGGCAAGAAGGCTTTAGAACGAAATACAGCAAGTCGGGTTCTACGAAGGATTGAAAATCAGGTATTGAAGTTTGTCTACATCTGTTGTATTCATTTGTATTCTTCTTATGCTGAACTTGCTTGATAAGGTATAGAATCAACATGAATAATACTGTACAGTACTTAAATACTATTTGTTTATTTATTTATATACAAGATAGCACACTGGGATTATGAGAGTACATAGCATTGATGTTTTTACATTCTTGTAAAGCCACTAGCACACATAGCGTTTTGGGCAGGTCCTTAATCTAACAGATAATTTAAGTAGGCAATTTAAAGCAAAATTGGAAAAAATGGCTGTGCATTGTAAGAAAGTTTTACAAAGATTACTATGTACATTAAAGTAAAATTTGAGGGTTATCAACATATACATTGTAGCATAATTTGAGGAATATTTCAAGGTATAATATAGTAAGATATGCATTCAATATAACAATCATGATATAAGGTGATAGCAATGATTACAATGGAAAAGTTGTATAGTTTAAGCACATATATTCTGGCATTGGGTTTCATAAGATACAGTGCGAGTTTAATGCACTAGTTAGGAAACTATGAAGATAAAATTAGGTACTTTTTTGGTTTTATTTGTTAAAATGGCAAAAGTTGTACAGTTTTTAAATTTGTTAGCGAGTGAGTTCCATAGACAAGGTCCCTTTATTTGCATAGAGTATTTACACAGAATAACTTTGACTCTGGGGATATCAAAGATATTTATTTCTGGTATTGTGATTCTATTATGGGTTCTATTGCACATGCCCAGCTATGCTTCAAACATTTATTTTGTTGCATTTTCCCAGATAGTGTTATTGTTTAAATATTAGCTCAAACATCTGCGTGGCTCTGGGTATGAATCACTCGTTATCTATTACAAGAAAGGACCAGCACGCGTGACACATGGTATCCTACCAAAAAATGTCATCTGTGAAGAGGACAAAAAATCTTCACCACTAACTTCTTTTTGTGTAAGTAGTTCACATAATATATAAATATATCACCACCTATTATTTTCTCTCTTTATATATATATATATATATATTATATATATATATATATATATATATATATATATATATATATATTAGACTACATTAACATATATATAATATATTATATATTATGTTAATGTAGTATACGAGGATTTTGCTAAAACCTTTGATAAGGTACTACATGAAATACTCCAAAAAAATTGCAGGCACATGGAACAAATGGGTGGGGGTGTGTCCCACCCATAAAGTGAGTGTCATAGGGGCCCCAGCACACTGGTTTGCTAAAGGGCCCTTAATGCTGTTGAGACCTTATGGGCCCTTGGACCCATTATGTTAAGACATAGTGCTGTTTTGGGCCACACACTTTTTGCATATTTCTGATCTTGGTACATACTTTGGTCGAGAGACTTCCCTAACACACCTTTGCTACACTCATCCCATCCATACCATTCGCCTTGCTCTTACCTTCCTCTAAGAATTTGCTCTACATCGCCTCTCTTTTGCCTTAATGCTCGTGCCTCCCTTGCTCCCTTACGGGCTCACCATAGCCAGTACTACTTGGAGCTTTTTGTTTTGAGTAGCTGAATCTAAAACAACAACAATCTTGCTCCCATCTCAATCAATTTTATAATGGTCCAGGATGGACCGAAACATGGTCATCTCCTCATTTTCTGGTGTGTGGTTTATTCTTCATAAGAATAAAGGTAACTTCATAAGGCTGCTTATGGGCCTATACGAGGCAGATTCTATTTATAACCACCCAATCCCACTCGTATACATTTCCAACCCATGCTTGAAACAATTCAGGGACCCCACCTCCGCCACGTTACGCGGTATTCATGTCTTCAGCCACGTTATTGTGACTCAGCATCTGCATCTAATAATTACCTAGGTGTTATTACACAATGAGAGCTACACTCATGGTGTCCCGTCTTCCCAGCACTCTTTGTCATATAACGCTTTGAAATTACAGGTCTTGACAGTTTTAGCCTCCACCACTTTCTCCCCTAACATGTTCCAACCGTCTTCCACCTCTTATTTGCCAAAGTGAATTTCTTATATTTCTTCAGCAGCTTTGTTTAGTTGGTTTCAGTAAATGACCTCTTGTTCTTGAAGTTCTAGGTCTCAGGAATTCGTCCCTATCAATTTTATCGGTTCCAGATACTATTTTTACGTAATGATCATATTGCCTCTTTTTATTCCATCATCTAGTTTTGGCATATATAATGCCTCTAACTTCTCGTAGCTCTTGATCTTCAGTTCTGGGAACAACTTAGTGGCATGTCTTTGTATCATTTCAAGTTTGTACATGTACTTCTTAAGATATGGGCACCATACAACTGCTGCATATTCTAGCTTTGGTTTAATAAAATCATGAACAATTTATTTAGTATTTATCCATGAATGTATTTAAAAGCAATTCTAAAGTTCGAAAGTGTAGCACAACCTCCTGGCACAATGAGCTTTATGTGGTCCTCACGTGACAGTTTTCTATCTAGAACCACCCATACATGTCTTTCTTTATCAGAATTCTTTATAGAATTTTCACATAATTTATAGGTTGCATGGGGTTATGTTCTCCTATTCCACATTCCATAACATGGCATTATTCACATTAAATTCCATTAGCCAAGTGGTGCTCCATATGCTTATTTTGTCTTCCCTATTATCTAACCATCATCATCAAACATGTTTATATAATTATGTATTCTATCTGTTAGATAGTTTATCTAGACAATGAACATTATCGTGCCAGAACTAAACCCTGTGGTACTCCACTCGTGACATTTCTCCAGTCCGATACATTGCCTCTGATTACTGCCCTCATTTTTCTATCAGTTTGAAATTTTTAATCCATGTTAGAAGCTTACCTGTCACCCCTCCAATATGTTCCAGTTTCCAGAATAAACTCTTATGTGGAATTCTGTTGAATGCCTTTTTTAGGTCCAGATAGATGCAGTCAACCAGTCATCTCTGAAAGTCATCTTTTCCTGTAAAATTTCTGCGGCTTGATCATAGTAACTGATTAAATTTGTTACACAGGATCTTCCATTTTGAAAACCATGTTGACTGTCTGATATTATAAAGTTTTTCTCCTGGTGTTCTACCAGTTTAGTTTTACTTGTTTTTTCCAATATTTTTACTGTTTCACTTGGCCAACTGCTTTGTTCTTACTTAGCTCCTTGAGCAATTTTTTAACTGTGTACGTACATGCAGTGTTTTTATAAATCTTTATTTTTCCAGCACGCACAAGGAAGCTTGATGCAGATAAACTTACATTAGGATCAGAAGGAGCTAGCCATAATGCCCTGGAAAAAAATCATGACGAGCTACAAGTGCAGCAGGTGCAAGAAGAGCAACAAGTAAAAAAAAATCCGCAGGTGCAACAAGTGCTTATTAGCAATCATTCAGAAGCAGCAAAAACTACATGCAGTAAAATGTGAACCACAGGGAACTAAAGAAAAACAATCAAGTAACAACGGAATGGGAATTTTAAAATACCTGAGGAAACAGGTAAAAATGACAAATAGAAATGATTCCTTAAACATTATTTGGTAGTTTATAGGTATTTTACTTATAATACTTTATATTATGTCTACAGTTTATAATTTAGTTCACAGTTAATTGTAAACTTCCTTATCTTACATGAAGGATTTTTACTGTTTTTCATTTTTAAAAACTTATTAGTATCATTTATAGTTTAGTGTCAATTCACTTATAATACAATATATTGAATAATTTACAAAATTATTTAACTATAATAAATATAAATAACATTTTTACCCCAAGATGAGTTTCAGTCACCCTACCCAAAATTTAATGTTTCATTATTACTAATCTTGTGAGAGGTAGCTTATTGTGCAGCCCATACTCATTCTGTGAGTGTTAGTTTATTGTGCACCCCCATAGTCATCATGTCACCCAAGCCTGCTGCAGCTGCACCTGAAGGGTGGTGTAGGGAACCATTAGTGTACTATTATGATTTGAGAGAGAGAATGCTCTGTAGACAGAGCATCAATATGGCTTAAGGCATTGAGCTTTGCCTCAAGATGAAGCTTGGGCTGATCTCTGATTTGATTCTTGGGAGTCTTCATTTATGTGCACCCCATACTAAACCACTTTGTAGTATTTTATTGTGCAACCCATACTCATCCTGTTACCAGTAGTTTGTGCAACCCATACTTATCCTGTGATCCCTATCCCTCTACTTCAAGTCCCTCAAGGGGCGCACGAATTCAGTTTGGCATACCGCATCCTGTCTTCCCATCCCTAGCTACTGACCCATCACAATATACATCCTGCCTTCCCATCCCTAGCTACTGACCCATCACAATATACATGTAGAGTGTTTTCTGTAGGCAATTTTCTAATTATACAATCATATGTTGCCCTCAGCTCTCCTATTTCATACATACTTTTTTTCTTTTGCAAGGGAGTAATTACTACATCTACATTACAATCCTCCCATGGTGGTGTGAATTTTCTCTTGGGCACAGCAATACACTCTGTAATAACATCATACTTAATAACATTAGAACATGAGGTACTCATATATGCTCTTTTCTTCATCATACATTGTTCATTACTTCCTACCTTTTGAACCGAGGATTAATTCATTAGCTCCCCCACCTCTCATTAATCTAATGGCAGAGGCTACATTTATCTCTGCAATTCTATCCCCAATACTCTGCAGATTCAACTCCATCCTCATTTTCTCAATCATAGCATTTCTTGGGCATCCTAAGATAATTCTCATGGCTTCATTTTGTACCTTCTCCAACTTCCCCATCCTACCTTTACCAAAACAAGAAATAACAGGTGCAGCATAATCAATAAGGGATCTTACAATACTCAAGTATATCATTCGTAGCACAGGGACTCCCATTCCTTTTCCACAGCATGCCAAGGCCTTCAGAGGTTGTAATTAGTTCACCAATCCCATATGGTGACACAGGTTTCCGAAATTATCCACCACTAGTTTGTAAAGTCACTGGTTTGCCTTGTAAAGCAAACTAGTGGCTTTACAAGATTGTAAACACATCATGTTATGTACTTTCATAAACCCAATGTAACTTCTTGAATATATATAAAAATAAATAAATGAATAGTTTCTGGTGTAATCCATACTCATCCTATGTGTGGTAGTTCATGTGTACTCCATTCATCGTAATGCGTAATAGGGCTTTAGGCATTGTATGTACTAGCTCTATCTATAAATCCATCAACTTTGTATCTTACCTTGTATGTATGCACCTTATCTAAATAAAATTTATATATTTATTTATTTATATTTATTATAAAGACTAAAGTCGGCAAAGTTACCCGTGAACGCGCAAAATCAGTAAAATGTATATACTCGTTTCAGGTTTATCACCTTATTTCTCATGCTACATCGTTCGTTTTGGTATCATTGTGTTCGGAATAGAATTCTCTATAGGGGTAAATGCATATAAGGTCTAAAAGCCCGGAGTGAGTCCCACGTTCTTTATTTTGGTATCAAATTGTTCGCAATGAAAAAGCGGTATTTTAAAACTAGTCCCATAATAATAAAACAATAAATAGAATTTTAACAAATATTTAAGTTTTGGACACATTTTTGACGCTCATCACACAAAAT
>WNGS01112505.1:0-30936 GCA_020271785.1 Procambarus virginalis | reverse complement strand
CAATCTCACACCATCTAGCTCGTATCTTGTAACTCTATCATCATTACCTAGCCTCAGAACTTTACATTTATCAGCATTAAATTGCATCTGCCAATCTTTTGACCATTTCAAAACTCTATTTAGACCGACTTATGGTGATAGTGAGTCGTCTTCAGTGTTAATTTCCCTCCCGATTTTTGTATCATCGGCAAATCTGCAAACTTTCGTACCTCCTCTCGTAGGAAATCCAACTCTGTCCTCAGAGCTCCAACTAGACTCATCAGTTCCTTCACTACACCTTCCATTATTGCTATGATAATATTACTACAATCAGAGCTCCAGCTAACACACCCTCTCACTGTGACTGACAAGTGACCAGTGACTAGTTCATGTTAACAATATCACCAATTCCTGCTCCCGGAGAGCAAACCCTTAACCTGTTACCCCTGTCTCTTGCACTAAAAGCTCTATCCAAATACTTGCCTGAGAATCTCCCACAACCAAAATTCGCTGAGGTACTTCCTTAACTTTGTCAGCAGCTTGAGGCACCTGGGCTCCCTTCGTTGGCTTGACTTTCGAGGGAAGTGCGGTCACCCTACAGCACTCGCCCTCCACGACGGTGAATGGGTTTGAAGTCTTCATGGCATCTGTAGGAGGCTTTGTCAAAGTCTCCTTAAGTCCTCTGTCCTTTACGAGGTTCCAAGACGAAGATTTTCTACTGCTGCTCTCCTCAGTTGTTGCCTCTTGACGTTTTTTCATGTCTCAACTCTTGCATCTGTCGTAGCTCCTCCCGCAGGGTATCCACCTCTGCCCTCACAGCTGCTCAGTCCTGTTTCCTTGTTCCGAATATTTAAGAACATAAGAATGAAGGTAACTGCAGAAGGCCTATTGGCCCAGACGAGGCGGCTCCTATTTATATCCACCTAAATTTCATTCATATATATGTGTAACCCACGTTTGTAACAATCAAGGAATCCTACTAGTATTATGTTACGCGGTAATTGGTTCCACAAATCAGCATCCTTGTTACCGAACCAGTATTCACTAGGTCTTTCCTAGACCTGAGAATGGTCCAGGACGGACCGAAACGTCGTCGTCCCTTCACCTTCTAGTGTGAGGTCTGGTCAACATACTTCAGCCCCGTTATTGTGACTCATCGCCTGCAGGTCTTTCCTAATCTAAATTGACCCAATTTACACCATAAGATATGGGTATCATTGTATGCATATATTTTGTTATGGCATAAGATTGCTGCTAATGATGCAGCCCGTCGTGTTGACACGTTGCAAAAATTGCTGTACAAGATTGCCTGATCTTAACCTACCCCAGAACCCACCAATAGAAAACCTGACATCCCGGGGACTTAATTTTGCCAGCCGGTAAGATTTTTTAGTACATCAATTTTTAATGTTGGGGATTTTGACTTCACATTTTGATGTATTATGCAAGAGGCCACGTTGTGTAATCCCCCGCATGTCTGGTTCGAAATGAGACTTCGAAATCATGTCCATAATATGACGCTTATATTCGGCAAGTCTATAAGTCTATACTCATTACCTAGGCTCACAACCCTGCGTTTGTCAGCAATAAAATGCATCTGCCAAGCTTTAGACCATTTCAAAAGCCTATCTAGATCGTCTTAGTGATTTTGAGTCTTCTGGTCACCTTGTGGAGGTTCAGGGGATCAACGGCCCCGCGGCCCGGTCTCCCCCCAGGCCTCCTGGTTGGTGGCTTGGTCAGCTTGGCTGTTGGTCGCAGCCTGGCGTAGGAACCACAGCCTGGTTGAGTAGGTATTTGGGGATTTGTTTGGCTGTAATTTTTCATTTTGTTTGATAACTTCCTCCCTGGTAACCACTCAGGTAGTCAATCTGTCAGTTTCAGCACCAGTATAGACTGTGTCATCTCAAGGCATAATGTTAAGTTCTTCAGTAATTACAGAAACAAAGTATATATTTAAAAACTACTAATTTCTATGTCGTTATCAGTAATCTGACCTGTCTCAGTTTTTACTGGTCCTGTCTTTTCCGTAGTCTTTCCCGCCATCTCGGGGGACTCGTAACGTCCAATCACAAACTTTCCCGCCATCTCTGGGGACAGCTAACGTCCAATCACACTTTCCCGCCATCTCTGGGGACAGCTAACGTCCAATCACACTTTCCCGCCATCTCGGGGGACCGCTAACGTCCAATCACAAACTTTCCCGCCATCTCGGGGGACCGCTAACGTCCAATCACAAACTTTCCCGCCATCTCGGAGGACCGCTAACGTCCAATCACAAACTTTCCCGCCATCTCGGGGGACCGCTAAAGTCCAATCACAAACTTTCCCGCCATCTCGGAGGACCGCTAACGTCCAATCACAGACTTTCCCGCCACGTAGCCAAGGGTAACCTGGAAGTAATTACCTAAGTGTAATTACGTAATTACACCTCCTAAGTGGTTGGGAGGAAGAGTGTTACCACGGCCTGGGGCTAGGAATTATCAAACATTTACACAACCACTAACCAAACCACTGCATCAGTCATGGCGACTTTGTATTAAACAATTTACGAGCTTGGAAATGTGACAACCTCGCAGTGCCTCGGAGCTCGTAAACTGTTTAATAAATGTAAACAAAGCTGCCAAGATTGAGGGAAGGCGTTCAGGTTTTGTAAGTAGTTGTGTAAATGTTTCGACCAGGCCTCCTGGTTGGTGGTCTGGTCGACCAGGCCTCCTGGTTGGTGGTCTGGTCGACCAGGCCTCCTGGTTGGTGGTCTGGTCGACCAGGCCTCCTGGTTGGTGGCTTGGTCGACCAGGCCGTTAGCCGCCGTTAGCGCCAGTTTGATATATAAATCACAATTCGGTTCATTGCAATAAGTATTTATAAAGTTTTCTTTTGAAGACAGTGAGAGGCCGGCTAGTTATGCCCCTTACATTTAGTGTTGAGAAGGGCTGGACATTAATACCCGGAGTATACCTGGAGAAGGTTTCGAGAGTTCTTCTTCTCTCTGATACACTGTGTTGCTTGCGTTCTCTCTCCAACCCGTCCTCCTTATTATACACATAAATCACAATAGCGTGATGCATCAAATGAACAAATTCACAAGGGCCGTGACGAGGATTCGAACCTGCGTCCGAGAGCATCCCAGACGCTGCCTTAATCGACTGAGCTACGACATGGTCAAAAGCGTTGAAACCGAAGTACTACTGAACATAGGCCCTTGTGGACTTGTTCGTCCTCCTTATAGAACGTCGCATTTTGACGTATACTCTACCAAGAGCCAAAAAATTGTCGAACTAGAAAATGATAACGGCTCGTGAAATTGACATACTGTCCCGATTTCTGATTTGGGTCCTCTGGTAGGTTAGGATAAGGGCACTTTAGTACGACAGTTTCTTGGGAAACCTAAGGAGGACGGGCCGCTCTCTCAACGTACCTTTGCTGTTGTGACATCTATTTTACGTTCTTTTAAAAGTAAGATCTTTCGATTTGGGAATAATGATGTCAGACGATCTAACGTTTAGGGAGCATAACCAAGCAAGTATTGCGACAGCCAGGAGAATGATCGGATGGATTACGAGAACTTTCAAGTCCAGGGATCCCATCACAATGGTTGTACTCTTCAAGTCACTTGTGTTGTCCCGTCTTGAGTACTGCTCAGTACTCACTTCCCCCTTCACAGCAGGAGAGATTGCTGAAATAGAGGGAATACAGAGAACATATACGGCACGCATAGACGAGGTAAAACACCTAAATTATTGGGATCGTCTCAAAGCTCTCCAAATGTACTCACTAGAAAGAAGACGAGAGAGATACCAAATAATATACACCTGGAAGATACTGGAGGGACAGGTCCCAAATCTGCACAGTAAAATAACAACGTACTGGAGTGAACGATATGGAAGAAGATGCAGAATAGAACCAGGAAAGAGCAGAGGTGCCATAGGCACAATCAGAGAACACTGTATAAACATCAGAGGTCCACGGTTGTTCAACATCCTCCCAGCGAGCATAAGAAATATTGCCGGAACAACCGTGGACATCTTCAAGAGAAAACTAGAATGTTTCCTCCAAGGAGTGCCGGACCAACCGGGCTGTGGTGGGTATGTGGGCCTGCGGGCCGCTCCAAGCAACAGCCTGGTGGACCAAACTCTCACAAGTCAAGCCTGGCCTCGGGCCGGGCTTGGGGAGTAGAACAACTCCCAGAACCCCATCAACCAGGTATCAAGCAGACATGACGTTTCCAGGGTCCTCAGTTACCTTCTCTTCATATTGTGTGGGTTGACTGCCTTTTATATGTGATTTCCGTTTTGAGATTTTCGTTTTCTTTCGAAAACGGTTGTCAAGGGCACATGGCGTCAATTGCTGACTGGACAAATATTTGCAAATCAAATGCAATATCTTTCATAGACAACTGGGAACACTTCTATGGAAGGAATGAAATGTATGCTTGCGATGGGGTGCATCTATCGAGGGCTGGGGTTGTTGCTGTTGCCAACTCGTTGGAACCAGTGGTTAGAGGTGTTTGTTTGGGTTTAAACTGTTAGTAGATAGAGGTATGGAATTTGATATGGACAAAGGGAGCACTAAAAGTATGTGTTGGAAGGGGGGGGGGGGAAGGCAAAATGACCAGGGAAGAAGGGCCTCAAAATAACAATACACTTAGGGGTATATTACACGAACAATTGAAGTCTAACAAACAAAATAAACTATTTAAATGCTTGTTTGCACAGAAAAAAAATAGATATTATTGCATTTACCGAAACGTGGATGAATGTAGAAAATACAGAACTATTAGCTGAATATCAATTAAACGGATTTAAACTATTTCACACAGACGAGGAGAGGGAGTAGCCATATGTGTTAGGGAAATTTTGAAATGTAGTTTCAAAGAGGGAATCCAAACTGAGCCACACGCAGAAACTATTTGGCTAGGACTAAACGAAATAGCTTGAAATGTTATAATTGGAGTTATATATAGGCCACCAAACTTAGACAGAATGGAAGCAAAGCATCTACGGCATGAAATATTTAGAGCATCTAGGTCTAGCAGTATTTGTGTCGTGGGTGACTTTAATGTTAGTGGAATAAACTGGATTAACAGAACAGGGAATAACGAAGCAGATTTTCTAGAATTAATTGACGATTGCTTCCTTACGCAACACATTAAGGAACCAACGCGGGAAAATAATATTTTAGATTTAGTGTTAACTAACAGGGAATCACAAATTAATGACATCGAAATAGGGAGTGAGCTAGGGAACAGTGATCACAAAGAAATCAGATTTGGCATAGAACATAAGAACATAAGAACATAAGAACAAAGGCAACTGCAGAAGGCCTATTGGCCCATACGAGGCAGCTCCTATTTATAACCACCCAATCCCACTCATATACATGTCCAATGAAATAGATCTGTAGGAGAAAATTCTGTTAAAGTGCCAGATTTTCGAAAAACAGATTTTAATAGCCTAAGATTTTTTTAGCTGAAATAGATTGGAAAGTCTTGGGCATGGGGTGGGGGCCGGTCTTGGAGCGGGACATGAACCCAGCGACAGGTGACGTAAAAAGAGATTTCGATGTGGATTCAATATATAAATTCTTTAAAAATATTCTAAGCAAAGCACAGGAACGTAGTACGCCATACAAATTGAATAGATCGTATACTAAGAAACAAAATGGATAACAAAGGATCTGAAGAACCTTATAGGTAGAAAGAGAGCTTGGTATATATGTAGACTGTATATACCAGTAGACACATGTAATAATGGGTTCAGGAACTGAACCCCAGAGTTCGTTTAGCTAAGCAAGTGAGAATCTTTTGAAGCTAGTTACATAATTGTTAGTTACATATGTACATATATATACAATCATTTACATAAATACATATACATATCAGTAATCTTTTATACCACAAGTGATTCAACAAGAGGCTCACAAGTCCCTATACATAAGTCACTATACACAAGTCACACTTTTACATCTATGGTGAGTCACACAGTTACTAGTCTTGCTCCACACCCACCCAACTGGGCGGCAGCTTTACAGTCATGTGCTCCACACCCACCCAACTGGGCGGCAGCTTTACAGTCATGTGCTCCACACCCACCCAACTGGGCGGCAGCTTTACAGTCATGTGCTCCACACCCACCCAACTGGGCGGCAGCTACACCTACAGTAAGCAAACTTCGGATACTTCGCTAAGATTCCCGGCAGTACATCATTATGAATGAAGTACTTAAACATTTCTTGGACACCATTGATGGCGGTATCTCTGAATTCCGCCATTNTACTTTAAGTGCATCTGGTATCTCCCCCGTGTCCAAGCTCTTCCTCCACACTATACTGAGTGCCTGTGCTACTGGCACTTTGCATTTCTTTATAAATATTGAATTCCATGAGTCTGGACCCGGGGCTGAATGCATGGGCATGTTGTCAATTTCTCAGTTATCAGTTATATTTATATTTAATTATTATATAAATATTTATAGATAGAACTAGTACACACAATACCTAAAGCCACTAGTAGGCATAGCGTTTCGGGCAGACCTTGGACCTACCTACATAGGTCCAAGGCGGCAACATAGAGGACACGGCAAACCTCCAGTCAGATGTAGATCAGGTCTTTCTATGGGCTACAGAAAATAATATGGTGTTTAACGAAGATAAGGTCCAGCTCATGCGCTATGGGAAAAATGAAAATATACAAACGGAAATCACGTACAAAACTCAGGCAAATCATAACATAGAGCGAAAAGGCAATGTAAAGGATCTGGGTGTACTCATGTCGGAAGACCTTACCTTTAAAGAACACAATAAAGTAGCCGTCACAACTGCAAGAAAAATGACAGGTTGGATAACAAGAACTTTTCACACTAGAGATGCTATACCGATGATGATACTTTTCAAAACGCTAGTGCTCTCTAGAGTGGAGTACTGCTGCACAATGACAGCCCCTTTCAAAGCTGGAGAAATTGCTGACCTGGAGAGCGTGCAGAGATCCTTTACTGCTAGAATCCATTCAGTAAAACATCTAAACTATTGGGACCGACTAAAGAGCCTAAATCTGTACTCCCTTGAGCGCAGGCGGGAGAGATACATAATAATTTACACGTGGAAAATATTAGAGGGGCTGGTCCCAAACCTGCACACAGAAATAACATCACATGAGACCAGAAGACATGGCAGGATGTGCAGAATACCCCCGTTGAAAAGCAGAGGTGCAACAGGTACTCTGAGAGAGAACTATCAACATCAGAGGCCCGAGACTGTTCAACACGCTTCCCATACACATAAGGGGCATAACTGGCCGACCCCTCACAGTGTTCAAGAGAGAACTGGATAAGCACCTCCAAAGGATGCCTGATCAACCAGGCTGTGACTCATACGTCAGGCTGCGAGCAGCCGCGTCCAACAGCCTGGTTGATCAGTCCAGCAACCAGGAGGCCTGGTCGACGACCGGGCCTCGGGGACGCTAAGCCCCGGAAGCACCTCAAGGTAAGGTACTTACTACCTGCCACTAATGTATACCATTAATGACCTACCAATAATATATAATGACCTACCATTAATGTATAATGACTTACTGTAAATATATAGCTCTTGAAATAGAACATTCTCTGTAACTAGCTGACACTGTAACTATAAGGTGTGAAGGTTAGAGGAAATTGTTTATGTAATAATCTCCGTTGAGGTCTGATAAAGACCTTTTGTGCCCTCTGTAATGCTTTTTGCGCTACCGCTCACAGGATGGGGATGGGGTGCACAATAAACTAGCCCCCTCCGGCGGCAACAATCAAATAGTGACCTGAATCCTGATCACTCAAATGGTATGTATACCTGGGTGTACCTCGCTGCTGGTGTGTGTATACCAGGGTGTACCCTGCTGCTGGTGTGTGTATACCAGGGTGTACCTCGCTGCTGGTGTGTGTATACCAGGGTGTATCTCGCTGCTGGTGTGTGTATACCAGGGTGTACCTCGCTGCTGGTGTGTGTATACCAGGGTGTACTTGCTGCTGGTGTGTGTATACCTGGGTGTACCCCGCTGCTGGTGTGTGTATACCAGGGTGTACCTCGCTGCTGGTGTGTGTATACCAGGGTGTACCCCCGCTGCTGGTGTGTATACCTGGGTGTACCTCGCTGCTGGTGTGTGTATACCTGGGTGTACCCCCGCTGCTGATGTGTGTATACCTGGGTGTACCCCGCTGCTGGTGTGTGTATACCTGGGTGTACCCCGCTGCTGGGGTACTCACCTAGTTGTGCTTGTAGGGGTTGAGCTCTGCTCTTTCGGCCGCCTCTCAACTGTCAATCAATCAACTGTTACTAACTAATCCCCCCCCCCACCCAGGAAGCAGCCCGAAACATCTTACTCCCACTGTCACTATCTACTGCTAGGTGACAGGGGCATCGGGGTGAAAGAAACTCTGCCCATCTGTTTCCGTCGGCGCCGGGATCGAACCCGGACGCTAGGATTACGAGTTCTGAGCGCTGTCCACTCAGCCACGGGCCCCATGACGGTGCCCTCAGAGGCCACCGGGTGTACTGGGTGCGGTGAGGAAACTTTCCTCACCAGCACTGTACTGTGCTGCTGAGGAGAGAGTTGTGGTAGAGTTAATAGCTCCAGCATGGGTTGATAGGCCTTACCCTCACCACAACCATCTACTCTCTACCTGTCTATCGTCATCTACCCTCTACCTTTCTACCGTCATCTACTCTCTACCTGTCTACCGTCATCTACTCTCTGCTGGTCTATCGTCATGGTACCCCAACAATCACTCTACAATCTGAACTGACAGGAAATTCCCAACAGATAATTGTTATACTAGACTTTTGTACATCCTGGCTAGCTTGTGCTGGAGCAGTGTTCACTTGTGTGTGATGAACCTGGCTAACTTGTGCTGGAGCAGTGTTCACTTGTGTGTGATGAACCTGGCTAACTTGTGCTGGAGCAGTGTTCACTTGTGTGTGATGAACCTGGCTAACTTGTGCTGGAGCAGTGTTCACTTGTGTGTGATGAACCTGGCTAACTTGTGCTGGAGCAGTGTTCACTTGTGTGTGATGAACATGGCTAACTTGTGCTGGAGCAGTGTTCACTTGTGTGTGATGAACATGACCAGCCAGCAGTCAGGGGGTACGAACAGTCTGGTTGGGTACACCAACAGTCACGAGGCTTGATCAGACCGGGCCGCGGGGACTTGGGCCCTCGCAGTGTACGAATGGTACACGAACGGTACACCTGGAGCATACCTGGAGTATACCTGGAGTATACCTGGTGAAGGTTTAGCGAGTTTTTCCACTCCCTGAGCTCGGCCTGAGGCCAGGCTTGACTTGTGATAACTTGGTCCACAAGGCTGTTGCTTGGCGCGACGCGCAGGCCCACATATCCACCACAGCATGGTTGGTCCGGCACTTTACCTGAGGGGATTTTTTGGACGGTCGGGGATCGAACGCCGACCTGCATGACGCCAGACTCCATTGCTCTGTCCAGTATTAACCTAGTTACATTGCATTATTCAATATCAATATGGTTATATTGGTTTATTTAATATTAACATGGTTGTTATATCATTGTGTCCAATATTAACATGGTTATATTACTCTCCTCTATAATTGTAATATCTCGATCCCCCCCCCCCGCTACTAGCACTGAACTAACCGTACAATCACCGCTTCTTCTATGGTAATAACGGATGCTTTACCGATCATGTCAGATGTTAACACTCGGGCCCTCATACGAGGACGTAAACCAGTAGTCAGAGAGAGAGAGAGGAAGAGTGAGGCAGAGCGAGGACGAGAGCAAGTGAGGGCGAGGGAGAGTGAGAAACTATTGAGGGAGAGTGAGATAGAAAGATAGAAATATTCGTAGCCACAGCCATCGTATGAGTTACCGAGTAACGCTGCCACCACCCTGAGTTACCGGACAGGGAACCGGAGTGAGATTCGTAGGTCTTGCAGATGGACTAAACCTACCAGGACAGGTGTAGGGGACAATTGAACGTACAAGGATCCTGGTCTGACACTCGAATAATCCTGACCACTTGGGAACTATAGAGTACACAAGAATAAGGCGGGACACACCCAATACTAACACCTCAACACGAGACAGACGGGGTGAGGAGTACTGGATAATTACGGATACTAGGTCACTAGGTCAACGGGGACGGTCACTAAGACAAGGAACCATTAATACACATTTAATAACACTTGACAATATATGACTATTCGAAATAATTAAATCGGCACTTCCCTAACTATTTCCTACCAGAGGCCAAGAGTACTGAATGAGGTGCGTTAGTTCAAGAGAGCCGCACTTACTCGTATGGTGTTCCACAGTTCTGGAGATGATGTTCCCTCCCTGAGTCCCCTCACACCGTCCTACTGAGCTGCACCCACTCCACTGTTCCTCTTCCCTGATCTCCTGCCCCCCAGCTGAACATGAGGGTTTGCATTTGAAGTGGAGGAGTTAATTCCTGTAGATTATCATGACGGCATCAACCCTGACCTCCTCGTGACTCGGTGACCGTTGACCTGTCCCCATGGTTAACTTGTACAGAGGTGTAACTTTTCCATTGTCTGCCGCCGCCTGACTGGCGCAGCGCCTGTGGCTTGTTCATCCTCCACGTGGCTTGTTCATGTTGTACTACTATGTACTGATCTCCTGTTACATAATGGCCATAATCTCCCCCGGAAATATCAGGCCATAGTCTCCCCCAGAAATATCAGCAGACCATAGTCTCCCCCAAAAATATCAGCAGACCATAGTCTCCCCCACCAAAAATGGCCTCATACATCCACTGAAGGTTTTAAACTATAGGCTTAAAACGTTAAGCGTCACACTGCGGGTGTTATACCACATATTACAGGTGTTAAGGCTGGTGCTACAGGTGTTTTTGTACGTCAGACAGGTTGTGACGGCTGAGAGAGAGAACTGACTTGTAATGCCTGGCTCCTGAGACGCTCACATGCTAATTTAGGAGTGTTCGTATGTTAATAACTACGCTTATCCAGAATGACAGTTTATTCCTGTACTTTGGGACCGGTTGAGTACAGGTTTCATACTCGTGTATTTTGTAACTAAGCTGAGGCAGTTTCCTTGCGTTGATTTGGGGGCTCACAGTCCCCGCGGCCCGGTCCCTCGCCCGGCCTTGTTAATTATATAATTTGTACGCTTGTTAAAACGCTGATAAATGTTACCTGGTTGATGGGGTTCTGGGAGTTGTTCTACTCCCCAAGCCCGGCCCGAGGCCAGGCTTGACTTGTGAGAGTTTGGTCCACCAGGATGTTGCTTGGAGCGGCCCGCAGGCCCACATACCCACCACAGCCCGGTTGGTCCGGCACTCCTTGGAGGAAATAATCTAGTTTCCTCTTGAAGATGTCCACGGTTGTTCCGACAATATTTCTTATGCTCGCTGGGAGGACGTTGAACAACCGCGGACCTCTGATGTTTATACAGTGTTCTCTGATTACTTGTGTTAGGTTATTTGTTTTTGCACTATACACCACAGCTGACACCATACACCACAGCTGGCACCATACACCACAGCTGACACCATACACCACAGGTGGCACTATACACCACAGCTGACACCATACACCACAGCTGGCACCATACACCACAGCTGGCACCATACACCACATCTGGCACCATACACCACAGCTGGCACCATACACCACAGCTGACACCATACACCACAGCTGACACCATACACCACAGGTAGCACCATACACCACAGCTGACACCATACACCACAGCTGGCACCATACACCACAGCTGGCACCATACACCACATCTGGCACCATACACCACAGCTGGCACCATACACCACAGCTGACACCATACACCACATCTGGCACCATACACCACAGCTGGCACCATACACCACAGGTAGCACCATACACCACAGCTGGCACCATACACCACAGCTGACACCATACACCACAGCTGGCACCATACACCACAGGTAGCACCATACACCACAGGTGGCACCATACACCACAGCTGGCACCATACACCACAGCTGGCACCATACACCACAACTGGCACCATACACCACAGCTGGCACCATACACCACAGGTAGCACCATACACCACAGGTGGCACCATACACCACAGCTGGCACCATACACCACAGGTGGCACCATACACCACAGCTGGCACCATACACCACAACTGGCACCATACACCACAGCTGGCACCATACACCACAGCTGGCACCATACACCACAGCTGGCACCATACACCACAGCTGGCACCATACACCACAGCTGGCACCATACACCACAGCTGGCACCATACACCACAACTGGCACCATACACCACAGCTGGCACCATACACCACAGCTGGCACCATACACCACAGCTGGCACCATACACCACAGGTAGCACCATACACCACAGCTGGCACCATACACCACAGGTGGCACCATACACCACAGCTGGCACCATACACCAGGACACGCCTCCGTCTGGGGGGGGTGGGTGGCGGCCCCATATGTTTGCGTCAAAATTCCAATGGTTTAGTGACGCTTGAAGCAATGTGGGGGAGGGGGGGAGGTCCCTGGGGGAGGGGGGCGAGGTCCCTGGGGGAGGGGGGCGAGGTCCCTGGGGGAGGGGGGCGAGGTCCCTGGGGGAGGGGGAGGTCCCTGGGGGAGGGGGGAGGTCCCTGGGGGAGGGGGGAGGTCCCTGGGGGAGGGGGGAGGTCCCTGGGGGAGGGGGGAGGTCCCTGGGGGGAGGGGGAGGTCCCTGGGGGAGGGGGGAGGTCCCTGGGGGGAGGGGGAGGTCCCTGGGAGGGGGGAGGTCCCTGGGGGAGGGGGGAGGTCCCTGGGGGGAGGGGGAGGTCCCTGGGGGAGGGGGGAGGTCCCTGGGGGAGGGGATCCCCCCAGCCTCTCCTCACACATCGTTCGTCGCACATTTATCAACCTTGGCGTCGAATTTTGATTCGACGCCATATAAGTCGTCGTCCCTTCACCTTCTAATGTGTGGTCTGGTCAACTTACTTTAGCCACGTTATTGTGACGCTTCGTCTGCCTTTGCGTCGACATCCTGGTGGTGCAGGAGAATTAACACCGCTGCAGTACTGACGCTCCGTGCAGCTGACAGGTCGCTTGAGTAGGCTCGAATCCTTTTGGCGAGGTTAAAGCACTTGTAATTTGTTGATAGGATCCTAAGGTGCCACTTTCACTGTGTCACGCCTCTACACCTCTTCTACCGTATATGTTGTCCAAACTCAACCTCTGAGTGTTCATTAAACCGGATATTTCCTTAACCGAACCAGGGAGATGGGGCTTGTCTGCCTTGGGTTTAATTCTCATTGTTAGCGGTTGATTGATATTCAGTGTTTTTATGTATGTAGTGTCTATCAGAACCAGTTTGGCTGCTGATTTATTAGGCGGTAAAAACCTCGATGCTTCCACCTGTGTCCCCTTGTGCGTGTACCACCCGTGTTAAATAATCCATCCTTGTCTACCCTGGCAATTCCCATGAGGATTTGTATGTGGTGATCATGTCTCCTGGAGCTCTTGTGTCTTCCAGCGACGTGAGGTGCAGTTCACTCAGCCTTTCCTCGTAACTCATGCCTCTTAGTTGTGGGACTAGCCTAGTGGCCTAGGTCTTAATGTGGGCGTCCTGTGCTGTGTGTGTGTGTGTGTGTGTTGTGTGTGTGTGTGTGTGGTGTGTGTGGTGTGTGTGTGTGTGTGTGTGTGTGTGTGTGGGGGGCGTCCTGTGCTGTGTGTGTGGGCGTTCATGGTTTCTAGCACGGCCCAGGGCAACCTAGCACTTACAACAGTTCCCACTCTGACTTAACCCCATTTATACTAACTCTGTTTCCTTGGTATAGCCATGCCCTAATCCAGCTTAATATAGCACCCCCAATACCATGAGCCTCTACCTTTGGTATAGCCATGCCCTAATCCAACTTAATATAGCACCCCAATACCATGAGCCTCTACCTTTGGTATAGCATGCCTAATCCAACTTAATATAGCACCCCCAATACCATGACCCTCTCCCTTTGGTATAGCCATGCCCTAATCCAGCTTAATATAGCACCCCCAATACCATGACCCTCTCCCTTTGGTATAGCCATGCCCTAATCCAACTTAATATAGCACCCCCAATACCATGACCCTCTACCTTTGGTATTGCCATGCCCTAATCCAGCTTAATATAGCACCCCCAATACCATGAGCCTCTATCTTTTTAATCAGTCTTTCATGTGGCACTGTATCAAAAGCTTTGCTAAAGTCAAGGTACACAACATCACAGTCCTTACCACTATCAACTGCCTCAACTATGCTGGAATAAATTTGTAGCAAATTTGTTAAATGTATCACATTAGCAACCATCCCCGACTCTGGCACTCTGCCTGACTCTAATGATTATTAAATATGGTAGACAGTGGCTCGCAAAGCTCCTCTTACATTCTGTAAGCACCCTGGCAAACACTTCATCCGTCCCTGGGGATTTGTTTGGTTTGAGTTTTACTATTGTTTAATAATATCATCCTTGGTAACTGCTAAACTAGTCAACCTGTCCTCGTCCCCACCCACATAGACTTGTTCGGCTGAAGACTTAGAGTTAAGTTCTTCTTTAGTAAATACAAAGACAAAATATTTATTAAAAATACTACTTATCTTTTCGACATTATCCGTTATCTGACCTGTCTCGGTTTTTAGTGCACCTATCCTTTCCCTAGTCTTCGTTGGATATAACTGGAAAAACCCTTTAGGATTTGTCTTTACTTGCCCTGCTATGCGACCGTCATAGTTTCTTTTTGCTTTCCTTATCTCTTCTTTAACATTTCTAACCAGTTGGACGAATTCTTGTTCTAAACTGACCTCCCCATTCTTAATCCCTCTATACCACGCTCTCTTTCTACCTATAAGGTTCTTCAGATCCCTTCTTATCGATTTTTGGTCATTAGTATTCGATCTATTCAATTTGTATGGTACTACGTTCCTGGGCTTTGCTTAGAATATTTTTAAATAACTTATATTTTGAATCCACATCGAAATCCCCTTTTTACGTCACCTATCGCTGGGTTCATGTCTCGCTCCAAGACCGGCCCTCCCCCCCCCATGCCCAAGACTTTCCAATCTATTGCACCCAAGAAATTTCTTGGTCCATTAAAATCGGCGTTTTGGAAATCTGGCACTTTAACAGAATTTTTTCTTACACATCTATTTCATTGTATGCTAAATCTGATTACCTTGTGGTTACTGTTCCTCAACTCACTCACTATTTCCTTAATTATTAATGTCAAATAGATTAACGTCTATTGTGGGAAAGGTGATTGAATCGATAATTGCAAATATCATTCGTCTTCATCTTGAAAAACATAGATTAATTAATAATTCACAACATGGTTTTGCCTTCCATATTTAACACATTTGCTATCATTTTATTCCAGCATAGTTGAGGCAGTTGATAGTGGTAAGATTTGTGATGTTGTGTACCTTGACTTTAGCAAAGCTTTTGTTACAGTGCCACATGAAAGACTGATTAAAAAGATAGCGGCTCATGGTATTGGGGGGTGCTATATTAAGTTGGATTAGGGCATGGCTATACCAAAGGTAGAGGGTCATGGTATTGGGGGTGCTATATTAAGTTGGATTAGGGCATGGCTATACCAAAGGGAGAGGGTCATGGTATTGGGGGTGCTATATTAAGTGGATTAGGGCATGGCTATACCAAAGGGAGAGGGTCATGGTATTGGGGGTGCTATAATTAAGTTGGATTAGGGCATGGCTATACCAAAGGTAGAGGGTCATGGTATTGGGGGTGCTATATTAAGTTGGATTAGGGCATGGCTATACCAAGGGAGAGGGTCATGGTATTGGGGGTGCTATATTAAGTTGGATTAAGGCATGGCTATACCAAAGGAACAGAGTTAGTATAAATGGGGTTAAGTCAGAGTGGGATAATGTTGTAAGTGGAGTGCCTCAAGGCTCTGTCTTGGGACCTCTGTGTTTATAATATATATAAATGATTTAGATTCAGGTTTGAGCAGCAATATTTGAAAATTTGCCGATGGTACAAAAATCGAGAGATATATACACAGGAAAAGACTCACTATCATTTCAAGTTGATCTAAATAGGTTTTTGAAATGGTCAAAAGATTAGCAGATGCAGTTTAATGCTGACAAATGTAAAGTTTTGAGGCTAGGTAATGATGATAGAGTTACAAGATACGAGCTTGATGGTGTTGAGATTGCGAAGTCAGATTGCGAAAGGGATTTGAAAGTTATGATTAGTAAGAATTTAAAGCCAAAAAATTAAAGCAGTTCATGGATGTTAGTTCGGTGCATGCATGTTCGTAATAAGGCAAATAGGACACTGGGATTTATTAATCGAAACGTTAGTTACAAGACACCTGGTGTTCTTCACCTATATCTTGCTCTGGTTAGGCCCCATTTAGATTATGCAGTTTTGGTCGCCGTATTATAGAATGGATATAAATTCAGTAGAACGCGTGAACTGTAGTATGTAGACCTGTAGGATGACAGTCTTTCCCGCAAATTAGAACCCTGTCGTATGAAGAGCGATTGACAAAGAATAATTTATTCACTAGAACGGCGAAGAATTAGGTGTAACATGGTAAAGGTTACTTGACTCAAATAACATAATATATAATACAATGAAAGCTTTATTGTTTCATAAGAAAACAAACTGAAAATTTTCATATTTGGCGAAAGTTCGGCTTGTTCGGCAACTCTGGCTATTAGATTAGGTACGACACACTCAAATATCGCGGTTGCATATTGGCTTGGGAACCATTCAAGCTTGTTCGTGTGTGTGTGTGTGTGTGTGTATATATATATATATATATATATATATATATATATATATATATATATATATATATATATATATATATATATATATAAAAATATACAGCAAATTGGGTAAATTTGTTGACGATACACAAATAGGGCGAAAAATGACATAAAATTGCTACAAGACGATTCAGGTCGATTTTCCAAATGGACGAAGGACTGGCAGATGTGAGGTTCTTAGGGTAAACACATATATGGATGAGTTAGGCTGGATTTACATAGGAACTGTTTCGTAAGGGCCAATAGGCCTTCCGCAGTGTCCTTGATTCTTATGTTCTTATGTCTGCCAGAGATGAGGAGGAGAGTGTTGAACATGCTTAGTCTGGATGCCAGAAAGATGTAGTCGTTATAATTAGTTGGGATCTTTAGCCAAACAATCAACAGACATATTCAGGCAAACAAGTCTCCAGGGCCAGATGAAGTGTCTGCCAGGGTCTATTTAAATCACCTTAATGACGTTTACTGACGTCACAGTCAGAGGAATTATCGTGACGTCACTTCCGGTAAACAGCAAACATGGCGGCCGCTCGGGAAATCAGCTCATTGGATCATTCAGAGCAGCTCCTGTTTGTTGGCTTACACCAGGCAACTTTTATTTATATCCACACAAACGTATTCATATATTATATATATATATATATATATATATATATATATATATATTATATATATATATATATATATATATATATAATGTCTAACCTACGCTTGAAACAATCAAGGGATCCTTCTTCTATTATGTTACACGGTAATTGATTCCACAAGTCAACAACCCTGTTACTGAGCCAGTATTTACCCAGATCTTTCCTAAATCTAAACTTATTTAGATTTCTGTCTTGCGTTGATACATTTAATACCCAATTAATATCCCCTTTTTATGTTAATTCATCCACTTGTCAACCTCTATCGTGTCACTTCTAATTCTTCGCCTTTCTAGATAATATAATATAAGCTTTGTCAGTCTTTCTTCAAATGACAGGTTTCTGTATTGGGAATTAACTTAGTCATCCTACGCTGGACACGTTCAAGTGAATTTATATCCATTCTATAGTACGGCGACCAAAACTGAACTGCATAATCTAAATGGGGCCTAACCAGAGCAAGATATAGCTTGAGAACCACACCAGGTGTCTTGTTACTAACGCTGCGATTAATAAATCCCAGTGTCCTATTTGCCTTATTACGAACATTCATGCATTGTTCCTTGTGTTTTAAATTCTTACTAATTATAACTCCCAGATCCCTTTAGCAATCCGACTTCGCAATCTCAACACCATCTAGCTCGTATCTTGTAACTCTATCATCATTACCTAGCCTCAGAACTTTACATTTATCAGCATTAAACTGCATCTGCCAATCTTTTGACCATTTCAAAACTCTATTTAGACCGACTTATGGTGATAGTGAGTCGTCTTCAGTGTTAATTTCCCTCCCGATTTTTGTATCATCGGCAAATCTGCAAACTTTCGTACCTCCTCTCGTAGGAAATCCAACTCTGTCCTCAGAGCTCCAACTAGACTCATCAGTTCCTTCACTACACCTTCCATTATTGCTATGATAATATTACTACAATCGGAGCTCCAGCTAACACACCCTCTCACTGTGACTGACAAGTGACCAGTGACTAGTTCATGTTAACAATATCACCAATTCCTGCTCCCGGAGAGCAAACCCTTAACCTGTTACCCCTGTCTCTTGCACTAAAAGCTCTATCCAAATACCTTGCCTGAGAATCTCCCACAACCAAAATTCGCTGAGGTACTTCCTTAACTTTGTCAGCAGCTTGAGGGACCTGCGCTCCCTTCGTTGGCTTGACTTTCGAGCGAAGTGCGGTCACCCTACAGCACTCGCCCTCCACGACGGTGAATGGGTTTGAAGTCTTCATGGCATCTGTAGGAGGCTTTGTCAAAGTCTCCTTAAGTCCTCTGTCCTTTACGAGGTTCCAAGACGAAGATTTTCTACTGCTGCTCTCCTCAGTTGTTGCCTCTTGACGTTTTTTCATGTCTCAACTCTTGCATCTGTCGTAGCTCCTCCCGCAGGGTATCCACCTCTGCCCTCACAGCTGCTCAGTCCTGTTTCCTTGTTCCTAATATTTAAGAACATAAGAATGAAGGTAACTGCAGAAGGCCTATTGGCCCAGACGAGGCAGCGCCTATTTATATCCACCCAATCTCATTCATATATATGTGTAACCCACGTTTGAAACAATCAAGGAATCCTACTAGTATTATGTTACGCGGTAATTGGTTCCACAAATCGGCATCCTTGTTACCGAACCAGTATTCACTAGGTCTTTCCTAGACCTGAGAATGGTCCAGGACGGACCGAAACGTCGTCGTCCCTTCACCTTCTAGTGTGAGGTCTGGTCAACATACTTCAGCCCCGTTAATGTGACTCATCGCCTGCAGGTATTTCCTAATCTAAATTGACCCAATTTACACCATAAGATAAGGGTATCATTGTATGCATATATTTTGTTATGGCATAACATTCCTGCTAATGATGCAGCCCGTCGTGTTGACACGTTGCAAAAATTGCTGTACAAGATTGCCTGATCTTAACCTACCCCAGAACCCACCAATAGAAAACCTGACATCCCGGGGACTTAATTTTGCCAGCCGGTAAGATTTTTTAGTACATCAATTTTTAATGTTGGGGATTTTGACTTCACATTTTGATGTATTATGCAAGAGGCCACGTTGTGTAATCCCCCGCATGTCTGGTTCGAAATGAGACTTCGAAATCATGTCCATAATATGACGCTTATATTCGGTAAGTCTATAAGTCTATACTCATTACCTAGGCTCACAACCCTGCGTTTGTCAGCAACAAAATGCATCTGCCAAGCTTTAGACCATTTCAAAAGCCTATCTAGATCGTCTTAGTGATTTTGAGTCTTCTGGCCACCTTGTGGAGGTTCAGGGGATCAACGGCCCCGCGGCCCGGTCTCCCCCCAGGCCTCCTGGAGGTTCGGGGGTCAACGGCCCGCGGCCCGGTCTCCCCCCAGGCCTCCTGGTGGTGGTTCGGTCAGCTTGGTGTTGGTCGCAGCCTGGCGTAGGAACCACAGCCTGGTTGATTAGGTATTTGGGGATTTGCTTGGCTGTAATTTTTCATTTTGTTTGATAACTTCCTCCCTGGTAACCACTCGGCTAGTCAATCTGTCAGTTTCAGCACCAATATAGACTGTTTCATCTCAAGGCATAATGTTAAGTTCTTTAGTAATTACAGAAACAAAGTATATATTTAAAAACTACTCATTTCTATGTCGTTATCAGTAATCTGACCGTCTCAGTTTTACTGGTCCTGTCTTTTCCGTAGTCTTTCCCGCCTNATTTGAAAGTTCTCGTAATCCATCCTAACATTCTCCTGGCTGACGGAATATTTGCTTGGTTATGCTCCCTAAACGTTAGGTCGTCGGACATCATTATTCATAAATCCTTTACATGTTGCTTTCTTGCTATGGGCAGATTTGATTGCATTTTGTACCCCTAATTGTGTTTTAAAGTCCTCATTGTTACCGTATCTGAGTACCTGGAATTTATCGCTGCTGTTAAACATCATGTTATTGTCTGCTGCCCAGTCGAAAACTTTATTAATATCTGCTTGTATTTTTTCAATATCTTCAGCAGAGGTAATTTAAGAACATAAGAACAAAGGTAACTGCAGAAGGCCTATTGGCCCATACGAGGCAGCTCCTATTTATAACCACCCAATCCCACTCATATACATGTCCAACCCATGCTTGAAACAATCGAGGGACCCCACCTCCACAATGTTACGCGGCAATTGGTTCCACAAATCAACAACCCTGTTACTGAACCAGTATTTACCCAAGTCTTTCCTAAATCTAAACTTATCCAATTTATACCCATTGTTTCGCGTTCTGTCCTGTGTTGATACTTTCAATACCCTATTAATATCCCCTTTGTTATGTCCATTCATCCACTTGTAAACCTCTATCATGTCACCCCTAACTCTTCGCCTTTCCAGTGAATGCAAATTAAGCTTTGTTAATCTTTCTTCATATGAAAGATTTCTAATTTGGGGAATTAACTTAGTCATCCTACGCTGGACACGTTCAAGTGAATTTATATCCATTCTATAATATGGCGACCAAAACTGAACTGCATAATCTAAATGGGGCCTAACCAGAGCAAGATATAGCTTGAGAACCACACCAGGTGTCTTGTTACTTACGCTGCGATTAATAAATCCGAGTGTCCGATTTGCCTTATTACGAACATTTATGCATTGATCCTTTTGTTTTAAATTCTTACTAATTATAACTCCCAGATCCCTTTCGCAATCCGACTTCGCAATCTCAACACCATCTAGCTCGTATCTTGTAACTCTATCATCATTACCTAGCCTCAGAACTTTACATTTATCAGCATTAAACTGCATCTGCCAGTCCTTTGACCATTTCAAAACCCTATCTAGATCAACTTGAAGTGATAGTGAGTCCTCCTCCGAATTAATTTCCCTACCGATTTTCGTATCATCGGCAAATTTGCAAATGTTGCTACTCAAACCTGAATCTAAATCATTTATATATATTATAAACAACAGAGGTCCCAAGACAGAGCCTTGAGGCACTCCACTTACAACATTTTCCCACTCTGACTTGACTCCATTTATACTAACTCTCTGTTTCCTTTGGTATAGCCATGCCCTAATCCAGCTTAATATAGCACCCCCAATACCATGAGCCTCTATCTTTTTAATCAGTCTTTCATGTGGCACTGTATCGAAAGCTTTGCTAAAGTCAAGGTACACAACATCACAATCCTTACCACTATCAACTGCCTCAACTATGCTAGAATAAAAAGATAACAAATTTGTTAAACATGAACGGCCATTTATAAAACCATGTTGCGACTCAATTATTAATTTATGTTTTTCAAGATGAAGACGAATTTTATTTGCTATTATAGATTCGAGTAACTTTCCCACAATAGACGTTAGGCTAATTGGTCGATAGTTAGACGCAAGTGATCTATCTCCTTTCTTAAAAACTGGTATCACATTAGCAACTTTCCAAAACTCTGGCACTGTGCCTGACTCTATTGATTTATTAAATATGATTGACAGTGGGTCACAAAGCTCCTCTTTGCATTCTTTCAGCACTCTGGCAAACACTTCATCCGGCCCTGGGGATTTGTTTGGTTTGAGTTTTACTATTTGTTTAAGAACATCCTCCCTGGTAACTGCTAAACTCGTCAACCTGTCCTCGTCCCCACCCACATAGACTTGTTGGGCTGAAGGCATATTGTTAAGTTCCTCTTTAGTAAATACAGATACAAAATATTTATTAAAAATACTACTCATCTCTTCATCACTATCTGTTATTTGACCTGTCTCAGTTTTTAATGGACCTATCCTTTCCCTAGTCTTAGTTCGATATAACTGAAAAAACCCTTTAGGATTTGTCTTTGCTTGCCCTGCTATACGAACTTCATAGTTTCTTTTTGCTTTCCTTATCTCTTTTTTAACATTTCTAACTAGTTGTACGAATTCCTGTTCTAAAGTGACCTCCCCATTTTTAATCCTCTTGTACCAAGCTCTCTTTTTACCTATAAGATTCTTCAAATTCTTTGTTATCCACTTTGGGTCATTAGTAATCGATCTATTCAATTTGTGTGGTATACTACGTTCCTGTGCTTTGTTTAGAATATTCTTAAATACGTTATAAATTGAATCTACATCGAAATCCCCATTTACATCACCCATCGCTGGGTTCATGTCTCGCTCCAAGACCGGCCCCCACCCCATACCCAAGACTTTCCAATCAATTTGACCCAAAAAATTTCTTAGGCTATTAAAATCAGCTTTTCGAAAATCTGGCACTTTAACAGAATTTTCTCCTACAGGTCTATTCCATTCTATGCCAAATCTGATTTCTTTGTGATCACTGTTCCCTAGCTCACTCCCTATTTCGATGTCATTAATTTGTGTTTCCCTGTTAGTTAACACTAAATCTAAAATATTATTTTCCCGTGTTGGTTCCTTAATGTGTTGCGTAAGAAAGCAATCGTCAATTAATTCTAGAAAATCTTCTGCTTCACTATTCCCTGTTTTGTTCAACCAGTTTATTCCACTCAAATTAAAGTCACCCATGACATAAATACTGTTAGATCTAGATGCCCTAGATATTTCATCCCATAGATGCTTTGCTTCCATTCTGTCTAAATTTGGTGGCCTATATATAACTCCAATTATAATATTATTTGCTTTTTCGTTTAATTCTATCCAAATAGTTTCTGTGTGTGGCTCAGTTTTGATTCCCTCTTTGAGACTACATTTCAAATTGTCCCTAACGTATATGGCTACTCCACCACCTCGTCTAATATATCTATCTGTGTGAAATAGTTTAAATCCATTTATTTGATATTCGGCTAATAGTTCTCTATTATCAACATTCATCCACGTTTCGGTAAGTGCAATAATATCTATTTTTTCTGTGCAGACAAGAGCATTTAATTCGTTAATTTTATTTCTTAGACTTCTACTGTTTGTGTAATATACCCTAAGTGAATTGTTATTTTGAGGCCCTTCTCTTTCCCTGATCATTTTGCCAATTCCTTTCTCCCGCAAACACATACTTTTATTACATCCTTCCTCCAAATCAATTCCCATACCTCTATCTACTAACAGTTTAAACCCAAACAAACACCTCTAACCACTTCTTCCAACGAATTTGCAACAGCAACAACCCCAGCTCTCGATAGATGCACCCCATCCCGAGCATACATTTCATTTCTTCCATAGAAGTGTTCCCAGTTGTCTATATAAGATATTGCATTAGATTTGCAATATCTTTCCAGCCTGCAATTGACACCAAGTGCCCTCGACATCCATTCATTTCCCACTCCCTTTCTTGGAAGAATGCCACATATGATCGGGATTCCTCCCTTGCTCCTAACTAATTCTATTGCTGTCTTGAATTTCAGTATTAGTTCCTCACTTCTAACTCTCCCAACATCATTACCCCCTACACTAATACAAATAATGGGTTTGCTCCCATTTCCCGTCATAATATCTTTCATGTTTCCAACAATATCACCAATACCAGCTCCAGGATAGCAAACCCTTAATCTGTTCCCTTTATCTCTGGCATTTTCATGCTGATCTTTGTGTCATCTGCAAAGGATGATACGAAGCTGTGACTTGTATTTGAGTCTATATCTGATATGAGAATAGGGAACAGCAGCGGTGCAAGGACTGCACCCTGAGGTACAGAGCTTTTAACTGCGCTTGGACTCGATTTTTTATGGTTGAACACTCTGTGTTCTGTTCGACAGAAAACTGAGTGTCCAGCGTCCTATTTTACCGGTTATTCCCATTGACCTCATCTTGTGTGCTATCACGCCATGGTCACATTTATCGAATGCCTTTACGAAGACCGTGTATATCACATCAGCATTGTTTAACTTCTAATGCCTCAATGATTTTGTCATAGTGGTCAAGTAGCTGTGAGAGGCACGATCTTCCCGCTCTAAATCCATATTGGCCTGGATTGTGGAGGTCATTGGTCTCCATGAAACTAGTGACCTGACTCCTGATCACTCTCTCAAATACATTTATTATGTGCGATGTTAGTGCAACTGGTCTATAATTCTTTGTCAATGCTTTGCTCCCTCCCTTGTGTAGAGGGGCTATCTATGTCTGCTGCTTTAAGTGCATCTGGTATCTCCCCCGTGTCCAAGCTATACTGAGTGCACACTATACAGTGCACCGCCTATACCTCCACACTATACTGAGTGCCTGTGCTACCGGCACTTTGCATTTCTTTATAAATATTGAATTCCATGAGTGTCCCCGGGGCTGAATGCATGGGCATGTTGTCAATTTCTCAGTTATCAGTTATATTTATATTTAATTATTATATAAATATTTATAGATAGAACTAGTACACACAATACCTCAAGCCACTAGTAGGCATAGCGTTTCGGGCAGACCTTGGACCTACCTACATAGGTCCAAGGCGGCAACATAGAGGACACGGCAAACCTCCAGTCAGATGTAGATCAGGTCTTTCTATGGGCTACAGAAAATAATATGGTGTTTAACGAAGATAAGTTCCAGCTCATGTGCTACGGAAAAATGAAAATATAAAAACGGAAACCACGTACAAAACTCGGGCAAATCATAACATAGAACGAAAAGGCAATGTAAAGGATCTGGGTGCACTCTTGTCGGAAGACCTTACCTTTAAAGAACACAATAAAGTGGCCGTCACAACTGCAAGAAAAATAACAGGTTGGATAACAAGAACTTTTCACACTAGAGATGCTATACCGATGATGATACTTTTCAAAACACTTGTGCTCTCTAGAGTAGAGTACTGCTGCACAATGACAGCCCCTTTCAAAGCTGGATAAATTGCTGACCTGGAGAGCGTGCAGAGATCCTTTACTGCTAGAATCCATTCAGTAAAACATCTAATCTATTGGGACCGACTAAAGAGCCTAAATCTGTACTCCCTTGAGCGCAGGCGGGAGAGATACATAATAATTTACACGTGGAAAATATTAGAGGGGCTGGTCCCAAACCTGTACACAGAAATAACAGCACATGAGGCCAGGAGGCATGGCAGGATGTGCAGAATACCCCTGTTGAAAAGCAGAGGTGCAACAGGTACTCTGAGAGAGAACTCTATCAACATCAGGGGCCCGAGACTGTTCAACACGCTTCCACTACACATAAGGGACATAACTGGCAAACCCCTCACAGTGTTCAAGAGAGAACTTGACAAACACCCCCAAAGGATACCTGATCAACCAGGCTGTGACTCATACGTCAGGCTGCAAGCAGCCGCGTCCAACAGCCTGGTTGACCAGTCCAGCAACCAGGAGGCCTGGTCGACGACCGGGCCTCGGGGACGCTAATCCCCGGAAGCACCTCAAGGTAACCTCAAGGTAAGGTACTTACTACCTACCACTAATGTATACCATTAATGACCTACCATTAATGTATAATGACTTACTGTAAATATATAGCTCTTGAAATAGAACATTCTCTGTAACTAGCTGACACTGTAACTATAAGGTGTGAAGGTTAGAGGAAATTGTTTATGTAATAATCTCCGTTGAGGTCTGATAAAGACCTTTTGTGCTCTCTGTAATTCTTTTTGCGCTACCGCTCACAGGATGAGTATGGAGTGCACAATAAACTAGCCCCCTCTGGCGGAAACAATCAAATAGTGACCTGAATCCTGATCACTCAAATGGTATGTATACCTGGGTGTACCTCGCTGCTGGTGTGTGTATACCTGGGTGTACCTCGCTGCTGGTGTGTGTATACCAGGGTGTACCCTGCTGCTGGTGTGTGTATACCAGGGTGTACCTCGCTGCTGGTGTGTGTATACCAGGGCGTATCTCGCTGCTGGTGTGTGTATACCAGGGTGTACCTCGCTGCTGGTGTGTGTATACCAGGGTGTACCTCGCTGCTGGTGTGTGTATACCTGGGTGTACCCCGCTGCTGGTGTGTGTATACCAGGGAGTACCTCGCTGCTGGTGTGTGTATACCAGGGTGTACCTCGCTGCTGGTGTGTGTATACCAGGGTGTACCCCGCTGCTGGTGTGTGTATACCTGGGTGTACCTCGCTGCTGGTGTGTGTATACCTGGGTGTACCCCGCTGCTGGTGTGTGTATACCAGGGTGTACCTCGCTGCTGGTGTGTGTATACCTGGGTGTACCTCGCTGCTGGTGTGTATACCTGGGTGTACCCGCTGCTGGGGTACTCACCTAGTTGTGCTTGTAGGGGTTCAGCTCTGCTCTTTCGGCCGCCTCTCAACTGTCAATCAATCAACTGTTACTAACTAATCCCCCCCCCCACCCAGGAAGCAGCCCGAAACATCTTACTCCCAGGTCCTATCTACTGCTAGGTGACAGGGGCATCGGGGTGAAAGAAACTCTGCCCATCTGTTTCTGTCGGCGCCGGGATCGAACCCGAACGCTAGGATTACGAGTCCTGAGCGCTGTCCACTCATCCACGGGCCCCATGACGGTGCCCTCAGAGGCCACTGGGTGTACTGGGTACAGTGAGGAAACTTTCCTCACCAGCACTGTACTGTGCTGCTGAGGAGAGAGTTGTGGTAGAGTTTATAGCTCCAGCATGGGTTGATAGGCCTTACCCTCACCACAACCATCTACTCTCTACCTGTCTATCGTCATCTACCCTCTACCTGTCTACCGTCATCTACTCTCTACCTGTCTACCGTCATCTACTCTCTGCTGGTCTATCGTCATGGTACCCCAACAATCACTCTACAATCTGAACTGACAGGAAATTCCCAACAGATAATTGTTATACTAGACTTTTGTACATCCTGGCTAACTTGTGCTGGAGCAGTGTTCACTTGTGTGTGATGAACCTGGCTAACTTGTGCTGGAGCAGTGTTCACTTGTGTGTGATGAACCTGGCTAACTTGTGCTGGAGCAGTGTTCACTTGTGTGTGATGAACCTGGCTAACTTGTGCTGGAGCAGTGTTCACTTGTGTGTGATGAACCTGGCTAACTTGTGCTGGAGCAGTGTTCACTTGTGTGTGATGAACCTGGCTAACTTGTGCTGGAGCAGTGTTCACTTGTGTGTGATGAACCTGGCTAACTTGTGCTGGAGCAGTGTTCACTTGTGTGTGATGAACCTGGCTAACTTGTGCTGGAGCAGTGTTCACTTGTGTGTGATGAACCTGGCTAACTTGTGCTGGAGCAGTGTTCACTTGTGTGTGATGAACATGACCAGCCAGCAGTCAGGGGGTACGAACAGTCTGGTTGGGTACACCAACAGTCACAAGGCTTGATCAGACCGGGCCGCGGGGACCTGGGCCCTCGCAGTGTACGAATGGTACACGAACGGTACACCTGGAGTATACCTGGAGTATACCTGGTGAAGGTTTAGCGAGTTCTTCCACTCCCCGAGCTCGGCCTGAGGCCAGGCTTGACTTGTGATAACTTGGTCCACAAGGCTGTTGCTTGGCGCGACCCGCAGGCCCACATATCCACCACAGCATGGTTGGTCCGGCACTTTACCTGAGGGGATTTTTTGGACGGTCGGGGATCGAACGCCGACCTGCATGACGCCAGACTCCATTGCTCTGTCCAGTATTAACCTAGTTACATTGCATTATTCAATATCAATATGGTTATATTAGTTTATTTAATATTAACATGGTTGTTATATCATTGTGTCCAATATTAACATGGTTATATTACTCTCCTCTATAATTGTAATATCTCGATCCCCCCCCCCCCGCTACTACCACTGAACTAACCGTACAATCACCGCTCCTTCTATGGTAATAACGGATGCTTTACCGATCATGTCAGATGTTAACACTCGGGCCCTCATACGAGGACGTAAACCAGTAGTCAGAGAGTGAGAGAGAGAGAGAGAAGAGTGAGGCAGAGCGAGGACGAGAGCAAGTGAGGGCGAGGGAGAGTGAGAAACTATTGAGGGAGAGTGAGATAGAAAGATAGAAATATTCGTAGCCACAGCCATCGTATGAGTTACCGAGTAACGCTGCCACCACCCTGAGTTACCGGACAGGGAACCGGAGTGAGATTCGTAGGTCTTGCAGATGGACTAAACCTACCAGGACAGGTGTAGGGGACAACTGAACGGTACAAGGATCCTGGCCTGACACTCGAATAATCCTGACCACTTGGGAACTATAGAGTACACAAGAATAAGGCGGGACACACCCACTACTAACACCTCAACACGAGACAGACGGGGGGAGGAGTACTGGATAATTACGGACACTAGGTCACTAGGGCAAAGGGGACGGTAGGCCCAATATCACTAAGACAAGGAACCATTAATACACATTTAATAACACTTGACAATATATGACTTTATTCGAAATAATTAAATAGGCACTTCCCTAACTATTTCCTACCAGAGGCCAAGAGTACTGAATGAGGTGCTTTAGTTCAAGAGAGCCGTACTTACTCGTATGTTATTCCACAGTTCTCCTGGAGATGATGTTCCCTCCCTGAGTCCACTCACACCGTCCTACTGAGCTTCACCCACTCTACTGTTCCTCTTCCCTGATCTCCTGCCCCCCAGCTGACCATGAGTGTTTGCATTTGATGTGGAGGAGTTAATCACAGTAGATTATCATGACGGCATCAACCCTGACCTCCTCGTGACTCGGTGACCGTTGACCTGTCCCCATGGTTAACTTGTACAGAGGTGTAACTTTTCCATTGTCTGCCGCCGCCTGACTGGCGCCACGCCTGTGGCTTGTTCATCCTACACGTGGCTTGTTCATGCTGTTATGATGTTCATGTTGTACTACTATGTACTGCTCTCCTGTTACATAATGGCCATAGTCTCCCCCAGAAATATCAGCAGACCATAGTCTCCCCCAGAAATATCAGCAGACCATAGTCTCCCCCAGAAATATCAGCAGACCATAGTCTCCCACACCAAAAATGGCCTCATACATCCACTGAAGGTTTTAAACTATAGGCTTAAAACGTTAAGCGTCACACTGCGGGTGTTATACCACATATTACAGGTGTTAAGGCTGGTGCTACAGGTGTTTTTGTACGTCAGACAGGTTGTGACGGCTGAGAGAGAGAACTGACTTGTAATGCCTGGCTCCTGAGACGCTCACATGCTAATTTAGGAGTGTTCGTATGTTAATAACTACGCTTATCCAGAATGACAGTTTATTCCTGTACTTTGGGACCGGTTGAGTACAGGTTTCATACTCGTGTATTTTGTAACTAAGCTGAGGCAGTTTCCTTGCGTTGATTTGGGGGCTCACAGTCCCCGCGGCCCGGTCCCTCGCCCGGCCTCGTTAATTATATAATTTGTACGCTTGTTAAAACGCTGATAAATGTTACCTGGTTGATGGGGTTCTGGGAGTTGTTCTACTCCCCAAGCCCGGCCCGAGGCCAGGCTTGACTTGTGAGAGTTTGGTTCACTAGGCTGTTGCTTGGAGCGGCCCGCAGGCCCACATACCCACCACAGCCCGGTTGGTCCGGCACTCCTTGGAGGAATAAATCTAGTTTCCTCTTGAAGATGTCCACGGTTGTTCCTGTAATATTTCTTATGCTCGCTGGGAGGACGTTGAACAACCGCGGACCTCTGATGTTTATACAGTGTTCTCTGATTACTTGTGTTAGGTTATTTGTTTTTGCACTATACACCAGGACACGCCCCCGTCTGGGGGGTGTCCATATGTTTGTAACATCACCCAATGCGTCAAAATTCCGATGGTTTAGTGACGCTTGAAGCAGTGTAGGGGGAGGGGGAGGTCCCTGGGGGAGGGGGGAGGTCCCTGGGGGAGGGGGGAGGTCCCTGGGGGGGGGGGGGAGGTCCCTGGGGGGGGGGGGGAGGTCCCTGGGGGGAGGGGGAGGTCCCTGGGGGAGGGGATCCCCCAGCCTCTCCTCACACATCGTTCGTCGCACATTTATCAACCTTGGCGTCGAATTTTGATTCGACGCCATATAAGTCGTCGTCCCTTCACTTCTAACGTGTGGTCTGGTCAACTTACTTAGCCACGTTATTGTGACGCTTCGTCTGCCTTTGCGTCGACATCCTGGTGTAGCAGGAGAATTAACACCGCTGCAGCACTGACGCTCCGTGGAACTGACAGGTCGCTTGAGTAGGCTCGAATCCTTTTGGCGAGGTTAAAGCACTTGTAATTTGTTGATAGGGTCCTAAGGTGCCACTTTCACTGTGTCACGCCTCTACACCTCTTCTACCGTATATGTTCTCCAACTCAACCTCTGAGTGTTCATTAAACCGGATATTCCTTAACCGAACCAGGGAGATGGGGCTTGTCTGCCTTGGGTTTAATTCTCATTGTTAGTGGTTGATTGATATTCAGTGTTTTTATGTATGTAGTGTCTATCAGAACCAGTTGGCTGCTGATTTATTAGGCGGTAAAAACCTCGATGCTTCCACCTGTGTCCCCTTGTGCGTAACCACCCGTGTTAAATAATCCATCCTTGTCTACCCTGGCAATTCCCATGAGAATTTTGTATGTGGTGATCATGTCTCCCGGAGATCTTCTGTCTTCCAGCGACGTGAGGTGCAGTTCACTCAGCCTTTCCTCGTAACTCATGCCTCTTAGTTCTGGGACTAGCCTAGTGGCCTAGGTCTTAATGTGGGCGTCCTGTGCTGTGTGTG
>WNGS01112493.1:0-16854 GCA_020271785.1 Procambarus virginalis | reverse complement strand
AACATGAAGAAATAGCGAGTTTTCTTTCGGGTTAATTTCCCTACCGTTTTTTGTATCATCTGCAAATTTTCAAATGTTGCTACTCAAACCTGAATCTAAATCATTTATATATATTATAAACAACAGAGGTCCCAGGACAGAGCCTTGAGGCACTCCACTAACAACTTTATCCCACTCTGACTTAACCCCATTTATACTAACTCTCTGTTTCCTTTGGAATAGCCATGCCCTAATCCAACTTAATATAGCACCCCCAATACCATGAGCATCTATTTTTTTAATTAGTCTTTCATGTGGCACTGTGCCAAAAGCTTTGCTAAAGTCAAGGTACACAACATTACAATCCTTACCACTATCAACTGCCTCAACTATGCTGGAATAAAAAGATAGCAAATTTGTTAAACATGAACGGCCATTTATAAAACCATGTTGCGACTCATTTATTAATTAATGTTTTTCAAGATGAAGATGAATTTTATTTGCAATTATCGATTCAAGTAACTTTCCCACAATAGACGTTAGGCTAATTGGCCGATAGTTTGACGCAAGTGATCTATCTCCTTTCTTAAAAATTGGTACCACATTAGCTACCTTCCATGACTCTGGCACTCTGCCTAACTCTATTGATTTATTAAATATGGTAGACAGTGGCTCGGAAAGCTCCTCTTTGCATTCTTTTAGCACCCTGGCATGGTAGGTTGCTCTATTCTTATGTGAATTGCTTCAAGAATTTGTAATCTTCTTGCATCTTGGGTTTTGTCTATTATACAGGTAGATTTGTTCAACATTTATCTTGTTAGGGCTTGTCTCATGCCCTAACAAGCCCTTGTCATGGGCTTGTCTCATGTGATTCCTGGGGGCACCGGATTGAAGATGGCATGTCAAACGCCTCGTCAGCTTGGTCGACGTCATACCTATGTACTTAGATTGAAGGTTACATCCTTCGTGGGGGCAAGTGTACATGTATACAACACTTGACTGCTGTAGAGGGTTCTCCGTCGGCTTCGGGCTGTTTTTGATAAGGAGTTCGGAAGTCTTCTTGGTTTTGTAGAATATTATCAGGTTTATGTTTTGGTTAGTAGTAATGCTTTTTACTCCTTTACGGATTATTTCTTTCATTATTCTTTCCTCTTTTATATGTTCACTGTGCATGGTTGATTTGTAATATAATTTTATTTGAGGTATTGTGGTTTCTGTTCTAGGTTCAGAATTATACCAACAGTCCAAGTGTCTTCTTATAGCAGCGTTTATTTCCGCGTTGCTATATCCGTTGTTCACCAATACCTGATTTACTCTTTCAAACTCTCTACTCCGTTGCTCCATTCAGAACAGTGGGTAAGCGCTCGACGAATATAAGCATTGAGAACACTGGCTTTGTATCTTTGAGGGCACTCACTTCTACCGTTCAAACATAATCCTACGTTGGTGGGCTTAGTATATACGTTGGTGCTTAAAGAGGTTCCTGTTTTTGTTATTAGTACATCCAAGAATGGTAGACTGTTATTTTCACTACATTCTTATGTTTTTATGTTCTTATGTTTTGCGGAAATAAACGATGCTATAAGAAGACACTTGGACCGTTGGTATAATCCTGAACCTAGAACAGAAACCACAATACCTCCAATAAAATTATATTACAAATCAACCATGCACAGTGAACATATAAAAGAGAAAGAATAATGAAAAAATAATCCGTAAAGGAGTAAAAAGCATTACTCCTAACCAAAACATAAACCTGAAAATATTCTACAAAACCAAGAAAACTTCCGAACTCCTTATCAAAAACAGCCCGAAGCCAACGGAGAACCCTCTACAGCAGTCAAGCGTTGTATACATGTACACTTTCCCCCACAAAGGATGTAACCTTCAATCTAAGCACATAGGTATGACGTCGACCAAGCTGACAAGGCGTTTGACATGCCATCTTCAATCCGGTGCCCCAAGGAATCACATGAGACAAGCCCATGTCATCACCCTAACAAGTGAAATGTTGAACAAAAATACCTGTATAATAGACAAAACCCAAGATGCAAGAAGATTACAAATTCTTGAATCAATTCACATAAGAATAGAACAACCTACCATGAACACCCTAATCACGGAACTATTTACTCTACCCACCATGCGAGTAAGGACAAGACCAGAACATAACGATGCCAACACAGAAGACACTGTTCAACATAACAGGCCAATTACACTTGATTAATCTTTGTATGAAGATAGGAGCTGCCTCGTATGGGCCAATAGGCCTTCCGCAGCTACCTCTATTCTTATGTTCTTATGTTTCACCCACCATTTATCCCTTATGAATCCCTCCCATGCTTTCACCTTTATTGTCTTATCATTTGACCCAGTGCGGGTATAAAATCAACCAGTCCTGAAAATTCTTTTCACGTGAGAATGAACCATAAAGGTTCGAAACGTTGTGCAAATTGTATAAATAAGTGTAATACATTCTATAGTAATTCACTTCTTTTCTTCACCTTGAAATTACGAAAATGAGTTTGGAGAACTCCTATTTCAGCTAAGCCTGGTGCTAAGAAAATAGTTAGAGGGATAGATGTGGGGAAAACCTGACTCCAATAACTAATAATTTGTTTGGGTTCTGAGACCCAGTAACTAATAATTAAATAATATATATGCATATACTTCGATAGCTATGAAGGACCACCACTTTTTGAGAAAAAGTGGAAAACAAAGAGACAATGGAAAAAACTGATCTTAGGAACTAGTGTCCTATGGATCTGGGTAAAACTGTAATGCTTATATGTATGGAGTCAAATTAACTACACAAAATTGGGGGGGTACATGCTAAAAGATTAATACGTCCCTAGCATTATTCTGGTGCTGGTTCTTCACCAGAGTAAATCAAATGTGAAATTCAATAACTGTAGAATATAATATTGATGGAGGTAATACACCTCAATATACTACTGAAATGTTGAATAGCATCAGTAAATCAAAAAGTTAGTATAATTGATCTCTTTAGGAGATCACTACTGTAACTATGGAATTATTACTACTGATGAAAAATAGACAGCTTAGCTGTAAGACTAAGAAGAAGTAGTCGGTTGCTACACTCCACCGATGACTGTTTTGAATAGGGTAAATTGTTGCACAGAAGTGGGGAAGCCTAGCACCGGTTGAAGTCGCTTGGTACTGAAAGGCAATTACATTGTAGAAATCTTCTACATAATAGGTAATTACATTTACATCCTAAATCATGAGGATGACGGTAGTAAATTATCAGCTAATATCTGAACAATTTGTATCATAGAAATCAACTGATAATCATCTAATTAGATGGTAAATTTAATTAAGACACGTACTAGCTTTTGTTGGTTTGCATTCGGCCTAACGACTGCTAGCCTAAATGTTAATAGTGGCCACATAATAACAAAAAGGGTAAACTTAGCGGCCGAGCCTCGTGTCGTTGATGTGAAGACTTGAGCAACTCTTCGTCCTCCAGCTGCTGCTTGAAAGACGTTGGACTGGAGATGCTCGTATAATAGTCTATGACACGGCTATGTTGTGGCCAGATAACGCGGCACCGCTCAAGTGATCGTGGGAGCGAAATAAATTGGTCGAAACACACCTCTGCTACACGCTGTTAATGGCGTCCGTGCTCTCGTGTNTTCCTCTTTTTTATGTTCACTGTGCATAGTGATTTGTAATACAATTTTATTGGAGGTATTGTGGTTTCTGTTCTAGGTTCAGGATTATACCATCGGTCCCAAGTGTCTTCTTATAGCAGCGTTTATTTCCGTGATGCTATGTCCGTTGTGTCACCACATACCTGTGTTATTCTTTCAAACTCTCTACTTCGTGGCTCCATTCGGAGCAGTGGGTAAGCGCTCGACGAATGGGTAAGCTTGAGAACACTGCTTTGTATCTTTGGGCGCACTCACTTTTACCGTTCAGGCATAATCCTATGTTGGTAGGCTTAGTATATACGTTTGTGTTAAAAGAGGTTCCTGTTTTTTGTTATTAGTACATCCAAAATGGTAGACTGTTTATTTTCACTATTTTCATGTGTAAATCGGAGTACTGACTCTCTCTCTCTCTAGATGGCTTTTTAGATCAATTAGCTTGTCTGAGTCTTTTACTATGACGAATATGTCATATACATAACGGCAATATACGGTTGGTTTTTGTCTGCTACTGAAGAGACTGTCTTTGATGGTTCCCATATAAAAATTACCAAATAAAACTCCTAAGGGGAGCCCATTGCTACTCCGTCTATTTGTAGATACATGTCTCCTTGTGGACTGATGAAAGGGGCTTCCTTTGTACATGCTTCGAGAAGACTCTTCAAGTGTGGCTCAGGTATGTCTAATTTGGGGGGTGCTCTCGTCTCTGTATACTCTGTCCAGTATCATTCCTGTGGTTGTGTCGACTGGGACGTTGGTAAATAGGGATTCGACGTCCAGGGTAGCAATGATTCCATCGGGCTGAGTAGATTTGATTAATTCTAGGAAATCTGCTGATGATTGTAGACTATAGTTGCTAGGAGTGTATGGAGTTAGGAGTTCGTTAAGTCTTTTTGCCAGGTGATAGGTTGGAGTTGGTATTTGGCTGATTATTGGGCGTAGTGGATTACCTGGTTTGTGTGTCTTAACATTGCCATAGGCATATCCTAAGCCATAGTCGCCTTGGAGTTTAGTGAAACGCACAATACCTTCTTTGCGTTGATTGCAGTAATTGTTTTGTTTACTTTGCGTTTAAGGTCTTCCACAGGGTTCCTCGTGATTCGTTGAAATTTGGTTTCATGACATATAAAAAAATTAAAAAAAATCCTAATGGAACAGGAAACTTACAACTAAAAATAATACAATGTTAAAATACAAGGAATGACACAAGGCTACATAATACAACCCTGTGGTACAATATATGGCAATAAAGAATACTCTGAAACAATGACATATCCTGCCTGCACACTAGGCAGGCTAGCAAGTCTTCCTCAGAAGGTCTGAAGAACAAAACATACAAAATAAAATGAACAACAACATAGAAATATATATATATATATATATATATATATATATATATATATATATATATATATATATATATATATATATATATATATATATATATATATATATATATATATATATATATATAATATTCCTATTGTAACATTTAAATCTAAGTAATTAAAAATAACAGGTAACATTATACCTAAGTGGAACATACCCCAAACATCTGCTGGGTACCTCAAGACCCACAGCCAATCCTATGAGTTATACAAGTTATAAAACATGGTAAAAATACAAAAACAACTGACATCAAAACTCTGCAACAGAACCGTACGTTTACAGAACACTTGTCGGCCAATCCATATACCACACAAAACAATAGTGCCAGGGTCAATCTCCATGCACCATGCGCACACCCTTAGTAAGACTACTTCTTACCACAACAGAACCATTACTTAACATTACAACATTTTATTGAAATATACAGGCATGTAAATATTAAAAAACTATGTACCCAACACTGGTACCAAACAGGGAACCTGGACACTCATCACCAGGACAGACTTATTACATAGACACATACATGAAATCAAATAATAATAAATCGCAAGAAAAAGTTTGTGCTAAAGACCCACGTCATCTAGCTAAGATCACTGTCTAGGACCACTTTTCTAGGTCTAGTTTCTTTTACATCCTCATAAATGTTACACTTTTCCAACTGATTAGACAAAACTATTTGACGCTGTTAATAATAGAGTCATTTCTCTGAACCATCATCCGTAAATCTTGACACATCAATGTTCATGTTGATATACGCGTTTTCTATCGTGCCTCCGTTATACTCTCGCGTGGTGGCCTGATGTTGGAGACTTGATGTTGGAGACCTGATGTTGGAGACCTGATGTTGGAGATCTGATGTTGGAAATCTGATGTTGGAGACCTGTTGAAGGTCCCGCGTCTGCCCGTCGATGATGCCTGCATATACCCTGAGATCTTCTTGCAACAGCTCTGGGGTACGTCTGGTGACAGAGCGAATCTACTGGTGACAGACTCCTCGTCAAGCTGCCCAACTGCTCGAAGGTGGTGGCGTGAAGAGCAGCGGCGAGTGACAGCGGCCGGGGACGTGGCCGGTCACAGGTGAACGGTGTGGGTAGAGATGTATGGAAGCACATCTCAACCAGTTGCTTGAAGCCGACGGTCGATGATGAGTGACAGCAGCTACATAGCAGGAGACGTGACAGCAGGGCAGAGAGTGTGACGTCAATGATGTCTTGCAACAGAAGTAAGCAGGTGCAGGTGTTGGGGCGTGGGTGGCGAGGCGGCAGGCCAGGTGGATCCCGACTTCAGCTCCTGGGACCCATCACTGTACAGGCGTTACTTGTGTCACATTCTACTGAGCCTTACTACGCCTTATCGCGCATGCCCTAATGTGCCTGACCTTGGGCCGATGGTGCGAAACGTGCACCCTATTGGCGAGTCAAGCACACTCAGTAGGGAGGTGCCGTTGGAATGTGACCGCCTCGTTGCGCATCTTGGTGGAGTCAGTGATGTGGCATCCCCAAGGGCGAGGTGGAACTGGTAGGTGACTGCTGCTGGCATACCCGCTTGTTGACCTCGCGCCTCCACTTCCGGTGTGCCTGCACGGTGTTTCGCAGCAGGCAGGTGGGTGCTTCTGATGATAAACTGCAAGACTAGGGCTCACCATGGTACGTTAACGTCTGGACAGCTGTGCTCTGCTGGCTTGAACTCTGACCCGGACAACCTCTTGTGGAGAGAGGTGTCGGCTGGGTGAATGGTGTGACTATCACCCTCTCAGGTAACCGAGTGGTGGGGTTACTGGGATTGTTGGGAGGGGGCGGGCTGTAACGTAACCCCCTCTCCACTGTACCAGAGGGGGTGACCCCTCTGGTCTCAATATTGGTTCACGAGTAGCTGGTACCGGGGACAGAGCGGTGTGGACAAGCAGACCTGGGGAAGACAGAATAACACTCCGACTGGCGGACGCAAGGACTCTCCCCTGGGCTTGGTGACAGGGTACAGCCCAAGGGTAGGTAAGGCATGTTCTCTGAATACATTCCATGACAAAATCTCAAAACAATTGCCAGTTTAAAAAACTCTGATAAAAACTACTAAGGGACAAAACAACTTACAAAACAACTTAGGGTGACAAGGTTGACCCTGGGTACCAACGAGAGTTGACAGAACGTCCTCCTCTTCATCCTGGGCAAGCCCAGCTGGGTCATTCAACTCAGCAGGGTCAGGAATGGGAATCGCTGAAGGCATTTCCAGTTCCTCCCTGGCAACGTAACACTTTAATTTGTTGACATGAATAGTTGTGTCACCCTGGTCATCAAAAATTCCCCTGATCAGAAAATTAACCGGGCCAAGCTTCTTAATTACTCTATATGGTCCACGCCATCTAGGTGCTAGCTTCCTACTTTGATTGGCAGGCGCCTTTTCGTTTAACCTCATAACCAAGCTTCCCTCTCTAAGTGTCAACGGTTGAACCTTCTTATCATAATAGTGCGCATACCGATTCCTCGCTGTCTTAGAAGCCTCAGCAGCAATCCTCCAAGCATTTCTCATTTTAGAGAGGATTTCTGAAGGATAATCCTCACCGTACACAACCTCGTGTTTGTTAAACAGACCTGGTGGGAAATTACATGAGCGCCCCATGAAAAGCAGCAGTGGTTGTGTGTTAATCGACTGATTAATGGCAGTGTTCAAGGCTAGTTGAACATAGGGGGAGTTGTTCATCCCAGGTGGCAGCATCTTTCTCTGCAAGAATTGCTAGCATATCCTTAATTGTACGATTGGTTCTTTCAGTCATACCGTTTGCTTGCGGATGGTAAGCAGTCGTGAGGGCTGTTGTAGTTTCTAAAATTTTACAAACTTCTTTAAAAGTGTTACCAACGAACTCTTGACCTCTGTCAGATACTAAAACTTTAGGTGGTCCAAACACAGTGACAAATTTACTTAAGAAAGCGTCTGCAACAGTCTGCGCATCCTTACGAGGAAGAGCAACCAAGGTAGTGAACCGGGACAGATGGTCCACTAGAACCAGCACATAGCGATTACCAGAATAACTACTATGTATATATATAAAATCCGCGCCCACTCGGTCTAAAGGCTCAGAAATTTCAGGGAACTCTTGTAGTGGGGCCTGTACCTTAGGGGTACCTTTTCTTCTTTGACAATTCGGACACGATCTAACAAACTTAGTGATATAAGATAACATCCCAGGAAAATAGAATAAAGTTTTTGCTCTCATATAGGTCTTAAACGGTTGAACCGTTTAATCGCTGGTCACCCCAGGGTGACCAGCGATCTTAGATGCATGCGTAAGTTTCACGGCTGATGATCTTAATGCGTCGGAGATGACTAACTGGTAAACCGCACGATCTTTCATGTCGTTAACATAATATAGGACACCCTTATGCAGGTCAAAATGCTGCAGGGGAAAGTTACCTTTATTCATAGGGTATTTACCTCCCTCCAAATATTCAATTATTTCCTTCCATCGCTGTTCTCCCATTTGAAATTCTCTCATTTTATCACTTGCAATAGTTTCAATGTTGACATTTACGTTAACTGACGCGATGTTCCTACTCAAGGTGTCTGGCACAACGTGAGATGGTCCAGGCTTATAGAGGATCTGAAACGAGTGAGCTGACAGCTCATGAGACCAACGGGACATCCGGGGACACTTTGTTTTCTTTTTAAATATACATGTGAGAGCTCTGTGATCTGTGAAAATAACAAAATGGCGTTGGAATAGGTAAGGCTCAAAATAACGAACACTTTCAACCACAGCAAGTGCTTCCTTGTCTGTTGCTGAGTATCTAACCTCAGGTCCCTTCACTTTTCTACTGAAATACGCCATAGGGTGAGGATGCTTCTCTGAATCACGCTGCATTAAGCACCCTCCTATGGCAATACCACTAGCGTCTGTGTGCACCTCCCACTCCTTATCAAAGTCAGGCACAGCTAATACTGGGGCGGTAATTAATTGACTTTTGAGTTTAGTATAAGCCTCATCGTGTTCTAATGTCCACATAAATTTAGCATTCTTCTTTACAAGGTCAGTTAAAGGCGCTGTAATACTTGCAAACCCCTCAATATGGAGGCGGAAGTATCCGGCTGCTCCCAGAAACCGGCGCACATCCCTTGCTGACCTAGGCCTGGGCATCTCAGCAATGGCGCGGCATGAGTCTGGGTCAGGGCGGATGCCATCTGTGCTCACCTGGAACCCCAGAAATTTGAATTTCTGAGAAGCCAGGGTGCACTTGTTAATATTTAATTTGAAACTTGCCTTGTCTAACAATGAAAGTGTCTCAGTCAAGTACCGTAGGTGATCATCAAACGACTGGAGTAGATAACCACGTCATCCAGGTATGCTAATGAATGTCTACCAGGACAGGGCTGAGGATATAGTTATAGCCCTCTGAAATGATGAAGGAGCTGTCTTGAGCCCAAAAGGCATGCGCTTAAACTGAAACTGGTGAGCCCCATCAGAGAATGCAGTTTTCTCATGGTCCCTAACTGCAACGGAATGGCCCAATATGCTGATTAGCATTAAAAGTTGAGAAATACTTGGCTGCCGCGAACTGATCTATAATTTCCTGAATCCGAGGTAAGGGATACACGTCCCCTTTGTAATTTCATAAATTTCTATAGTTGACACAAAACCGGTAACCACCATCCGGTTGCGCACCAGCACCAGGAGACAACCATGGTGAAGTACGGGTTTATAAACTCCCTGTCTAACATCTTCTGACACTCTTCTCTGATAGTTTTCTTAGCCTTCCGGGAGCCTCCACTGTCTGTATACACGGGCTCGTGATCAAGTAGGGTAATTCGTGCCTTCCCATACCACTCCTTGTATGGAAATCAGATAAGGAAATCAGAAGGGGGTGCCACATGGTGTCACTCCATATTAGGTCATCTGGGGGGAGGGTAGAAGTGGTCAAGATAACTGATGTATATAGCTGTATGGATATGTTCATTATACAGTCTTCCCATACCACCCTTGTATAGAAATCAGATAAGGAAATCAGAAGCGGGGTGCCACATAGTGCCACTCCATATTGGGTCATCTTGGGGAGGGGAAGTGGTCGAGATAACTAATGTATATAGCGGTATGGATATGTTCATTTATACAGTAGTAGTAAGACAGTATATTTAAGTAAAAAAAAATGAATTTATTGTATACTAAACACGGGTGAGAGCCAGCCACACCCCGCCATGGGACGGGTGTAACAAAAAAAACAGGTTAGTCTGAGTAGAGGTGGGGTCCCCCCCTCCCTCGTGTGGCCTTGAGTGAACCGTAAGAGGGTCAACGCCCTCCTGACACACTTATAGTTCAGACCCATATCGTACTTGGTGACCTGGGTGGTGCAAGATTCTTATAATTTATAAGAGTATTTAAGGAGTATTAAAAATCAAAGAATTTATTAATACTTTATTAGGTAAAATCACAACAATGATGTATAAGAAGTTAATTATAATAGTTAATTGTAGTTATGGGCCCCTCTCTCTTATTCCTCACTCCCCATCCTCATCTGAGTAGAATTCTGATGTCTCTCCGTCTGTGGTGAGTGGGGGAAGGCCTTGACCCCCACCCCCTCTCTTGGGGGTGAGGGGAGTTGGGTGGAGGCCTTTGGGTGAGTTTCCCCCCAGTCACATCTGAAGTGTTCTGGAAAGAGATGTGGAAAATAATTTATGACGGTTAAAAGGGTTTCTTATAGCTCCATATGTTTTTATTGGAAAAATATTTTATTTCCTTCTAAGAATGGCTAGTACATACCTCTCTCCCTGCAGGGGCGACCTTGAGTCCTCTACAGCAGGGTTGTCAAGTAGACTACGTAACAGCCTCTTGGATGGGGGAGATCTCCCTTGTAGAATTACTACTTTACAAAAGTGGACCGGTCCCAAGAATTGCACTGGAGGAAAAAAATAAGAATGAAAAATAGAGGATGTACAATCTTTTTTTTTTTAAAGAGGAAAAACTAAATCTTTACCAGAAAGTGAGGGTAATACTAACCAGGTCCCTCAAGGACTTCAATCTTCCTGTAGTTGTGTTTGGGGGGAGACACCTTCCATTGTAGGATGTTTGAGGTTGTTTTGTCTTCTGGAGAGGTTGTGGGTGGGAGGTGTTTTTATAGGCCGTACTTCCTATTAGGTGGTTGCCTACCTAACAAAAATATTCTCTACACCACCTATAAGAACCAACCCCTACTCCCCTACAAAATGTCCTAACACAATGTTGTTTCATAGGAAAATATCGTCTCGCATAAGCGAGGGCTCGTTTATCGTTTAATTTTAAAGTAACGCTGGAAAATACTTTATGGAAGTAATGTACCGATGAAGGCAACCCCAGATGACTTATTCTGTGAACAAACATGATGCAATAGAGTCCACAAGCGAGAGTAAAATCGCTTTGGAGTCTGTACCACATTCCATACACCTCTGTTATTTTGTTAGTTTTAATAAATCCTTGAAAATAATGTCCGTAAGTCACCACCGGCATTGCATAACTATCGAAAAAAAACATTCTGCGTTTAACTTTATCAACATAAATAGCTACCCAATGACCCATGGTTAATCTACTGTGTGACGGTAAAATATTACTTATGAAGACGATAGGTTTTCTTGACGAGATATTTAAATATTCAACCTCATCCGCGTTGTAACACCCAGGTAGACGACTCGATCCCCTAGATTATTTTTTAAATTAATATTTATATCATAACAATTCATTATGTTTTTTAAGCCGCACGTCACATAGAACAGTTCTTTGTCCATCGATGGATAGTACTCCTGTCGTTTCTCCAAACAGTAAAACCAGTCTGTTATATGTAACACCACTACCAAATTCAAGCTCCATACGCAAGTTGCCAGATTTCTCCACAGGGAGGGAATCTTTTGTTTGAATGGTGGTTAAGTCAAAGGCGAATATTGATCTCCCCTTATTAAAGGTGTCATAGGCTAGTAGCGAATCACGCTCTAGCCCTAATGTCTTCAAAGTTTCGTAATAAAGACGGGAGTAATGGTTGTCGAAATCACCCCCAATTCGATAAATTGCATTATTGTTTAAATACATAGCAATATTTTTCAGCTTTGCATTTTCAAAATATAATCCATTACCTTGGTGGAGACCGGCGAAATAATTCATTGCAACAACTACCAAGAATATCTTTTGAGGGATTACTTGGGCCCAAGGCTGATCAATTAAGAGGCTGGTTTGATTCCCCGCCAGGACATATGTTTTAGAAATGGTTCTATTGAAAGTATAGGTTATGGGGTCAGGAGATGCTAACAGCGAGCTGTTTAAGGCAAGGTAGGCACTTGGGTAGGGGAACACCCGTGTTACCCATAACTTAGCATAATCCATATGCAGGCGATACTTAGAGCCATCGACTACACTTGTATTTATTACCCAAGCGTGTGGAGAGAGCTCCAATCTTAGACGCACATCTATATTATCTAATATGAATTGGTCTAGGGTTGTTACATCCAATACTAGGGGAAAACACATTGACAAACCTTTTTCTTTTAAATTACTCATAAATTTTTTATCCGTGGCGGTTGCTCCGGTGAAAAATGTATTTGTAAATTCGTTAGGGATTATACCGTCATCACTCCAGTCCCTACGAATGGCCCCAAGTCTCCCCAAGGAAGACATTTTTGAAGGGGGTAGGGAGGTAATTAATTTAATAAACGACCAATAATTAAAATTAGAATTTGTTTCAACTACCTGCTCCCCTAAAAACACCTGGACACCTTTAAACATGGTATTTGACAAGCCATTCACAAATTCCACATAATCATCCTCTTCCAATTTTGTGGTATCGTCATCTTTCGTTAAAGATACCTTAAAGTCTATAACAATATTAGCTAGATCTAAGAAGGCGCCCTGGGTTCCGGGGATGCGGAATTCTAAGTAATTATCCCGCAAGCGTTGATTAATGGGGAGGTTGACAGGTAGAATGTCTATTTGCTGTGTAGAGGCAATTGAACTTTCCACATTACGTATTCTGTTACTTCTAGGAAATTGGTCAATAATACTGGAGCTATAATATTCTAATGGAATTTTCATCCCAGCTCCACTAGCCCCTGCCATGATCCCCTCCGAAAAGGTAAAGTGTGACTGCTTACGTTAGGGAAAATACGTCATTTTTATACCCAAGACCTCGTTTACATTTTTTATTTTTTTTTTATTTTTTATTCTCCTGGAGAGTCGTTTAATTTTCCCACCTGTTACCAGTTTCTTTCCCACAGTTTTAAGAGCATCAATACCGTGAGTTCTCAGAGCACTCTTCACATCCCGTTTACCACTAGTTAAATCACCAAGAACATTTTTCCCAAAATCGATTGCACTAGGTGTTACAGCTTTCATGAAAAATGGTATGGCCCGTCGAGCCAAGCCAGCCAAGGTTCCAAAAAAACCACCGCCAGATCTGAGATAAGGAGCTTGGAAAGTGCGTATGTCATCCATCGCTCCCCCTCTCATCCCATGTCTCCTAGAGGGGGGGAGGAAGATCTCCCCAAACTCCCTCTGAGAGGGGGGGATGAACGGTACTCGCATACTGACACCTCTTCATACAATAACCGAAAGTTGTGGTAAACACTTCTATATATATTTATAGTTTTTATATTGCTATACTTTAGGACGGATATGCAAGACTACCGTAACCGACCTTCCATCTTCAAAACTAACCATTCGCCCAAACTGATCTGTTATTTTAATACTTACTTTCTCCAATGTGTTAGTGTTTAATGCCTTGTACACTAGGGGATGAGCCCCTCTAGAATATGAGTCATGATAACTGATTGCGTCCAAGATATTTACAATCTGCCCCCCATACCGGTCCGGTTCAATGACGTCACTATAGATGAGTAAATAATCACAACCCCCGTCATTGTCTGGGGGAATGAGGCCACAACCTTGGAGGCTGTTGTAATGTCATCTGTTTTTGCCCGATAAATGGTGTATTTGCGAGCGCTATCAAAACCAAGTACATTAGCTATTCTGTGTTTAAATTGAAGACTGAGAGAATATAACGAGCCAGTACCTTCATTATTAAGAGTTGAAGCTAGTAATACACGCTCTAAAGATTGGTCATAGGTGAGGATTGGTTCTGTATTTGGGAAGTATATTTTGAAATCACTCCTGAAACTTAGTTTCATGTCAGTGATTATTTGCCGGCTAATCTCTTCTGTAATGTATTTGATGTTTCTCGATAATATGTTGGTTTTGGGGAGGAAGGAGTAAATTAGATGTTCTGGACTTTTAGAAAGAGTTCCTCGTTTAAAAGTAGCATAGATATCTATGGCAGACTCCCCCTCATCCTTAATTATGGCGTTAATTCGTCTGGGTAGAAGTATGTTGACTAAAGCTACCTCATGTTTTATGGAAGGGTTTAAATGTAGTGTAGGGATGGTGTTTGTAAATGCCGAACTTGTGTTGTTGTATAAATCTCCTTGGTCGAGGCTGGTAAGATATACGTAATGTTCCTCGGCCATTGTGCACTTAAGAACTGATTGAGGGAAATAAAACAACACTACTTATATTTTATTTTATTAAAGTACAAAAGGAAAATATTTGTTTTAAAAGAAACTACATCGGGGGAAAGAGTCCCGCAACAAAAAATTACTTTAAAAGAACAGCTGCTGCTGCTGCTGCTGCTGCTGCTGCTGTCGCTGTTGCTGCTGTCGACTCCTCTGCTACCGCTGCTGTCACCGTCGTGGGAGCTGTTGTAGATGATGCAACTGCTACTGCTGACAGTAGTGGAGCTGTCGCTGTTGCTGTTGTCGCTGCTGCTGCTGCTGCTGCTGCTGTTGCTGCTGCTGCTGCTGAAGCTGTTCGTACCACCGTCACCACCACTACTACTACTACTACCACTGCTACTACCATCACCACATTGGGGCTGTTGTAGATGATGCAACTGCCACTGCTGCTACTGTTACTGATGCTGTTGCTACCACCTCTTCTACCACCGGGGGGTGGTTACAGCTTCCGTTGTTTTTTCGGGGGAGAGGATAACAGGAATATTTCCTGTGACTCTCCGTCGAGGATGGACTCGATATGGCGATTCGGACGAGGATCGATGTCGATAGTGGATTCGATGCGGCGTTTGACCGTTCCAGATGATGTGGGGGGAGGTGGAGGGGCAGTGGTAGTGGTGCTGGATGTATATTCCTGTAGATGTCTCTTCTTCCTGGGGGTGGCCGGTGGTGCTGGAAGAGTAGAACGGGAAGAGGTTCCTGGGGTGGAGACCCCTCCTCCTCCACAGCGTCCAGGGTGATAGTTGTACTATCCCCTCTCCTCTGGGGTCATCGATCGGGAGGGGTGCCATTGATGGGATAGCAGGTGTGGCACGTTTCATTATTACGAGCTCTTTGTTATGCTTGCTCAATTCACGGTGGAGAGAGATCACCATGGGTCGATGTCCTTGTGCCAGTTGTCCATACCATCACGGGAGCCCCTAACCCATAGGGCACCACCAGTCGAAACATGGTTGGGCTTCTTATTATGAGGTTGCCCACCTTCCTAGGGCTTTTTAACCAGAAAGTGGTTTTTGGCTGTATCCTGGGTGACGTTGGCGATGTAGTGTGTGTCAGCCGAAGTCTGAACTTGTTCTTGGCTATAGGGTTTGGACTCGAAGGGTGCTCCTGCTCCGAATGAAGAAATTAGCGCCACGATGGTGGGTCTGAAGAACAAGATAGGTTCTTCGACCATATCTTGCCCGTCGGGGTAGGGGGGCTATCTTCACTTCAATGTCCCTGGGGTAGACCGATAACGAATTGTGGCCCTGTTGACATTAGTCAGACCAACACGTTCCACACGGGCGTATGGAAACACCCACACAATATTTGCTAGACCATAGGGGCGCACAATGGCAGCGGGAGGTCATACACCACACGTCCCAACGCCGAAGGCGTGGGTCGGTAATGTCGCTATCTATCGATTATGGACGACAAGGACATGGCGGAGGGGCGAGTGTGGGAGGTTCTCGTCAACAACAGCTACAGTGACCAGGAGCGACGGTGGGGAGGCCTTTAAATACACCTACCTTCCCCATCCTGGAGGGGGAGGAAAGTGGGGGGGTGGGGTAGAGTCCACATTCCTCACCTTATAAGTCCATAGACACTCCGCCAGACTCGAAGGCTGTGACCTGGTCCCGGTGTTGGAAGATTAATTTTTCCATTTGCCATATCTCCGTCTGGATTTCCTGGGATGAATATTCTTCATAACGTTTCACCGTTTCCCCAAATGACTTAAAAAATCGTTCTGGGGGAGCACTCAACACAAGGCGATCGTAACAATCCCCAATGCGTATATCAATCTACTTTTGTGTTCGACATACTGTAGTACCGTTGAGTAGCAACCAACTTCTTCAATAGAGGAGATTTGCCTTCCTCAGTTGCAGGAGGAGGGGGTTGGAAGTTGCTCCATGGTGAACACACAACTGACCATAATGACGATTAAGGTGTGGTTCATATAGGTCTTCAATATGGGTCCCAATGGGCTCCTATGGATGCCCCTCCCCCTTTTAACTGTGATCTGGCTCGATAATTCGTATGAAGGTCGGCTCTATGCCAGCTACCTTCAGTAAAATCCTTACATCCTCCTTGTCAGCTGTCCTAAACTGTCCTTTAGTAAAGGCTAAAGTCTTATTTTATCTAAAATATTTAAATTTCGTACAGGTTTTAATAAATTTCCATGGAATCCCATATCACCTGTTGGCTGTTTTGTTCAACATGTTCAATATGTTTTGACATGAGGAATTTCCTCATTTTAAAATTCACATTTATTAAGTTATCCAGACTTGGATTTTGATATGATTGATGGCTTTATGGGGAGTGTGTCCAG
>WNGS01112484.1:0-12385 GCA_020271785.1 Procambarus virginalis | reverse complement strand
CTGTGTGGGGACATGTACCAGGCAGTACTGGTCCGTGTCTGTGTGGGGACATGTACCAGGCAGTAGTACTGGTCCGTGTCTGTGTGGGGACATGTACCAGGCAGTACTGGTCCGTGTCTGTGTGGGGACATGTACCAGGCAGTACTGGTCCGTGTCTGTGTGGGGACATGTACCAGGCAGTACTGGTCCGTGTCTGTGTGTGGGACACATGTACCAGGCAGTACTGGTCCGTGTCTGTGTGTGGGGGACATGTACCAGGCAGTACTGGTCCGTGTCTGTGTGGGGCACATGTACCAGGCAGTACTGTTCGTGTCTGTGTGGGGGGACACATGTACCAGGCAGTACTGGTCCGTGTCTGTGTGTGTGGGACATGTACCAGGCAGTACTGGTCCGTGTCTGTGTGTGGACACATGTACCAGGCAGTACTGGTCCGTGTGTCTGTGTGGGACACATGTACCAGGCAGTACTGGTCCGTGTCTGTGTGGGGACACATGTACCAGGCAGTACTGGTCCGTGTCTGTGTGGGGACACATGTACCAGGCAGTACTGGTCCGTGTCTGTGTGTTGGACACATGTACCAGGCAGTACTGGTCCGTGTCTGTGTGGGGAACATGTACCAGGCAGTACTGGTCCGTGTCTGTGTGTGGGGGCACATGTACCAGGCAGTACTGGTCCGTGTCTGTGTGTGTGGGCACATGTACCAGGCAGTACTGGTCCGTGTCTGTGTGGGGGCACATGTACCAGGCAGTACTGGTCCGTGTCTGTGTGGGGACACATGTACCAGGCAGTACTGGTCCGTGTCTGTGTGGGGGACATGTACCAGGCAGTACTGGTCCGTGTCTGTGTGGGGACATGTACCAGGCAGTACTGGTCCGTGTCTGTGTGTGGGGACATGTACCAGGCAGTACTGGTCCGTGTCTGTGTGTGGGCACATGTACCAGGCAGTACTGGTCCGTGTCTGTGTGGGGACACATGTACCAGGCAGTACTGGTCCGTGTCTGTGTGTGGGGACATGTACCAGGCAGTACTGGTCCGTGTCTGTGTGTGGGCACATGTACCAGGCAGTACTGGTCCGTGTCTGTGTGTGGGGCACATGTACCAGGCAGTACTGGTCCGTGTCTGTGTGTGGGGACATGTACCAGGCAGTACTGGTCCGTGTCTGTGTGGGGGCACATGTACCAGGCAGTACTGGTCCGTGTCTGTGTGGGGGGGACACATGTACCAGGCAGTACTGGTCCGTGTCTGTGTGTGGGGACATGTACCAGGCAGTACTGGTTCGTGTCTGTGTGTGGACACATGTACCAGGCAGTACTGGTCCGTGTCTGTGTGTGGACACATGTACCAGGCAGTACTGGTCCGTGTGTCTGTGTGGGGACACATGTACCAGGCAGTACTGGTCCGTGTCTGTGTGGGGACACATGTACCAGGCAGTACTGGTCCGTGTCTGTGTGGGGACACATGTACCAGGCAGTACTGGTCCGTGTCTGTGTGTTGGACACATGTACCAGGCAGTACTGGTCCGTGTGTGTGTGGGGACATGTACCAGGCAGTACTGGTCCGTGTCTGTGTGGGGGCACATGTACCAGGCAGTACTGGTCCGTGTCTGTGTGTGTGGGCACATGTACCAGGCAGTACTGGTCCGTGTCTGTGTGGGGGCACATGTACCAGGCAGTACTGGTCCGTGTCTGTGTGGGGGACACATGTACCAGGCAGTACTGGTCCGTGTCTGTGTGGGGGACATGTACCAGGCAGTACTGGTCCGTGTCTGTGTGGGACATGTACCAGGCAGTACTGGTCCGTGTCTGTGTGTGGGGACATGTACCAGGCAGTACTGGTCCGTGTCTGTGTGTGGGCACATGTACCAGGCAGTACTGGTCCGTGTCTGTGTGGGGACACATGTACCAGGCAGTACTGGTCCGTGTCTGTGTGTGGGGACATGTACCAGGCAGTACTGGTCCGTGTGTCTGTGTGTGGGCACATGTACCAGGCAGTACTGGTCCGTGTCTGTGTGTGTGGGCACATGTACCAGGCAGTACTGGTCCGTGTCTGTGTGTGGGGACACATGTACCAGGCAGTACTGGTCCGTGTCTGTGTGGGGACATGTACCAGGCAGTACTGGTCCGTGTCTGTGTGTGGGGACACATGTACCAGGCAGTACTGGTCCGTGTCTGTGTGGGGACATGTACCAGGCAGTACTGGTCCGTGTCTGTGTGGGGACACATGTACCAGGCAGTACTGGTCCGTGTCTGTGTGGGGACACATGTACCAGGCAGTACTGGTCCGTGTCTGTGTGTGGGGACACATGTACCAGGCAGTACTGGTCCGTGTCTGTGTGGGGACACATGTACCAGGCAGTACTGGTCCGTGTCTGTGTGGGGACATGTACCAGGCAGTACTGGTCCGTGTCTGTGTGGGGACATGTACCAGGCAGTACTGGTCCGTGTCTGTGTGGGGAACATGTACCAGGCAGTACTGGTCCGTGTCTGTGTGGGGGGGACACATGTACCAGGCAGTACTGGTCCGTGTCTGTGTGTGGGGACATGTACCAGGCAGTACTGGTCCGTGTCTGTGTGGGGACACATGTACCAGGCAGTACTGGTCCGTGTCTGTGTGGGGACACATGTACCAGGCAGTACTGGTCCGTGTCTGTGTGGGGACACATGTACCAGGCAGTACTGGTCCGTGTCTGTGTGGGGACACATGTACCAGGCAGTACTGGTCCGTGTCTGTGTGGGGACACATGTACCAGGCAGTACTGGTCCGTGTCTGTGTGGGGAACATGTACCAGGCAGTACTGGTCCGTGTCTGTGTGGGGACACATGTACCAGGCAGTACTGGTCCGTGTCTGTGTGTGTGGGCACATGTACCAGGCAGTACTGGTCCGTGTCTGTGTGGGGGGCACATGTACCAGGCAGTACTGGTCCGTGTCTGTGTGGGGGGACACATGTACCAGGCAGTACTGGTCCGTGTCTGTGTGGGGGACATGTACCAGGCAGTACTGGTCCGTGTCTGTGTGGGGACATGTACCAGGCAGTACTGGTCCGTGTCTGTGTGTGGGGACACATGTACCAGGCAGTACTGGTCCGTGTCTGTGTGGGGACATGTACCAGGCAGTACTGGTCCGTGTCTGTGTGGGGACATGTACCAGGCAGTACTGGTCCGTGTCTGTGTGTGGGACATGTACCAGGCAGTACTGGTCCGTGTCTGTGTGTGGGCACATGTACCAGGCAGTACTGGTCCGTGTCTGTGTGTGGGCACATGTACCAGGCAGTACTGGTCCGTGTCTGTGTGTGGGGACATGTACCAGGCAGTACTGGTCCGTGTCTGTGTGGGGGCACATGTACCAGGCAGTACTGGTCCGTGTCTGTGTGGGGGGACACATGTACCAGGCAGTACTGCCTGGTCATGTCCCCACACACACAGACACGGACCAGTACTGCCTGGTACATGTGTCCCCCCACACAGACACGGACCAGTACTGCCTGGTACATGTGCCCCCACACAGACACGGACCAGTACTGCCTGGTACATGTCCCCACACACAGACACGGACCAGTACTGCCTGGTACATGTGCCCCACACACAGACACGGACCAGTACTGCCTGGTACATGTGCCCACACACAGACACGGACCAGTACTGCCTGGTACATGTCCCCACACACAGACACGGACCAGTACTGCCTGGTACATGTCCCCACACAGACACGGACCAGTACTGCCTGGTACATGTCCCCACACAGACACGGACCAGTACTGCCTGGTACATGTGTCCCACACACAGACACGGACCAGTACTGCCTGGTACATGTGTCCCCACACAGACACGGACCAGTACTGCCTGGTACATGTCCCCCACACAGACACGGACCAGTACTGCCTGGTACATGTGTCCCCCCCACACAGACACGGACCAGTACTGCCTGGTACATGTGCCCCCCACACAGACACGGACCAGTACTGCCTGGTACATGTGCCCACACACAGACACGGACCAGTACTGCCTGGTACATGTGCCCCCACACACAGACACGGACCAGTACTGCCTGGTACATGTTCCCCACACAGACACGGACCAGTACTGCCTGGTACATGTGTCCCACACACAGACACGGACCAGTACTGCCTGGTACATGTGTCCCCACACAGACACGGACCAGTACTGCCTGGTACATGTGTCCCCACACAGACACGGACCAGTACTGCCTGGTACATGTGTCCCCACACAGACACGGACCAGTACTGCCTGGTACATGTGTCCCACACACAGACACGGACCAGTACTGCCTGGTACATGTCCCCACACACACGACACGGACCAGTACTGCCTGGTACATGTGTCCCCCCCCACACAGACACGGACCAGTACTGCCTGGTACATGTTCCCCACACAGACACGGACCAGTACTGCCTGGTACATGTCCCCACACAGACACGGACCAGTACTGCCTGGTACATGTCCCCACACAGACACGGACCAGTACTGCCTGGTACATGTGTCCCCACACAGACACGGACCAGTACTGCCTGGTACATGTCCCCACACACAGACACGGACCAGTACTGCCTGGTACATGTGTCCCCACACAGACACGGACCAGTACTGCCTGGTACATGTGTCCCCCACACAGACACGGACCAGTACTGCCTGGTACATGTCCCCACACAGACACGGACCAGTACTGCCTGGTACATGTGTCCCCACACACAGACACGGACCAGTACTGCCTGGTACATGTCCCCACACAGACACGGACCAGTACTGCCTGGTACATGTGTCCCCACACACAGACACGGACCAGTACTGCCTGGTACATGTGCCCCACACACAGACACGGACCAGTACTGCCTGGTACATGTGCCCACACACAGACACACGGACCAGTACTGCCTGGTACATGTCCCCACACACAGACACGGACCAGTACTGCCTGGTACATGTGTCCCCACACAGACACGGACCAGTACTGCCTGGTACATGTGCCCACACACAGACACGGACCAGTACTGCCTGGTACATGTCCCCACACACAGACACGGACCAGTACTGCCTGGTACATGTCCCCACACAGACACGGACCAGTACTGCCTGGTACATGTCCCCCACACAGACACGGACCAGTACTGCCTGGTACATGTGTCCCCCACACAGACACGGACCAGTACTGCCTGGTACATGTGCCCCCCACACAGACACGGACCAGTACTGCCTGGTACATGTGCCCACACACACAGACACGGACCAGTACTGCCTGGTACATGTGCCCCCACACACAGACACGGACCAGTACTGCCTGGTACATGTTCCCCACACACACACGGACCAGTACTGCCTGGTACATGTGTCCAACACACAGACACGGACCAGTACTGCCTGGTACATGTGTCCCCACACAGACACGGACCAGTACTGCCTGGTACATGTGTCCCCACACAGACACGGACCAGTACTGCCTGGTACATGTCCCCACACAGACACGGACCAGTACTGCCTGGTACATGTGTCCACACACAGACACGGACCAGTACTGCCTGGTACATGTGTCCACACACAGACACGGACCAGTACTGCCTGGTACATGTCCCCACACACACAGACACGGACCAGTACTGCCTGGTACATGTGTCCCCCCCCACACAGACACGGACCAGTACTGCCTGGTACATGTGCCCCCACACAGACACGGACCAGTACTGCCTGGTACATGTCCCCACACACACAGACACGGACCAGTACTGCCTGGTACATGTGCCCCACACACAGACACGGACCAGTACTGCCTGGTACATGTGCCCACACACAGACACGGACCAGTACTGCCTGGTACATGTCCCCCACACAGACACGGACCAGTACTGCCTGGTACATGTGTCCCCACACAGACACGGACCAGTACTGCCTGGTACATGTGCCCCACACAGACACGGACCAGTACTGCCTGGTACATGTCCCCACACACAGACACGGACCAGTACTGCCTGGTACATGTCCCCACACAGACACGGACCAGTACTGCCTGGTACATGTCCCCCACACAGACACGGACCAGTACTGCCTGGTACATGTGTCCCCACACACAGACACGGACCAGTACTGCCTGGTACATGTGCCCCCCACACAGACACGGACCAGTACTGCCTGGTACATGTGCCCCACACACAGACACGGACCAGTACTGCCTGGTACATGTGCCCCACACACAGACACGGACCAGTACTGCCTGGTACATGTCCCCACACAGACACGGACCAGTACTGCCTGGTACATGTGTCCCCCACACAGACACGGACCAGTACTGCCTGGTACATGTCCCCACACAGACACGGACCAGTACTGCCTGGTACATGTCCCCACACAGACACGGACCAGTACTGCCTGGTACATGTGTCCCCACACACAGACACGGACCAGTACTGCCTGGTACATGTCCCCACACAGACACGGACCAGTACTGCCTGGTACATGTCCCCCACACAGACACGGACCAGTACTGCCTGGTACATGTGTCCCCCCACACAGACACGGACCAGTACTGCCTGGTACATGTGCCCCCACACAGACACGGACCAGTACTGCCTGGTACATGTGCCCACCACACAGACACGGACCAGTACTGCCTGGTACATGTGCCCCACACACAGACACGGACCAGTACTGCCTGGTACATGTTCCCCACACAGACACGGACCAGTACTGCCTGGTACATGTGTCCAACACACAGACACGGACCAGTACTGCCTGGTACATGTGTCCCCACACAGACACGGACCAGTACTGCCTGGTACATGTGTCCCCACACAGACACGGACCAGTACTGCCTGGTACATGTGTCCACAAACAGACACGGACCAGTACTGCCTGGTACATGTCCCCACACACACAGACACGGACCAGTACTGCCTGGTACATGTGTCCCCCCCCACACAGACACGAACCAGTACTGCCTGGTACATGTGCCCCCACACAGACACGGACCAGTACTGCCTGGTACATGTCCCCACACACACAGACACGGACCAGTACTGCCTGGTACATGTGTCCACACACACAGACACGGACCAGTACTGCCTGGTACATGTCCCCACACAGACACGGACCAGTACTGCCTGGTACATGTCCCCACACAGACACGGACCAGTACTGCCTGGTACATGTCCCCACACAGACACGGACCAGTACTGCCTGGTACATGTCCCCACACAGACACGGACCAGTACTGCCTGGTACATGTCCCCACACAGACACGGACCAGTACTGCCTGGTACATGTGTCCCCACACAGACACGGACCAGTACTGCCTGGTACATGTCCCCACACAGACACGGACCAGTACTGCCTGGTACATGTGTCCCCACACACAGACACGGACCAGTACTGCCTGGTACATGTGCCCCACACACAGACACGGACCAGTACTGCCTGGTACATGTGCCCACACACAGACACGGACCAGTACTGCCTGGTACATGTCCCCACACACAGACACGGACCAGTACTGCCTGGTACATGTGTCCCCACACAGACACGGACCAGTACTGCCTGGTACATGTGCCCACACACAGACACGGACCAGTACTGCCTGGTACATGTCCCCACACACAGACACGGACCAGTACTGCCTGGTACATGTCCCCACACAGACACGGACCAGTACTGCCTGGTACATGTCCCCCACACAGACACGGACCAGTACTGCCTGGTACATGTGCCCCCACACAGACACGGACCAGTACTGCCTGGTACATGTGCCCCACACACAGACACGGACCAGTACTGCCTGGTACATGTGCCCCCACACACAGACACGGACCAGTACTGCCTGGTACATGTTCCCCACACACACACGGACCAGTACTGCCTGGTACATGTGTCCACACACAGACACGGACCAGTACTGCCTGGTACATGTGTCCCCACACAGACACGGACCAGTACTGCCTGGTACATGTGTCCCCACACAGACACGGACCAGTACTGCCTGGTACATGTGTCCCCACACAGACACACGGACCAGTACTGCCTGGTACATGTGTCCACACACACAGACACGGACCAGTACTGCCTGGTACATGTGTCCCCCCCCACACAGACACGGACCAGTACTGCCTGGTACATGTGCCCCCACACAGACACGGACCAGTACTGCCTGGTACATGTCCCCACACACACACAGACACGGACCAGTACTGCCTGGTACATGTGTCCCACACACACAGACACGGACCAGTACTGCCTGGTACATGTCCCCACACAGACACGGACCAGTACTGCCTGGTACATGTCCCCACACAGACACGGACCAGTACTGCCTGGTACATGTCCCCACACAGACACGGACCAGTACTGCCTGGTACATGTCCCCACACAGACACGGACCAGTACTGCCTGGTACATGTCCCCACACAGACACGGACCAGTACTGCCTGGTACATGTGTCCCCACACAGACACGGACCAGTACTGCCTGGTACATGTCCCCACACAGACACGGACCAGTACTGCCTGGTACATGTCCCCACACAGACACGGACCAGTACTGCCTGGTACATGTGTCCCCACACAGACACGGACCAGTACTGCCTGGTACATGTGTCCCCCCACACAGACACGGACCAGTACTGCCTGGTACATGTGTCCCCACACACAGACACGGACCAGTACTGCCTGGTACATGTGTCCCCACACACAGACACGGACCAGTACTGCCTGGTACATGTGTCCCCACACACAGACACGGACCAGTACTGCCTGGTACATGTGTCCCCACACACAGACACGGACCAGTACTGCCTGGTACATGTGTCCCCACACAGACACGGACCAGTACTGCCTGGTACATGTGTCCCCACACACAGACACGGACCAGTACTGCCTGGTACATGTGTCCCCACACACAGACACGGACCAGTACTGCCTGGTACATGTCCCCACACAGACACGGACCAGTACTGCCTGGTACATGTGTCCCCACACAGACACGGACCAGTACTGCCTGGTACATGTCCCCACACAGACACGGACCAGTACTGCCTGGTACATGTCCCCACACAGACACGGACCAGTACTGCCTGGTACATGTGTCCCCACACACAGACACGGACCAGTACTGCCTGGTACATGTCCCCACACAGACACGGACCAGTACTGCCTGGTACATGTGTCCCCACACACAGACACGGACCAGTACTGCCTGGTACATGTGTCCCCACACAGACACGGACCAGTACTGCCTGGTACATGTGCCCCACACAGACACGGACCAGTACTGCCTGGTACATGTCCCCACACAGACACGGACCAGTACTGCCTGGTACATGTGTCCCCACACACAGACACGGACCAGTACTGCCTGGTACATGTGCCCCACACAGACACGGACCAGTACTGCCTGGTACATGTCCCCACACAGACACGGACCAGTACTGCCTGGTACATGTCCCCACACACACACGGACCAGTACTGCCTGGTATGTGCCCCACACAGACACGGACCAGTACTGCCTGGTACATGTCCCCACACAGACACGGACCAGTACTGCCTGGTACATGTGTCCCCACACAGACACGGACCAGTACTGCCTGGTACATGTCCCCACACAGACACGGACCAGTACTGCCTGGTACATGTGTCCCCACACACACACGGACCAGTACTGCCTGGTACATGTCCCCACACAGACACGGACCAGTACTGCCTGGTACATGTGTCCCACACACAGACACGGACCAGTACTGCCTGGTACATGTGCCCACACACACAGACACGGACCAGTACTGCCTGGTACATGTGCCCACACACAGACACGGACCAGTACTGCCTGGTACATGTCCCCACACACAGACACGGACCAGTACTGCCTGGTACATGTGTCACACACAGACACGGACCAGTACTGCCTGGTACATGTGTCCCCACACAGACACGGACCAGTACTGCCTGGTACATGTCCCCCCACACAGACACGGACCAGTACTGCCTGGTACATGTCCCCCCCCACACAGACACGGACCAGTACTGCCTGGTACATGTGCCCCCACACAGACACGGACCAGTACTGCCTGGTACATGTCCCCACACAGACACGGACCAGTACTGCCTGGTACATGTGCCCACACACACAGACACGGACCAGTACTGCCTGGTACATGTGCCCACACACACACACGGACCAGTACTGCCTGGTACATGTCCCCACACAGACACGGACCAGTACTGCCTGGTACATGTCCCCACACAGACACGGACCAGTACTGCCTGGTACATGTCCCCACACAGACACGGACCAGTACTGCCTGGTACATGTGTCCCCACACAGACACGGACCAGTACTGCCTGGTACATGTCCCCACACAGACACGGACCAGTACTGCCTGGTACATGTCCCCCCACACAGACACGGACCAGTACTGCCTGGTACATGTGTCCCCCCACACAGACAAGGACCAGTACTGCCTGGTACATGTCCCCACTCACAGACACGGACCAGTACTGCCTGGTACATGTGCCCACACACACAGACACGGACCAGTACTGCCTGGTACATGTGCCCCCACACACAGACACGGACCAGTACTGCCTGGTACATGTTCCCCCACACAGACACGGACCAGTACTGCCTGGTACATGTGTCCCCACACAGACACGGACCAGTACTGCCTGGTACATGTGTCCCACACAGACACGGACCAGTACTGCCTGGTACATGTGTCCCCACACAGACACGGACCAGTACTGCCTGGTACATGTGTCCCCACACAGACACGGACCAGTACTGCCTGGTACATGTGTCCCACACAGACACGGACCAGTACTGCCTGGTACATGTGTCCCACACACAGACACGGACCAGTACTGCCTGGTACATGTGCCCCACACACAGACACGGACCAGTACTGCCTGGTACATGTCCCCCCCCACACAGACACGGACCAGTACTGCCTGGTACATGTCCCCCACACAGACACGGACCAGTACTGCCTGGTACATGTCCCCACACACAGACACGGACCAGTACTGCCTGGTACATGTCCCCACACAGACACGGACCAGTACTGCCTGGTACATGTCCCCACACAGACACGGACCAGTACTGCCTGGTACATGTCCCCACACAGACACGGACCAGTACTGCCTGGTACATGTCCCCACACAGACACGGACCAGTACTGCCTGGTACATGTGTCCCCACACAGACACGGACCAGTACTGCCTGGTACATGTGTCCCCACACACAGACACGGACCAGTACTGCCTGGTACATGTCCCCACACAGACACGGACCAGTACTGCCTGGTACATGTGTCCCCACACAGACACGGACCAGTACTGCCTGGTACATGTGTCCCCACACAGACACGGACCAGTACTGCCTGGTACATGTGTCCCCACACACAGACACGGACCAGTACTGCCTGGTACATGTGCCCCACACAGACACGGACCAGTACTGCCTGGTACATGTGTCCCCAACACAGACACGGACCAGTACTGCCTGGTACATGTCCCCACACAGACACGGACCAGTACTGCCTGGTACATGTGTCCCCACACAGACACGGACCAGTACTGCCTGGTACATGTCCCCACACAGACACGGACCAGTACTGCCTGGTACATGTGTCCCCACACAGACACGGACCAGTACTGCCTGGTACATGTGCCCACACACAGACACGGACCAGTACTGCCTGGTACATGTCCCCACACACAGACACGGACCAGTACTGCCTGGTACATGTCCCCACACAGACACGGACCAGTACTGCCTGGTACATGTCCCCCCCACAGACACGGACCAGTACTGCCTGGTACATGTCCCCCCACACAGACACGGACCAGTACTGCCTGGTACATGTCCCCCCACACAGACACGGACCAGTACTGCCTGGTACATGTGCCCACACACACAGACACGGACCAGTACTGCCTGGTACATGTGCCCCCACACACAGACACGGACCAGTACTGCCTGGTACATGTTCCCCACACAGACACGGACCAGTACTGCCTGGTACATGTGTCCCCACACAGACACGGACCAGTACTGCCTGGTACATGTGTCCCCACAGACACGGACCAGTACTGCCTGGTACATGTGTCCCCACACAGACACGACCAGTACTGCCTGGTACATGTGTCCCCACACAGACACGGACCAGTACTGCCTGGTACATGTGTCCCCCACACACACGGACCAGTACTGCCTGGTACATGTGTCCCCACACAGACACGGACCAGTACTGCCTGGTACATGTCCCCACACACACAACACGGACCAGTACTGCCTGGTACATGTGTCCCCCCCACACAGACACGGACCAGTACTGCCTGGTACATGTCCCCACACAGACACGGACCAGTACTGCCTGGTACATGTCCCCACACA
>WNGS01112472.1:0-13998 GCA_020271785.1 Procambarus virginalis | reverse complement strand
ATTTGTCGGAATACACTTTAAACCTCAGGAATCTTGGACCAGACGATGCACCTTAAGATTCCCGAAGGGAACATCGATCATAAATGTTTTATTAAAACGATACGGAAGACCTGTAGTTACTTCATACAGAAAAATAGAAAAAGTGGATTTTGCAGTTAAGAAGGCGCACTTGGATTTGGAATTTCTACAAACCTGTAAGGTGCATCGTCTGGTCCCAAGATTCCTGAGGTTTAAAGTGTATTCCGACAAATTTGCATTGACAAGTGAATATAATTCTTGGCTACTAAGATTGCTGGACTTTGAAATTTCTGAAAAGCAGAAGCGGGTAAACAAGTTGAAAAGTGAATTGCATGTGAACTTGGAGAAATTCAAGATCTTGGTTTCCTGGGTTGATTTTGCATCCTTGAAATGTAAATATGAAAGTTATAATGATAAAAGGGTTGAAAAATGTAGACTTATTCATGGGAAGAAATTGAGGAACTTAGGTATACCTTCATTTAACTCAGTGGACCCTGATAAGGTGGTTTTTAATTTTTCAAAGAGAATTTTGTCTCCCGTCGAGAAAGAACTTCTCTCTCTGGGGTTAGACTTCGGGTTGACGTGTAAAAAACCTAAATTTGTTAATCATTTTTTAGGTTTTGAGCGGTTATGTAATACATTGAAAACTTGTACCCTAAGGACTGGTACAAATTATAGTTGGACCAGTATCATCAGTACTGTTTCTTCCTTAGCACATGAAGTATTTAATGATTTTGGTAAATATAAATCTACATTCCCCCCATTCGACAAAAGAAAATTGGATTGTATTATTGGCTTAAAGAAGGATAGGAGCATTTGTATTACTAGACCAGATAAAGGTAGGGGTATAGTGGTTTTAGACAAGTTAGACTATGTAAATAAGGTGGAAAGGTTGTTAGAAGACCCCTCTAAATTTAAGTGCGTTGATATAGACCCCTTTTCGTATATTTTAAAATGTGAGGATAAACTAAATAGAGTTTTAAGAGGTCTGAAAGACTGTCTTTTTGATTATACAAAATTGCTTGCAACTGGCTCTAAGCCAGGCATCTTATATGGGTTACCTAAAGTTCATAAAACGGGTATACCGATTCGTCCTATTTTATCAGCGATTGGCACTTTTAATTATAAACTGGCAAAGTTTCTGGTTCCATTATTAGAACCATTAACGCATAATGAATTTACTGTGAGAAATTCTCAGGATTTTGTAAAGGAACTTTCCTCTTTAAATTTTGAGTTCCCAACTATAATGGCCAGTTTCGATGTTGAATCACTTTTTACTAATATTCCTCTGTTGGAAACCATTGATATTTGTATAAATCAGCTATTTGCTGACACTAATTTAGTGTCTGGGTTTTGTAGTAAAATATTCAGACGGTTGTTAGAATTAGCGGTTAAAGACTCTGTCTTTATGTTTAATAATAAATATTATAAACAAATCGATGGAGTAGCAATGGGGTCTCCCTTAGGTCCTGCACTCGCTAATGCGTTTTTGAGTTTTCATGAAACAAATTGGCTTGATAAATGTCCTTTGGCCTTTAAACCAGTCTTGTACAGGAGATATGTAGATGACACTTTTTTGTTATTTAGGGACCAATGTCATATTGAGAAATTTAGAGAATATCTTAATGCACAACATAGTAATATACGTTTCACTGCGGAGCGTGAAGTGGATAATTCATTATCGTTTCTTGATGTCAAAGTGAACAACCTTAATGGGTTCAACACTAATGTTTTTAGAAAACCAACTTTTACTGGGTTAGGTTTAAATTTTAATTCTTTTGTTCCTGATATTTTTAAGAAAAATGCAATTAATACTTTACTGAATAGGGCCTTTGTTTTATGTTCTAATTGGAATAACTTTGATCAAGAAATTAATTTTCTTGTGAAATTTTTTTCAAACAATGGTTATCCTTTACATATGATTTATACTTTTATAAGGAATTTCGTAAATAAGAAGTTTCACCCATCGTGTAGGATTGCTACAGTAGAAAGGGATATTAAATATATTAAATTACCATTCTATGGCACGATTAGTTTTTCTGTAAGGAGTCGTTTGAGGAAAATGTTGCAGCATTGTTATCCTCAAGTAGACTTTAGATTTATCTTTGTCAACACTAATACCATAGGCTCTTATTTTAAATTTAAAGATAAAGTGCCTACCCCCCTGTGCTCTAGTGTCGTATATATGTATAATTGTTCCAGCTGTAATGCTGGATATATCGGGAGTTCCATTCGGAACTTTAAGATTAGGATACTTGAGCACCGGGGAGTTTCTTTTAGGACTGGATTACCATTGTCTAAACCAGCATTTTCGGAGATTAGAAACCATTGTTATGAGTTTAATCATTCTCTGCTGGAATCTGATTTTAAAATTTTGGACACTTGTATAAATGGCCAGTCAGATTTGAGAATAATGGAATCCTTATATATAAAGGAGCTGCGGCCTTTATTAAATAGCAACCTTTCGGCTGTTCAATTGTACACTGTGTAGTGCACAGTAGGCCCTGTAATTTGCTTTATAGTTCATTCTGGTAGTTTAATTTTATTATAATTTTGTTTTAGTCTACCATGTTTTTGCCTTTTCTTACTTATTTCGGGCTTGACATTGTACATTATTATAATCTTTTTATTTAGGATACATATACATTTTTTGTTATTTAGTTTTATTTAATATTTGAGTTTTTATACGATTTTGAGTAGTATTTTATAATTGTCGCTTACTCTGTTTGTATTTTTATATACATTTTTTGTAGATTTGTAGTCATGATATGAATATTTGTTATAGTGTTTAGTATATATGTGGTAGCTATCAAGTCTCATTCCAGTTGATCACTTCACGTAAGTTTAATAGTATGGTTTGTTGTAGTAGTTATAAAATTCTTGTTGTAATTGAATGTTTTTTGAATTAGCTTTTATCTATGTGACAGTTAATAAGTTTTATTTGTATTGATCACTTTAAGTAAGCTTAAGTGTTTTGTTTTTTAATAATTTTCCTTTCTTTGATAGGCAGTCATATTCAGTATGAGTTCTTTGTTTTGCCTCTTATTTGATTGTGATTTCTATTTTCTTTTAGATCTGATGATGAATACAAGAAGTATTCGAAACGTTATGCATTTTAAAGTAAAGAATCTGAAACAAGATGTTCAGTATATCCTTGGTTTTCCTATTTATCTTAAATATATATATATATATATATATATATATATATATATATATATATATATATCTGCATTCGGATGACTGTATATTGCAACGTACGTGAGACCAGTTCAAGAACATGCAGCGTTATCGATGAAGCTTCCACCACTAATAACACACAGTTTGAAGGGCGGCACGTTCCAGAATTACGAGGGATGGCGGATATGAAGCAAAATTGAAAGTGCTAGACCAATCGTCGCTATTAAAATAAAACAGAGATGAAACATGTTAGAGACATAAAAGGTTTAGAGGGAATAACATTGTGAAAAAATATATAATGTATACAATAAATACCATGACTGCAACGCTAAGAAACAGATAACCCGGAGGCTCCATGGAGCTTTACCAGGCTGATATGCTAATGTCAGACTTTGGCATCAGTCATGTGTATGGAGTTCTGGGGCCTACCGGGGACCACGGCCAGAACCTGGCCCCCTCAGAGAGGCAAGGTGAGTAATGGCCTATAGAAACCCCCGTGTTGTTGGAAGCATTCTATATCTGCCATCAACCGGGTCAAGCATCCAGAAAGGTAAGCATTCCAAAACAAACCCCTATTCTGGTTAAAATTGCTACCAAAAGCCGAACTAGTGGATAGAACTCCCCAACAGAAAACAAGCAAACTAGTATGACGTCACACGTCACCGCGCCGCTGTCTGCGCAGGTTCCCTCCCCGGGAGGGGGAAGGGGGAGCCCCAGACCTCTCACGCCGGCTATCCACCCATCAGTTCTAAGGCTGGATGTCAAAACACGCGAAAAACCGCCGATCGGAGGGAGGGAGGGTTTCCGGGGGAGCCTCTGGGTCTCACCCAGAAAATGGCGTTTCTTTACATTCAACGCTGGTTTTCTGGGGGATCCCCGTCGGCTCCCCGGAGCTAAATACCGATAGAGAAAGGTCAAAGGGAAGGAACCGGGAGGCGGACACCACGCACCCCTCAACGGAAGCGAGACAACCGGCAGCCAACGCTAACCCAAGGCGACACAGCCCAAAAAAGGGCCTGGGAACAACACGAGACAACGACCAGCAAGGCCCCTGGACGAACACCAAAGATCCTTGCCCGAATGACATCAAGGATACGCCGCATAGACGGCAGCTCGAGCAGCGAAGCCACGAACGCCACAGGCATAGGGAAAGAACACAGGCAAGCTAGTCGCAAGAACATGGCTGACAACCCAGGACACCGTCACCCGCGAACAGGGAAGAATGGAACCGGATCAACTCAAAGCACGCCCTGGACACAAAGGCCGTGGCACGCAAATAACAGCAAAGTGCCGCCACTGAACAAAACACGACACACCCCCGGCCCTACCAACCAAATCACCAATAACACAAGGACCCCTCCGGAAAGCAGCAGCCCCCTACCGTGCCAGAAAAGATGGAGAATGCTGCCACCGAACAACCAAAACGCCAAAACCGAAGGAATAGAAAAACCCCTGCGGAGGAGCAAGAAGCCCAGTCACCCGACTCCCCAGAGGCAAACGCTAACAGGAAAAGGAGCTGACGAAAAAACAAACCGGAACCGAAGGGGCACCACCAACCCAGGAGAAGACAGAGCACACTTACCAGAAACCAGGACGGTTCAAGCGGCGCACAAACAGGCCGGAAGTGAAATAAAGCACGAGACAGCGTACTAACGGTGCAGAAGCAACACCAAGAACGGAAGAAAGCTGAAGTGGCTCCGCGAGCGCCGCACAAACGAGGCGACAGTACGTGGCAAGACGACGGCCCCCAACCCCCCAGAAAAAACCAAGCCGACGCTAACAACTGTAGCCACCTAAGAAGGGACAGGAGGAAAAGGAAGGACCGCCAAAATAACCCATACTACCACCAAGAAGAAGTACGCAGGTGGGACACCTACCACTAAGCCACCTGACCACCAACCGGAGGTGAGACACGCGAAGCAGAACGTAAGCAGCCCCAACAAGGCACCTCCGAGTGCAGGAAAAGGCGGAGTCGCAGGAAGATCTCGGGCGCGACCACCAAAGTCCAGGTGGTACAAAGGAGATGGAACGTCTGCCGAACAGAAAACTCCCAATGCAAGCAAGCCCGCCAGGAGATCAGAAATAACGGGTCCAATGCAAGACATGGCAAGACCCTGAAAAACCAACCGGCAGGGCAAGCCAGGAAAGCCGAAGAAAGCGTAAGGGTTCCCACCAGAACAGTACCCGAACCAAAGGGTACGAGCAATGAAAACAGACCAAGACACATAAGTGCACTATAGTACACAGGCTGAAATAACGGCCAAGAAGCCAAGGAACGCATGAAGAACACCCCTGCAGCAGAGGAGGAAACAAAGGGAATGCACAAGGAAGGGAAGCGGTAAAAACCGACCCCCCCCCCCCCATAGCAGCAAGAGCATGCAAAACCGACCAAAGGAAATGCCAAGGAAGCGACTGGGGAAAAGCAGGATGAAAAGAGCCAAAGCTCAAACCCCAGGAAATAACCAGGGGTGGATAATCAGGCAGGGACAGGATCCCACGCACATGAAAGGTCCAAGCCAGGGACCCGAAGACCACGAAAATTAACAAGCAAATCCCCAGACGCAAACCCAAGACACAAAACAGCAGCAAAGTGCCACACCACAACCGGACACAGGAAAAAGGACACCCACCACAAAAACACGTTACCAATGCACACGTGCAGCAGCAACGTGCAACACGCAACATGTAAGTAGCAACCTGCTTCTGCAAAGGCAGAGAACAGTGTAGGCAGACCCCAGACAGGGCCAACGGAAACACGACAGAACCCAGCAGGCCCAAGAACCAGCACACCCGGTGACCGACGGCGGAGATACCAGCCCGATACCTGCTGGATGGGGTTCAGGGAGTTCACTTACTCCCCAAGCCTGGCCTGAGGCTAGGCTTGACTAGGGAGCGGTTGGCCCACCAGGCTGTTGCTTGGAGCAGCCCGCAGGCCCACATACCCACCACAGCCAGAATGGGCCGGAACCTCTATCCGAAAACAGGCTAATGTTCCTTGGAAGTCCACGGATGTACCGGCAATACGGCGGATGCTCACAGGTAGGACGTGTAACAACCGCAGACCTCTGATGGTTATACAGTGTTCCCCGATTGTGCCTATGGCACCACTTCACTCCACTGGAACTATCACGCAAGATCTTCCATACAGGCGGGACCCAAGAGCCAGAGCTCAAACCGCACAAGCACAACCAGGAGAGCCCTACCAGGTGAGTACATAACCAGCACCACAACCCACACACCTCATAACACGAAGATGTGGGTCCCCTGAATGACACTAGCATGGGTACGTTGGACATGGACATGAGTGGGACTGGAAGGGTTGAAAAGGGACAGTCACTGGTGTGCTAACGGTCTCATTCGTACATAAATATACCTAAATAAAGACAGGTAATAAACATCGCATCCATGCAGCGCCCAGCCAAAAGACCCCAGACCACAGAAACTCACCTGTCAAATGGAGGAACGAACGTGTCACGACCCAACAGTGCCCAAAAGATCCTTTGAGCAGCGCTAGGTGAAAAAGCCAGAGCCGGACACGCAGGAGAGCATGGTAGAGGCGAAGGAGGAGGCCCACACCCATGACACAGGGAAAACCCCTGCGTCCTCCCCACAGCTGGAATCTAGGACACCCCCGGAGCGAAGAGGCACATACCGGAGAAAGGGAGAAGACCGAGAGGCAAAGCACCCGAGTAAAAAGGGCGCAAAACACCAGCACTGAAACACAACGGCCAGACCAAAACAAACTCCACGGCGCATGACACGCTGGCCGAACCGCACAACCTGCTCTGCAGGAAGGCGCCAACCAGGACAACTGCACTAGAAAAGTAGCCATAAGAGGAAGCAGTAACAACAAGACCAGCCAACTAAGCAAAGACAAAGAGCCCAAAAGGGAACCCAGCTGGGCCACGAGTAGCCCAACTGGGCTACAAGTAGCCCAATACGGCTGTTACCAGATTGTTCATCACGGCTCGTAACCCTGTACAGCAGCAAGAAACTTGTAGTCTAGGGACAGGACAAAATTGCTGTAATATATAGCGGGTCACCAGTGTAATCACATGATTGGCACAAGCAAGAATAAAGTATTTCTCCCTTAGGACTGAAGAAATATACATAAATTTATATATATATATTCAATAATAGGTACTTACAGATGATCACTATATTTCACTTATTACAACAAACAATATATACTGTCTCTCCCAGAACAAATAACTACTAATGACAAGAAACAAAAACCCAGACTTAACTCCACAAAGATTCTCCTCCGAGTCCTGGCCAGCGACTGACGCTAGTTCCCTCTCTACCCATAAGTCTCTCCCCCCTCCTGCCTCATCGCGGATGCGAGATGGAAAATCAAGACTTTTTAATAGTTAAAACTAATTGAACCACCACTGGTTCTCAAAGTACGCAGGGATACAAATAAACTATAATAGTTACTTTCAAAAATTATAAGTACAATGCCAACTGCTTAATTACCGTATATTATGAAATCAATGAATAGTAAAAGATGACATCTGGAGCTCCCATAACTGAACAGGTCCAGCAAAATCTCTTTCCCGAATCTAACCAGTATTATACGTGTGAAGATGCCACCGCGCTCCTGTACCCACTGACACTTTTTTTTTTTTTTTTGCAGGGATATTCCTGCGCGGGCCCTAAGCCTCTGGCTGGCCCACTAAGTGTTGCTTGTTTCTAGTTTACTTGGGTGGAGTATGAGTATTTATTACTCGTATGGTCGCTTTAGTAAGATGTTGCCATATGTGTTTAACAACTTCTTCTGCTCTGGTGAATTGAAGTTGAAACCTTAATGGGTTCGTAACTGTGCACTGTGTCAGATAATGTACCAGAGGTCTGTCGGGCATTTCTCCACAGTGTTGACATTTCCTCTCATCTTCCGGAACCTGTAAGCCTATTTCCCATGCACATGGGTATCCAAGCCTGATGCGATGTAAGTGTACTTCTGTTGCCCTACTGCTCCCCTTCATTAACATAAGTGGTTCGTAGTTGGTTGAATTCCTGTACCAACCCGCAGATCGAGATGTTGCAACAGCTGAGTTGTGGTCACTGTACAACTTTTGCATTGCTCTGTTTTGAATTACTCGCTTAATCTGTGACAGACTCTGTGGTATGCAAATGTCTACAGTTCTTCTCGTAGTTGCAAGTTTTGCAGCTTCGTCTGCAATGTCATTCCCAACGATTCCCACATGACTTGGCACCCAGTTGAGAAGGACCCGTCGGCCTTGTCGTTTGAGTGTTTGCATTAATGATAGGACAGTTGTGATCAGATGTATGTTATCACATATGCGGTCTTGTTGCAAGGTTTCAATGGCGCCACTGACACTGCCACACCACACGATACTTATAATATATATATATACATATACAGTTAATAGAACAAAAGTTTATTTAAATTTATATACGTATCCAGCTAGGAGTACGTAACACTTCCACCTCCAAGAAAAAAAATGCAATGGATTGAAGATCAATGGCATTTTTCTGAAAGTAAAATGTATGACACTTGATTTATGGTATTAATTACACCAAACATGTAAAAGTAATAAGAACACATTTCTGGACAAAAATGAAAACACTCCAAATATATTCTTACATGAAACTCAGAAATTTCAGTCTTATGACTATGTTCTACATATGTTTCACTGGAGTATGCAAATTTATCTCTCCAGGGTACTATCTCATTTATTTCACTTTGTTTCAGATCATATTTCACACTCCTATCAACATTATCATCATTAGCATGAATAGAACTGTCAATAAAGGTAGCTGCTTTCACACAGTCATCACTGCAATTATTTTCTACATCTGTTTCTACTATTTCTCCGAGATCAGTCCCATATTTCCATATGATCCATTTCCTACATGGTGGAATTTTCCAAGACAGACTCCATTTTCCACGACTCCATTTTTCTGTAGCTGAACTGCTTAATTGAAGCTGACTGGATGTAAAGTAGATTTGAGACTTCTCCTGGGAATGCTCTGACAAAGACATCGGCTCCTCATCACTCTTGATCCTCTGTGGAACACATACTCTCGCCCAATGGATACTAAAATTAAAGAAATTAGCATTAAACCTCACAATTATGTATAAAACTTTCCCATTCATAGAACCTTCCAAACCACAACACACCGACTTAGCAAACCTTTGACCTTCAAACCAAGAAAAACATCCCAAGATAAGTGCAAAAGCTACCTTGCACAGGCATATGCCTAGGCACCATATCTCAATCATAACTCCGAAGACAAGTTCACAATTTCTGAGGGTGAACTTGAACACAACACACACTTTCATCAACCTTCTAGTCTTCCAAAAGACTAACAAGAACATGCCGAAAACTTGACAACCCTCACCATCACTTCCCAAGTGATTTACGTCTGATGACAAACAATCAACCAAGAGGTTTAAGGGTCTTAACATCTTGAAGATGCACAGCAGATTACCTGGGAAACACCCAAGGACAATCTGTAACCCTTCACAATGATTAACACAATGTAGGATAACCTTATCCCCCAACTTGAAATACACACCTGGAGCCTCAAACACCTGCTCCCAAGTATGATTAAATCCTTCACCACCAATATGACTCTGACAGTCAACACCAATATGACTCTGAAAGTCAACACAATATGACTCTGAAAGTCAACACCACTATGACTCTGAAAGTCAACACCAAACTTGAGTGGAACATACACGTTGTTCACTACTCTTGCATCAAAATAAACTGGATCTGAATATAGAGACACTGCTCTAGTATAACTCACCACTTTCTCAGAACAACTGGATGCACAACCTACTTGAGTAAACTCTCTCTGCTCAACCACAAGGCTGGACAAAGATGTCCCACAGTCCATTACTTCACAAGATAATGGCTCCTGCAGAATAAAAGTAGATTTCAACATCCTACACACACTCTGACTTATGTTACACAATGAGAAATACTTACTCCACATGGAATAAGAATCACAACTCACAACTCTCTGCAACTTAGATCCGAATGATACTTTATTACTCTCAATGGTTTTACCAAAAGTTCCTCCCATGACATCTGGAGCTGCTTGGAGTACTGTCTGCTCACAATCAATAAAACTACCAAGTGGGGTCACAGCCTCACAGACAACTGAAGAGGGAGGCTCAATGGGTCTCCATCTACTCGACAGAAGCTGATCCTCTGGCTGATTTCCCACACTCTCCAGAACTGGATCTACAGCACAGACTGTCTCCTTGCTTCTCTCTGAAATCTTAGGGTCAGTTCTACTCAATGCACATAAATTAAAGGAATCTGAAGCGAGCGGGCAAGTAACAGGTAATTTGACCTCCTCCCCTATACTATCACCTTGACTAGGGTGAGGCGGGGCCTCTACAACAGACTTACTCTCGACAACTGATTCTAAACTTGGAGTGAGCGGGAATACTTCTGCCAACCCGACATCTTGTCCTAAACCATTCACTTGGCTAGAATACAATAGAGTCGTGGCTTTTAAGTTTCTCTCAACTCCTGGCACAACTGTCGTAGTGAGCGGGCAAGACACTGGTACATGGACATCCTTTCCCAATTTATTGGAATAAAGCAGAGTCATAGTATCAGGCTTACTCTCAACAACTAGATTGGCCACACAGGAATCTGGAACAACCACATCCCACTTCTCCACTGAAGGGGTACTGGTTACTGGAACAAATGCTTGAGTAACAACAGTAGAACTGACAACTGGATTTATAATAGTACTGACATCAGCACAGGTAGAATGGACAAAACCTTCTACTACAACAGGTTCATTCATAGAACTAACTTCAGCACAGGCAGAATAAACATGGTCTGCAACTGGCTGTTTACACAAACGGGGATCATTCTCACCCACAACATGATTTATGGCCACATCATTACCCAATATAACATCCACACCTGGGATGGGCAACTGTGTACAAACACCCACAGTGCATACACTTGGTGTAATGGTGGATCTTAAAGTAACATCTATCAGAGGTACAGTTTGACATCCTGCAACACTCTGAAGAACAACAAACCTTCCAGTATTATCTCTCTTTTCAACATTAGAAAGTATACTAGCAGAAATTAAGGTTTGGGAAGCACCAGTATCACGAAGAATATTCACCGGCTTCCACTTTCCATCAACACACAAAACTTCACCTGAAGACATATATGGTGAATACTGTTTCACCCAATTGGGGTTTACAGTTACATGTTTATCAGTAAATTTATTTTGCACACCTCTACAATAAATGAGACCAGTTGGTCGTAACTCAGGGTGCAAGATAAAACAGGAATTAATTCCATGGCCTTTTTTCTTACAATGGGAACATGACCTTACAGTGGACACACCTGTAGAACCAACTGTAGGTTTAGAATTAACCTTATTAATATTTGACATTCCTGACAATGAAGTAGCAGGGTTAGGTTTTGTAAGAGAAGAGCTCATGGGAGTAACTGGAGCACTAGGACTGGATTGGTTCTGATAAGGAGTTCTGTGAGCATTATGATTTACTTTACGATTAAACTTAGGTGAATAGGCAGTAAACTGTGCCTTAGTCAACAACTCATGCTCATCAGCGAGCTTTGACAGCTCATAAATGTCTGTTACATTCTTTTGTTCTGCCATAAAAGTAGACAATTTGTCTGGGAGACATGACAATACTTCTTCCATGATAAGAAGGTTCTTTAGAGCATCATACTCTGTTACTGAAAGTGACTTTAACCATCTGTTGCAATAGTTCGTCTTTTGACGAGTAAAATCAGCTATTGTCTGATCACTTACTCTCCTTAGGTTCCTAAACTTTTGCCTGTGTGCCTCTGGATTTAATTGATAAGCATTTAAGATGCTTTTCTTTACAAACTCATAATCAAAACTATTAGCGTCAGGTAGGGATGTAAAACCTCCTGACTACGCCCCTTAAATTGAGACTGCATAATTGCTACCCATTGATCCCTTGGCCAGTTCATACTGATTGCAATCTTATTAAATGTGCAAAGAAAACCTCAGGATCCTCCTCATTAAACTTGGGTAATTCTATATACTTATTCATCCTTATGGGATTATTATCATTATTAATTGAAACATTACTAGTATTTCCATGCCCAGCTGCCATACGCTGTGTTTCAAGTCTAAAGTTAGTGTCAGCCATTTGTTGTAGAATCTCTAATTGCCTAGTGTGTTCTTCGGCTTGTTGCTTCTTTGTTGCTTCTAGTTGCAACTCAATTAAAACTCTCTGTTTTTGTGCCTCAACCTCTAAATGCCTAGTCTCAAGCTCTAATAATTTCTGTTGCTTTTGAGCTTCAATCTCTAATAGTTTCTGTTCCTTTTGAGCTTCAAACTCTAATTGACGAGCTTCTAACTCAAGACGCTTTAACGTCATCTGATCACTCGACTCCTCTCGTAACTCCTCCAGAATTTCTTCGTCTAACTCTCCATTTTCAACAAAATGCATCACAATGACTTTCACCATTTGGGCTTTAACCATTCTATTGTTGGCGGTCAAATCCAATTGATTTGCCATGTGCACTAACTCAGACTTTTTTAGGCTCTTAATTCCTCAAAGTCTGGATGAGCCAACAACGTCGAAACTTTATCCTCCATCATTACTAACACTTGGCACTTGATTCCAAACAATAATTAACACAATGGCACTGCACTACACTTCACTGTAAAATTTTTACAACACTGAAAATTCGCTTGGCCTCACTGCACAATCAAATATTAGGATGACTTACCTCAAAATCGTGAAACGTTGTTACTTGACACACAGGAAGGCTTGCATGGCACACGGAATAGTTATTAGCAGAAACACAGACACTTTAACACACTGGTACCTAGGAAGGCAAGGTTAGATTAGCAAAGTTAAGTTTAAGTGGGAACAATATTTCCCGGCACAGGCCCCATAACTATGTTACCAGATCGTTCATCATGGCTCGTAACCTTGTACAGCAGCAAGAAACTTGTAGTCTAGGGACATGACAAAATTGCTGTAATATATAGCGGGTCACCAGTGTAATCACATGATTGGCACAAGCAAGAATAAAGTATTTCTCCCTTAGGACTGAAGAAATATACTAAATTATATATATATATATATTCAATAATAGGTACTTACAGATGATCACTATATTTCACTTATTACAACAAACAATATATACTGTCTCTCCCAGAACAAATAACTACTAATGACAAGAAACAAAAACCCAGACTTAACTCCACAAAGATTCTCCTCCGAGTCCTGGCCAGCGACTGCCGCTAGTTCCCTCTACCCATAAGTCTCTCCCCCTCCTGCCTCATCCCGGATGCGAGATGGAAATCAAGACTTTTAATAGTTAAAACTAATTGAACCACCACTGGTTCTCAAAGTACGCAGGGATGCAAATAAACTATAATAGTTACTTTCAAAAATTATAAGTACAATGCCAACTGCTTAATTACCGTATATTATGAAAAGTTTATTTAAATTATATACGTATCCAGCTAGGAGTACGTAACAACGGCGACCCGGACTAGGAGCCGACAGACGTTCCAATAATACGGGAAGTAGCGAAAACCTTCCCAAACCCTCGAGACTCAGAAGCAAACACCAGTCTCGAAGGACACAAAGGCACAGTTGCACCCGAGACCAGAAGTCATGTAGAACCCCAAGAACGGGAAAACATGATGAAGACACCGTCCCGAAAAGGGGGGAGCATCCACCCACAGGACGGAGCTAACCGACTCAAAAGGCCAAGGAACCGAACCTGGGGAGGGGTTGATGCAACAACAACAAGTACGGCGAGTGGGGAGGAAAAACCC
>WNGS01112471.1:0-18891 GCA_020271785.1 Procambarus virginalis | reverse complement strand
GTATGCTTGGCCACGCAGACCTATGCGGCTGATGCCTTATCACTCTTGATACTGTGGCTTGCAGGAAGACAGGGTCTCTGGCGTGGATATTCCCCCACCAGTCTTGTCGTTATCTCTGATCATTTCCTGACCAGAATTTCCTCTCCCAGTTGATATCTTGCTATGCTCCTGCTCCGTCTATTCTCCTTTTTCTACTATGCATACATCTCCACACATTTTGTGTTGGGGTTATTACCCAACTTCTCACCCAACCATTGTTCGACCCATTCCATCAGCTTGTCCTAGTGTTCTCTGAAGCTTCGCCCAGTCCTTTCTGTACTACATACCTTCTCATACTTTTGGGCATTCGTCCGCCAACACCATTGAGAGAAATGCCTCTCTACCCTACGGGGATCATTGTTTTATACATCTTCAGAAACAGCCATAGGATTCTTCCGATTGTCTACAGTAGCCCCTGTGGTTGACATCCTATGGTGACTTTCAACGCCAATTCCGAGAGGTCCTTAGGCTCCTACTCCTTACCGGTAACTTTCACGCCGGCTTCCTATTGCTTAGGTCCCTCCCGTCTTTCCACTGGCATGTCACCTTACACACTATACGTAACACCGCCTGTCTTCTCCAGCTTCATTTTGTACCAGCTCTTATTGCCTGTATGGGTCCATAAGTGCTGTTCCGACAAGTCCCCCGCCCTGCTATTTCTTGAAACGACGAGTACGCCTAGATTTATTCTGTTCTTGCTAATCTTTACACATACGTCGTATCGAATTCTTATGTAAGACAAGTTAGGCCTAAGATTTACACTCCCTAACCAGGTTGGGCGATTCGTTCAAAAAAAGTTCCACCTCGTCAGTCTCCATGCATGGTTACCAGAAGTTTTTTTTCTCCAGCGACTTTCCCCCCACCTGCATTGGGCATACACGTCAACGGATCACGCGACCCTGTATGTCAATGCCTCTGCCTGTAGCGACCGCTTGTTTGTTTATTGGGAAGTCCACATTGCGTCTCCAGATTTCTGGTAGGTCTTTTCCCCGTTCACAGTGTAGTACTATACAATTATGGAGTGAAGGTGCGCAAGACAAAGTGCCTCTGCACAATTTTTCAGTACCCATGGCGAAATCCCGACTGGAACAACAGTAACATTTACTAATTTAATTTGTTACTAATATATGATAAAGAGGGTCTTATGATCCTCTACTCGTATTTGCGAGTACATCTTCCACCGATTGCCGTCCGAGGTTTACGATCCACCCCTTCATTGTATCCTCATCCGCCCTCCACCAGAGACCTCACCTGGGACTATTGTGAAGAGATCTCCTGGTAAACTCCTGCCCTATCCGTTTTGGTTAAATGTCACTCACGTCTTTTGTCGCATTCTCTGTATACGTTCCTCGCTGTGTCTAAGTTTTCAATGCCTGGTTTTCACTGACTGTTTTCCTTCGGGATGTGACTGTGGGAGGTAGCTTTGGTTCGGCTTCGGTTTTGTTTGCTATATCATTTCAAAACTTTTCTCTCGTCCTCTTCTCACCTGACGTACTACATTCCTGGTTCTCTAGGTATCTCTATCTGCTTTCGGGTTCTGTTATCCGGAAGTTCCTCCACCCGCCCTTGTTAGGTTTCTTCGCTTTAGCCATACATGCCCCATTATACCATTTGAGTTTCTGCTGTGTGTTATTTCGGATTTTTCACCTTCGTGCTCGGGATGAACTGTTTGTACTGCGACCTCCTGCACACTTTTGGTTAACTATACTCACTATACCTACCCTGTACCAGTACTTATCCTGAGGTCTGAGTCCAAGTATTTAGCCTTAGGAACGTCTCACTGTTCATAATTCTCCTTTCTGTATGCCAGCCTCTTGTTTCCTAGTTCTTTTTTTTTGGGGGAGATAATTCCTAGCTCTACCAGGATCTCAAGGATCAATGCACTGTGATCACTCCTTCCCACGGGTGCTTCCATCTTACATTTCCTTATTACCACTATTAGGGTAAATATCAGATTGAGCATGGCTGGTTTATTTTCACCTCTCATTCTTGTTGGTTCATTGATGTGCTGACTTAAAACGCTTTCTGTCCGTCCAGATGTCTTTGGTACTCAACCTCTTTGTGTACTTTGTACCATGGATCGAGCACTTGTACTCTGGATCCATGTGGGGTTTGTGTGTGTTTGCTGATTCACCTAGTGTGTGTTTTGCGGGGATTTTGAGCTCTGGCTCTTGGTCGCGCCGCTCACCCGTCAATCAACCGATGTACACACTGATTCCTAGAGCCTACCTGTGGCTCATGTTCCATATCATATCTGTGTATGAAACTGTGTATGGAGTCAGCCCTCCACCATAACTTCTAAAGTCCTAGTGGCATTCCATTTTTTACACCGATTACTACTCTGACACTGAAAGAGTTATTTCTAATGTCTTCTGTGGCTCATTTGGTACTCGGCTCCCACCTGGTGTCCCCTTGTCGATTGTGCCACGCCGTTGGTGTTAAATCTAATCCTATTCCTTTGAGGCCACCTGTCGCGAAATTACTGAGAATGTTGTCTGTGGTGATCATGTCCCCCCTTAGATACTTCTGTCTCCAGCGACGTAGGTGCAGTTCACGTTCTGTTTCCTCCTACTTCATGCCTCTTAGTTTGGGACTTAAACAAGTGCCATACCTCTGACATTTATTTCAAGCTTACGTCTTGTGAGGTTCGACTTTAGGGTTACGGACTCGGCCATGCTGGGGCTGATCATACTCCAATGGGATGGCCTTATCATATGTGGCTCTTACAAGGTTTCTCGAGGATTACAGAATTACCAGGCAGGGTTTCTGAATAGCAGTCTGGTTTTTAGCTAGCCTGCATAGTGCCGCTGTGCTTTCTTTTGATGTGGTCAGAGTACAGGATCTTAGTGAGTGCATTTTTCGTGTTGTGTTGTTGTTGTTCACGCACCGCTTGTGGTGTGTTGTCTCTAGAAGATGCTTGACACGATGGTTAAAGCATTGAATCTAGTACACGCCACTGCCTTTCGGACCATTCATATTTTTTTTTTATGAAAGTTGATACTGTTTTTGTACCAGTTTTGCGCTTATCATATTACTGATAGGTTGATAGGTTCTTAACTTTTGAGTGGATTGTTCGAACAACGTCTTAGTCTTGTCCTCTCACACTCCCCCTTTAATATCTCAAACTGAAAAAATTCTTTGACCTCCCTGTGGCGTCATCTGTGTTTAACGAGTCGCTCAAAAATGTTCTCTCATTTCACAAGTGTTCTTTTTTAATATTGAATAATGATTGACTGTATCATCTTGGTCAAATCCCCCTGGTATCCTACGTACTGTCAATATCAAGGGTCACGCGATATTACATATGTTTTCCTCTGTACGTTACAGGCGAGCGGTCCGGCTCCTTTGGGTCTTTCTTCATGGTTTTCAACGCGTCCGTCTAGCGCCGTGATTGTGAGACCGACTTATTATGAAACGTTTTCGTTCCAGCCCCAGCAATTTTGTCAACTGACTGAAAGCCTCATCTAGTATCCCTAGTAGCTTTGTGCTCTCAAGTCTAAGATGGATACATGTGACTACAATAATCTTGATATGATTAGGTCTTTTTAGGGAAGGGTTTGTGTTTATCACAATTCTTGTGGCTTCCGTTATCTAGATCTCTATCTTCATGATTCTGTTGAGCGTGGACGTAAAATTGTTAGAGCAAAAAAGTAATAATTTTATTAGTCCTCTGCGGGAGAGTGGTATTAACCGTGACTTGTCTTTCCCTCCTCTTCTTCTTGTTATTTTTTGTGTGGAATAGCTTTCTTCTACGATTCATACTAATTTTCTAAAGATAACTGTTAAAATTCTATACTATTTTCCTCATTATTATATAAAGAACTTGTGTCTTGATCAAAGGCTTGTTCGCTTCAATTGTCAACACACTTTTTCTGACAATCTATCAGAAATTTTGTTACCAGAGATCTATGTGTTATAGGTAATACTCTCTAGTTACTCAAGTTGAGGCATCTCACACGTATCCCGGGAGTTGTATTAATGTCCGTCTTCTAGGTATTTGTAGCTGTGGCCAATGGGTTGGAGCGAATTGTTATTGGAGTCGGGATGCCTAGTCTACCAGTCTTTGGAAGTGATGCTATGTGTTGTAGTGTGCTTTACGCTAGTTGGTTATGCACAGTCTTGTGCTACTACTTCCGCTAAATTTTGGGAAGTGATCGGGGCTGCTTGTGTTTTTGGGTATCCCGTCAAAATAAAAATCTCAGTAGGCTTTAGCTCACATTTGTTTTTTTTTTGCTTTTACCCCTTTGTGGACGATAGTGCAACATAGGGTCAACAGTGCAGAGATTCAAATTTCGCATGCAGGCAACTCTCCTGTTAGTCCTAGTCTTAGTTGCGACACCAAATGTCATGTTCATGTATTATCGGACTTCAGAGACTCAGAATGTTTTGTCCTTCTATTGGCGCCCAGTCTAGGAGGTACTTAGGGTTGTCCTCGAGACGGGTCTGAGCCGTTTAGCCAGTTCTTTTTTGGGCTCCACCCCCCAACCTCACAGAGAGACAGTTGTTTCTTTTATATACTTTCTCATATTCTCTTCGGGACCAGTACACCGCCTAGAAGTCTGTGCACCACCCCGGCGTTTTTGTTATTAGTTATTTTCTGTGTACCTGCAAATGATCAGCCGAAGCCGTCGTATACATATCGTATTTTGTGGTGTGTATGGTACCGCACCGCTAACGCTGATTACTATAACCAAACTGGCATGACAAGCCACTTTGTATGCCACAACCAAAAATAAAGGAGATTATAATGATACCTTATTAAAATGTCTATGGTAACGAGTGCCTTGGACTCTTTTATTACGTGCTGGGTGGTTATCAGCTGTTGTGTCCTAGTAAGTCAGCTTCCCTTGAATAATTAGAATTTTTTAGCCTTAACAAGTTCTCATGCATCCGCCAAATGTCCACCTGTTTATGAAGATAAACCACCCTGTTTACAAAACCGACCTCACAGTACATGATAACCGTCTGACACTTCGGAAACGTGTTTTACCACTTGTTACCCTGTATTCTTTTTTGTCCATCTTCTCTTGCCCTTGACCCTACATGGTTCGACCCATACCAACGTTCTTTGTTAATTGTCGTCCATTACCCAAGTTATCTACCATTTCACAATCATAAACTTCACCAACAGAATCTCTCTAAACCCTCTAGTAAATTTATTTAATTCCCTAAACCTAAAGAACCGTTTCCTGTTCTGGGTCGAATTGTCTGACTTGGAATGGACTTTTGTTTTTATCAGCGAGGTTGGTAATTGCTTCATCCCACCTCCACGTCAAAAATATTATTCAGCCCAACAAAAACATAAGTACAAACTAACCAATTGCTAATGTATGCACAGGTATGTCTAATCCCTACTAACAATATTACCTTTATATTGAGAATAATTATGACCCCTTTGAATGAACAGCCCTGTTAAATTGACGTAAATTGAGTTTTGGGTGCGGCCGATTGGAGGGAATGGACTGATATGAGGACGGGCCAGGCGTGCACAGGGCATTACTAAAGAGATTTTAACAAAATATCCCCTACCTTGTGGGCAAGAAGGGGAGGGCGGATACCACTAGGAAAGATAGGCACCCAGAATAATCACACATCCACGCTCGCCCGGAGCACCCCATTTCCCGCCTGGAGGCTCCAACTACCGTGCCACAAACACACACAGGTAAAAGTGTTCACTCTTTTTTACCAATATATCGTATTTTAACCATGGTATATACCATGGTAAGAATAAGATACCATGGTAGGAATAAGATACAATGGTAGGAATAAGATACTATGGAAGGAATAAGATACCATTGTAATAATAAGATACCATTGTAATAATAAGATACCATTGTAATAATAAGATACCATTGTAATAATAAGATACCATTGTAATAATAAGATACCATTGTAATAATAAGATACCATTGTAATAATAAGATACCATTGTAATAATAAGATACCATTGTAATAATAAGATACCATTGTAATAATAAGATACCATTGTAATAATAAGATACCATTGTAATAATAAGATACCATTGTAATAATAAGATACCATTGTAATAATAAGATACCATTGTAATAATAAGATACCATTGTAATAATAAGATACCATTGTAATAATAAGATACCATTGTAATAATAAGATACCATTGTAATAATAAGATACCATTGTAATAATAAGATACCATGGAAGGAATAAGATACCATTGTAGGAATAAATTCCTACCATCGTATCTTATTCCTACCATGGTATCTTATTATTACAATGGTATCTTATTATTACAATGGTATCTTATTATTACAATGGTATCTTATTATTACAATGGTATCTTATTATTACAATGGTATCTTATTATTACAATGGTATCTTATTATTACAATGGTATCTTATTATTACAATGGTATCTTATTATTACAATGGTATCTTATTATTACAATGGTATCTTATTATTACAATGGTATCTTATTATTACAATGGTATCTTATTATTACAATGGTATCTGATCCTATCCTGTTATCTATTCCGTTACCACTAACGGTGTTTTTGTATACCATGGTATATTATTCTCTAGCATGTATCCCCATTCCCTCCTCATAGTAACTTTGTCGACCACCAGTATACTTGCCTACAATGGTATCTTATTATTACAATGGTATCTTATTATTACAATGGTATCTTATTATTACAATGGTATCTTATTATTACAATGGTATCTTATTATTACAATGGTATCTTATTATTACAATGGTATCTTATTATTACAATGGTATCTTATTATTACAATGGTATCTTATTATTACAATGGTATCTTATTATTACAATGGTATCTTATTATTACAATGGTATCTTATTATTACAATGGTATCTTATTATTACAATGGTATCTTATTATTACAATGGTATCTTATTCCTTCCATGGTATCTTATTCCTACTATGGTATCTTATTCCGACCATGGTATCTTATTCCTACAATGGTATCTTATTCCTACCATCGTATCTTATTCCTACCATGGTATCTTATGCCTACCAGGTGATCTTTCCTAGCATAGTATCTTATTCCTACCCATGGTATCTTAGTCTAACATGTTATCAATACTTCATACCTAGTATCTTCTCCTACCATGGTATTCTATGCTAACATGGTATCTTTATTACGCCATGTTATCTTATTTCCTACCATTAGTATCTTATTACTCCATGGTATCTTATTCTACCATGTGATCACTTATTCCTACCTAGTATTTATTTATTCCTACAGGTATTTATGTCCGACCATGGTATCTTAGTCCTACCATGGTATCTTATTATTACAATGGTATCTTATTATTACAATGGTATCTTATTATTACAATGGTATCTTATTATTACAATGGTATCTTATTATTACAATGGTATCTTATTCCTTCCATGGTATCTTATTCCTCCCAGTTATCTTATTCCTACCATATTATCTTATCTACAATGGTATCTATTCCTACCATGGTATCTATTCCTAAAATGGTATATTATTCCTACCATGATCTTATTCCTACCATAGATCTTATGCCCTACAGACATGGTATTTATTCCTACAATGTATATTATTCCATACTGGTATCTATTCCTACACTGTTATCTTATTCTACCATAGTATCTATTCCTTACCCTATGTATATATTAGTTACAATCGATCTATTCTTAGACGCACATATTTAATTAATTAGCGCGTCGTTGAAAGGATTTTTCAGTTTGTAACTAATAACTTTACAAACATGTGATATATTTTAAAAAGAGAGTTTATGCACCAATCAAGTCATTATATCAAATCTTTTCCGCTAAAATGTTGGTAATAATCCAACCCGCAGATGAAAATGTTGGCAATAATCCAACCTGCAGATGAAAATGTGGCAATAATCCAACCCGCATATGAAAATGTTGGTAATAATCCAACCGCAGATGAAAATGTGGCAATAATCCAACCCGCAGATGAAAATGTTGGCAATAATCCAACCCGCAGATGAAATGTTGGCAATAATCCAACCTGCAGATGAAAAATGTTACCAATAATCCAACCTGCAGATGAAAATGTTGGTAATAACCAACCGCAGATGAAAATGTTACCAATAATCCAACCGCAGATGAAAAGAAAGTGACAAAGTTTCGTGCAGTATAGTTAAGGTGTAGCTGGGACACTGGGTGGAAGGAAGGCATTATGAGGCCAGGAAGCAGGTGAGGTGGCAACACAAGAGCGGAGAACTAGTGGAAAAAGACACAACATGAAGAACAGAGCAACAGGCAACTGTAGAAGAGTGGAGGAGAATATAAACAAAACTTCAGCCACGGTACAGTTATGTTTTTTTTCATTAAACTGTTCAAGTGCACGATTGGAAATCAATCTGCATACCGTTTGAAGTACGCCATTACGACTGACAAGGCCCTTACTCATGGAAGGAGACTGTGTCTTTCAGTAAGGAGAATGTGTCACGTTACAACACCTGCTGAGCAGATCTGAATATATTACCTGTTCTAAACCTCTGTCATGGCAGGTCCAAGTGATTGTTAAGGAGAATTACGATATACAAAAAATATTGCCATAAGTTAACCTTGGTAACCCCTGACACTGGCGACTGTGTTGTGTGGTTTCACAGTTCACACACCTGCCCTGGTGGTTCACACACCTGCCCTGGTGGTTCAACACCTGCCCTGGTGATTCACACACCTGCCCTGGTGGTTCACACACTGCCCTGGTGGTTCACACACCTGCCCTGATGGGTCACACACCTGCCCTGGTGGGTCAACACCTGCCCTGGTGCTTCACACACCTGCCCTGGTGGACCACACACCCGCACCTGCCCTAGTGGTTCACACACCTGCCCTGTTGTAACACTATAAGTGGTTTCATTCATAAATTCATTGATACCGAGTCAGTTCACCCACGAAATGCTGTGGCCAGGAAGTCGGCTCTTGAGACATTTTGTAGTCACATGTTGGGCACAGGTCAGGTCAGGTCGTGTCACGTGATCTTACCCTCTGCTATGCCCATAGTTACTGACGGTCGCCTGCGTGTTTCCATCAAAATGCATCAACATTTCCGGTTTGAGTGTGATAGTAAGATAGTTGAGGGCCCAGCAGGCGGGGCTAATGTCTGTTGCACTTTATATACTTGACAGTTTACATTGATATAGAGGGTCTTCGCTCTACACCGAGGATTCAGCTCTGTTGTAGAGATACTAAACAGACCTGTCAAGGTCGTCTTGGCGGCCATGATGGTCAACTGTCCCCTTTTAACCAACTTACTTACCTTGGTGAGATTGATTGTTAGGTGATGTTTTTTGTGCTCTTAAATTATATGTTGTTAAATTCAGAGGCAACCGTCATGTGGCTGACAATGTTTGTGTGGAGATATTAATTAGTGTTGATATGCAAAGATGAAGGGGATATAATTATCCATTCCTATTCTTGCACCATCATGAACATATATAATAAATAAATAAAAACCCTAAATGTCACCTTATCTTTATATATGATTTTCTAAGATTTTGGATCCATTTGTTGACTGATGGAAACTAAGAGGGAGAGCACTCTGAAAATTACTTATTTAAGATTCCTACTTGATAACTGACTTTATGTTTTAATGTTGTAGTTTATTAACTGTTAATATTGATTTTAATAACAGTTGTAGAGACACGAGTTTCAGTCCTTTTCTGGTAAGCTAATGAATGGATGGTGGCAGCTCTACCTCTGTCTCATTATTATTCTCCGTCTAGCTTCTGCCCTGTCTGCCTTTCTTATTAGTTCTGCCCTTCTTCCCATTCCCTCTTTCTTCACTTTCCATTTCACCTCAATCTTCCTCCCTCTATGGTTTCTCCCTCTTAATTTTTATCTCTCCATTTCATATTCATTACAATTGTGGCAGTGGTGTTGATAAATGTTTAACTCACATTATGCTAATTAACGTTGTTCAGTCCTATGTGTCCTTTTACCACGCTGGTGCTATCAGGGAGACTTTACTAGGTGTTTAATATTCACGAGTACACAAGTTTTAGGTTAGAAGAAAGTGATCTTTTGGTGTTATGTTCTCGATGTGGTGAAATCCGTAAATTTCAGAGAATGTTCACTAGAACTGATTGTGTTGTGATATTTGTGACAGTGGGAAATTATTTCATCCAGCGAGTTAGTCTTTAGTGCAGTGAAATCAGATTTACCGGAAACCTCAGTCACTGAAACCGATGTCAGCACACTACTTGGAGCACCTCTGGCTCACAATGCCATTGCTGAAGTACTTGAAGAATAGTTAACGATCTAAAGAGGATGGAAGAGAAATAGGGTACTTGGACTCCCATCATGTCCTCATCCTTCTCACAAACTGCCTTATCTTACCCAGGCTAACGTACTATCTAACCACTGCACTGCTCGGCTTAAAATATGACGAACCTGGCTGCGCAAAAATAAATTTTCACAAAAAAATTGTCTCTCCAAAAGTGTTAAATAACCTTCTCTGATCACATACATGTGAAAACATTTCACGGATATACCTACTTGGCCGCAGTGGTGTACAGAATATGTTGTGTGACGTCATGGCTCGTGGTAGCCTGTGGTGTAGACTCCATGAGGCAGTCGCGCACCAGATTCAACAAGTGTGAGTTGCCACAATTTTTTTTTTAATTTTTCCGCACAATTACAAATACATTTATATTGTTTTTTTCTGGCTAATCCTATATATTATGAAGACGTTACAATATTCAGACAGTAGAACATCTGAACTGTTCCAAGACAGTGTGTTACATGTAGCAAAATTATGTCCACAAACATTTGTATCATTTCTATATTTCACGCTCAAATATGTACATTTATAGTTTATTTACACACTGTTCACTATCACACACTATATACATCCCAATCAGAACTGCGCGCGAGTGTGATAATCACTGAAGCAGTCAACGGAGCATAGAGCAACTTTGCACTTAATGCACCAGGTGTAGATGGATCTTTGCTTGCGTTCTCTGTGTTGCATGTTCTTGCAAACAACGCAGGCACGTTAACCCCTTGTCCCCGTGTGCCTGGCATATAACCAAGCTTATGTACAGCAAGGTGCTCTTTACTCCTCAGTCTGTCAGGAACTGTGTGAGGCATTGTTGCTGCCACCCCATGAGTAGCTACACAGCACTGCATCCCATACTTCACGAGAAGTTCTGACACTAGAGCAACACTGAATGTACGTATTGGGTCCTCTTGCCAAATTTCACGAGATACGTGTTGAAACAGTTCAGAACTGTAACTTCAATGAGGTGAAAAAGAGATTTCCTCGTCCACTATACAGATTTTCGCACGCACTCGATGGCACCAACCATCATGTAACATTTATCAACGAGCCGCATATTGACATTGTTGTCAGTGACACAATCAGGTTTGTACATTGGCAACCTTGTTATAAAGTTCAATTTGCAACTGTCCAACATGGCACCGGTGTGAATAGTTGTCAACATATTCACCTCGCGTCTGTCCCTCTAGGTCAGTGCTATTCAACCTGGGTGGAGAGTCTACCTTATAGTGGACGAGATTAAGTGTGGGGGTGGAACAGCTGTCTAGGGGTGGACTACTGGGTGGACGAGATCCTCACCTGCACGTGTCTGTATAATATACAAGAGACTCTCTCTCTTTCTCTCTATATATATTTCTTAAAATACATATTACAAATCCATATTACCTATTGTAACATCGAGGTTGCCACCTCGCCTACTCGCAAGACCCCGATAGTACAACCACGCGAGTGACTGTCTCGCAATTTTTTTTATTTTTTCATTTTTACATGCAAGCATGCAAGTATAAGACAATAAATAAATAAACGAACAGAAGAAACAAAATAATCAAAACAAAAAACACAGGCCAGAAGGACCGACAGCACAGTACAAAAACAACAAACATCAACAGAACACAAGAGAAAATAGTGTAAACAGGCTAGCAATACACCAAACACAATAACAAATAAAACAAAACAAACAAACATCATAACACATAGGGAAAGCATAAGGAGAACAAATAACAAAAAAGACAATATAAAAATATAAAATTATAAAAATATAAAATTATAAAAATATAAAATTATAAAAATACACAACAAGCCAAGAAACAGAAACATAAGCCACACATGGCACAATAACAACACAAACAATAAACAAGAACAAGCACAACTAACCACTGGCAGTGCAAGAAATAAAAGGAGAGGCACAAGCACAGAACACAAGAGGGCAAACATCATAGCCAGAAGGACACATAACACAACAGAATCAAAGGAATTTTGCTTGTAATCAGTAAGTGTTATAGCTACACGCAAAGCATGTTAAAAAATATAAAAAACACAATAAACAGGGACATTGAGAAAACTAAACATAACACCAGCCTGAAGGGCGCACAATAAATATAACACATAGCAAAACATACCACAGATCCCATGCATACACTAAACACACAGCAATCACACAAACTACTCAAATTGCTCATACTTTTCCGGCCACTACGCTGCCGGGAAACGAATACAATACGCCTCCCAAAGCAACATGTTGTTGTCCAGAACAGGGTGACTATGGGCCGTACAAAGGATCAGGCATCAAGTCCGGCACACCCACAACAAAACACCGAGCCTGCGGAACCCAGACGGACGAGGGGCACCACAGAACAGGCTGCACGCGGTCAACAAAGTAAAACGACATAGGGTTTTGCTTCCTATCATACGCCACGCCGGAGGTCAAGACGATTGGGAGGGGCTTTCCCCCACAGGGCCGGGCAACGGGCAGCGCACTTGTAGCCTTCTTGACAGCACCACAGGGCCCCGCGGCAACCACCGGACGTGTCACCTGCAGGGACCCCCCACGCCAAACATCCTTCTTCAGCAACAACATGAGGTCGCGGCCCGCACCATCACCCACACCAGTTACTTCCTTAGGAGCGACTCCCCCCCCCCCCAAATGCGGAGAACCTTCTGCAGAAGAAAGAACAGGAAAGATGACAACGATTGAAAGCACAATCGTTGTCATCAGCAGGCACATGGACATCAGCAACCACCATCGACGTAGAGTGCTAAGTACCCGAATCCACCATATCATCGCCTGAAGACCCACCAGTGTCGGAATCCTCCACATCAGCCAAGCAGTAGAAGAACGCCGGGACCGCTTGGGCACCGGGCGCACATCCTCAGAGCCGTAGGCGGACCCAGAACCACGGGCTTCACAAGCTGTGCGAACCGGTGCCCGTCGCAATACGGCAGCAGCCTCAACTGCAGGGGGAACCGGGCCGCACACAACAGGACGCTCCACAGCCCCCCAGCACCCAGCTCAGCCGAGACATCCGGCGAGGGCGCAGGGCCAGCCGCAGCAGCAGAAGACGAGGAAGACGAAGACGTCGACGATGCGCAAATACCATCTGGATGACCCAGAGGAGCAGCTGGCACAGCGACAGGGGCAGGAAGATCAGCCGACGGCACCGGAACACCTGGAGGAGGGGCTGCACCATCTGTAGGACCGTCGGGCAACGCAGGGGAATCTGTAGCAGCCAACATGACGTCCACATCCTCACCCACGGAATCCACCTCAACAGGGAGCGGCGGGAAATCCTCCTCCATGAACAAGTTGACAGGAGCAGCAGGGTCCTCAGAGCACCCGGCAGCCTGATGCCCCAGCTGGCCACACTGGAAACAAGTACGGGGCTGCCAGGCATAAATCACCCGGACGTAGTAACCCAGCAGCCGGACAGAAGACGGGATATCTGACCGCAGGCGCATACTTAAGGTACGGATACTCGTCTGCCGTCCAGCATATCTCCCAAGGAAAGTGTGTTCACCCGCACACTAACAATTGCACCATACCTCCCGAAGTAGCGCTGGAGGAGGTCTTCAGGGAACTCCAGGGGTGCACCGTGGACACTGACATAAGTCAGGGCACCACTGTGTTCCGAGATCGCCACAGAGCCGGGCAACGGCCACGTACGCCCCTCGTACCGAAGAAGGTAGTCATGGTACTCCTCCTCCCTCACGAACTTGACAACCACCCGGTGGGCAGTAACAAGTTCAATACCGTAGATAGCCTCCACCAGGATACGAAGCATGTCACACATCATCAACTCAATGGTCAGATATCCAGCCTTACATGTGAACTCCAACCCCACGGAATTTACACGCACAATAGGAGGAAGATGGCCCCCCATGTCAGAACCGCCACGTCAACACATAGCCAGGCAGGCAACAAGACTGGGAAGGCAGAGACGCCCACACCACCTGGCGACAAAATGGCAAACGACCCCAACAGCCACGGAGGGTCGGTAAACGTCCTCACTCCACGGCTGCCAGCAGTCGACTCGACTGTCTCGCAATTGGTTGTCACGAATCATGTGGCTGAGTTTCCTCTCTCAATTGATTGAATTGGCAACACTGTCAACTGTGGACTCGGGGAGTGGTGACTGGTATATCGATTATTACTGCAGTGTAACTGTACTTGTTCACTTCATGTTGGACAGTGAGCCTGCACCTCTAGTGACTCCTGTGTGTAATGTTATGATCTCAGCCTGCAGGAGAAACGAGTCTCCCCCTTGAGAGTTATTCAGCAAGCCTGACCTAACTGGAAGGTGCAGGAATTATAGAGGCGATAACACAGATGTAAGATGGTGTGTTGGATTTAAATAAAAATTTGAGAATATGGGCAATGAACTAAAAAGCAGATAAATGACTGGTTAGAAGATGTGGACAAGTTGCTGGAGGTGTGAGGCTCGCTTTGGGAGAGCCTTGACCTCACTTGAGGCCAGACTTCGCAGGGGGAAAGCCGCGCTTCGTCGAGCTCCCGCCAGAAGGGACCCCTAGCGATATTATCTCCAAGAGAAGAGAAGGTGCAGACGTTCCAGCTGTTGAATCGAGCTGAAGACGTTGCGGTCTCAAGTCCTGGACGGCGAGGAGACAGTATTAAGCCGCCCAGTGACAGTTTTGTGGGCTGTGACAAGCGCCCTGGTCAGACGTTGTCAGAGGGAGAACCCGCCAAACACACACCGAAACTACGACGTTGGTACAACGTTCGAACAAGTTTTAACACCTCCTAACAAGTTATAACAACCAATATAGCAAGTTGTAACAACGTTCTAATACGTCATAAACACGTTAAGCCAAGATGTAACAACTTTATTACAAGTTGTAACAAGCGGAAAATAGAGACAGTTTCGGTTTGTGTTTCCAGGGAAGCGCCCTCGACCAGATAATCTGTGGCAAGCCCGATTTAAACCAGTTCATAGTGATTAGTTGTAATTGGTCGTGTGCCCAGCGACAGTAACAATGTTTATTTACAAGTTAAACTTGTTTTCGTATGGCAGAAAGCCTGAAATAAGAGAGTAGAGTGGGAGGAGCGCGGAGCGACATCCATCTCCTCTGAGCGCTGGCAGGCAACTGAAGGAGCCCGCTCCTGACGGCTGAGGCCCCTCCCAGAGTGAGTGAGGCCCACCAGGCGAGGTGGCGCATGGACCCACCCTGACAGGGGAGTCCCCTCTCACTATCTGTAGAAGACAGATAGAGGTTGGAGACAAAGATATTGTGTGATTAATTTTGTTTATGTGTTAAAGGGAAAACAATTTAATGGAGTGCAAATGGGTTGCAGGTTTGTCTTTGGGGAAGAAGTTGCTGAGGACTTCGAAGCCAGCACAGAGGGAGTGGTTGATGAGACTCCAAGGCAGGGAAAGAGAGGACCTCGAGCTGTGAGGAGAAGCAGTGAGGAGGAGTGTCACGTGCTTCTGCAGAGGTGGTGAAGTGCCACAGTTATTCGAGGAAACTTTATTGTGCAGCAGCCAGGAGAGCTGTGGATGGTCCTAGTAGGAGTAGGAAAGCACCATAGTTGTTCGAGGAATCTTCATGGTAGCAGCCTGGAGGAGCTGCAGAGGATCCTAGTGTTTAAGCCCTGAGGAACCTGAAGTTGTCAGGGTAGTGAAATAGTTCTAAATGATCACTTGTATGGAGGTGAGAGTATTTGTCATTAGCGTGAACGACGCAGTGAGAGGTGAGTGATCGTTTGCCACTTATGTGCCAAGAAGTGTATATTGAAGTTTAGAGCTACAGACGTAGGCAGGAGTACCTACAGATATATATGTATTCTAAGACTGATAGAATGGTCGATTGATTCGTTGTGTGGCACGGATCATTTATACTGATATATATATATATATATATATATATATATATATATATATATATATATATATATGTATGTTATTGCATTCAAATGCTGATTTGCCTTATATGTGTTTATAGGTATATATATATGTATACATTCTCTTGATGGTAGTGTAACATTATATTGTAAGACTTAATCTACTTGAGGAGGTTGATAATATTAGGTAATACCAAGAGATAGGATACCACCTAACAAGTTGATGATAAGAGTTCTGATGGTGTTGGAGTGCAACCTGATTATAATAGTACAGAGTATAGGATTCATCATTATTATTATATGTATGCGTGTATTGTATATGTACTTCGTCCAGTAAATGTATCCAAATTTGCTGGTGTTTGCACTTGTCCCAGTGAGGCTTCCCAGGAAATAGTAAAGAAGGAGAGAGAGAGCAAGAAACAGGAACCACTGCTGTGGACAGGGTAAGACAGAAGTCTAGTAAGACAAAGGGGATTGAGGAGGTCATATTCCATAAGGAGAGAGTGGGGAGTCAAAGCGGCTCGAGTGGGTGTGTGCACGTGACAACAAGGCTGCGTGTTGGAGCCGCATCCCCTAAACGTGTGACGTTGAGCCCCTCTCCAAGAGCCAGAAGTGCCTAGTGTGATCTCCTAGTGAAATATGAGCATTTGTCGAGTTGTGGGTTGGGTGGTCCGTCAGCGGTAACACCACCAAATCCACCACCGCAACAAATTGGGGGCCTGTGTCCGGGAGAGTGAACTGACACACCCACACCCTGTCCAAGAGTGGATTTGTACACCCCGTGTTGAAATAGATACACTGTGTGACCGCAGGTGTATATTCTCTCTCTTGGGAAGACTCACAGGACAAGATGGATAAGGTGCAAGCATTTGTAGAATCAGGCAAGCCTGAGGACTTGAAAGGTTGCACGAGGGATCAATTAAAACAGATAGCAGAAAAGTGTGGCATCAGGTTGAAAGCATCTAAAGTGGCTGGGATGAAGGATGAGATCCTTAGACAGTTAAGAGCCAAAAGTGAAGCGGCAGAGCAAGGAGCCCAGAGAGGAGCTGAAAGTGGAAAGGAGGATGATGGGCAGGATGAAGTGAGATCCCAGGGATCTAGTAGGAGCAGCAGGAGTAGCCGCAGTGGCAGGAGTAGCCGGAATAGGAGCTTGGAGAGATTCCAGTTAGAGCTCCAGATGCAGCAACAACGAGAGGACAAGGAGAGACAGTTCCAGCTGGAAAAGATGAAATTAGAACTCCAGATGAAAACTGAGGCAGAGAAAACCAGAGTAAGGGAACTGGAGTTGGAACAGGAAAAAGAAAAAGAGAAAACCAGATTAAGGGAACTGGAGTTAGAACTAGAGGTGGAAAAAGAAAAGGAGAGAACAAAACAAATGCAAATAGAAGCGAATAGAACCTTGGCTGAGCAAAGGATCGAACATGGGTTGCCAGAGAGCACCACCCAGGTATCACACCCACCAGATGTTAGGGTTAGGGAGAAGGACATTCCCTTGTTTGTTCCAGAAGAGGCTGAGAGTTTTTTGAGCACTTTGAAAGGGTGGCCAGCATCAAGGAATGGCCACAGGAGGAATGGGCCCAGCTGGTCCAGTTAAGATTGACCGGTGCAGCCAGGGAGGCTTACACCCAATTGTCACTGGAAGAGTGCCAGGATTATGCCACAGTAAAGAGCAGCATATTGCGCTCGTTTCAGTTAACCCCAGAAGCTTATAGGAAGCGTTTCAGAGAGATGATCAAAGTTGGAGCATGTACGTTTGCTGAGACAGCAAGGGATCTGGAGAGACGATTCCAGAAGTGGATTGAGGCTGCTGGAGTTGGATCTTACGCTGACCTGAAGCAATTGATGGTCATGGAGAAGTTCTTGGAGATGATGCATCCCGAAACGAAGTTCAAGATCCAAGAAGCAGGGATAAAGGAGGTGAGAGATGCCGCAGATAGGGCGGATATGATTACGGAAGCATATAAGAGCTTGAGGGAGAACAGAGTGAAGAATGAGGTGAGACGCAGCAATGGCAGATCCAGTGGAGTCTGGGGAGGAAGAAGTTTTGGTGGGCAGACAAGCAGACCAGCTAATTTTAAGCCCCAGGAGGGAAAGTTGCCGAGTCTGCCTGCTGGAGGTAAACAGGAAAATAAAAATCTGCAGAGGAGGCAAGAGTTCAATGAAGCTCCACAGAGCACGAGTAGTACGTCTGGCCCGAGGAACTCCAGTATGAGTGGGCATAGTCAGAGCCACTCGGGGGCGTATAGGAGAGATTTCTCCCAAATGAGATGCTACAAGTGCAACAGATCGGGTCACATGATGCGAGATTGTCGGCAGGGCAAGAGAGTTGTGACCCTGGCCATGTGTGACCCCCGAAGTAGATATAACAATGTGTTCCAAGACAAACCACAGAAGATGAACTTAGTGAACGAGAGGTATAGGCCGTTCATTAGTAAAGGTTGGGTCGGCATAGAAGGTCAACCCGAGGTGGAGGTGGGTATTCAGGGATACTGGAGCCAATCAGAGCTTGATTCTGAGAGGCCTGATAGGAAATGATCGACTGTTAGCTGGCAGTAGGAGGATAAAGGTTCATGGGTTGTTGTCTAAGAGTGACATGCCGTGTGTGCTGTCCAGTTGAAGTCAGATTATTTGTCGGCGGAGGTGATGTTGGGAGTGTGCCCCAACATACCTGTTCCAGGAGTCCAAGTGATCCTGGGGAACGACGTGTG